>CM034155.1:389850328-390450328 GCA_019776745.2 Taxus chinensis
TAGGCTGGGGGTTACACAACACCCCTATTTGTACTTCCTTTTTTCAATCTATGAGCATGAGCAGACATGTTTTCTAATTTGCATATTCTTTCCATTGTTTCAAATATTCTTTCTTATTGTGTTGGAGCTTGATGTTACCATTAGAGTATAACTTCATTGTGGTGCATTGTTTTCAACATTGGTTCTCGTGAATCCCTCTTTCAATTTTCTCACTTTTAACACCAAAATAAATGCCTTAAGCCACTCGACATTGAATCCCAAAATTTCATTTCCACAGACTTTGAAGTTGAAATCTCTAGTTCAGACTTTGGTTTCCAATGTCCTTAAGACATTTATCACTCGCCACTCTATATTTTACTCATCTGCCCATCTCCAAAATTCTTCCTGACCAACCCCTGAACACTCCAACCTTCGAAGTTTGAAGTATTTGGAATTTGGAGTTCGTACACTCTTTGCTTAGGTATATTATTGAGTTTTGGCATCCTCGTTGGTCCCTCGAATAGTGTGGGCCCAATATTAATCTTGAGTGAGATATAACTACATATAAGCCTCAAATTTTATTAGTTCCTCTCACCATGGCTCATTTTATCGCTTCAATTTCTAATTCAGCCCTTACCCGAAACTTCGTTAAAATCTATAGCTCATGAAAGTGATATGTTTGTTCACCTATCACGACTCACTATATTCTTTAGAACCCATCTTCCATAACTCAGTCTCATGGCCTCCCCCATGAATGTTGAGCTCAAAAATCCCGTGACATGACTACAACCAAATTAGCTCGCAGAGCTATTCAACAAGCCCCCTTCTAACTCTCTACCTCTTCACAAAAATTTAGGTGTGTGAGCTACTTGTCGAGCATCTCAGAAATCTCTTTATTGGCTCAGTGGCCTATCATTGCACAAATGAATATTTTTGACCCATGAAACCCATCTTTTATTTTTTTTTAATTTCTTCGTATCAAAGACCTAATAGGAGCTAAGTGTAGGGGGTTTTGAGGATTAATCCTATTTGCTTTTGATTTTTCCTATTTTGGCTAGATGTTGGCCCCATGGGGATTGCATTTCATCATTTTTAAAGTGATTTTAAGGGTCAAAACCATCATTCTCAAAATCCCTAAATGAGCTCCTTGCAACCATGAAAAATATATGTAGCCCAGTTTCACACTTAGGGGCTCTGTCCAGTGTCTAGATCCATGTTGTCTAATTTGGCTCGAGGGGCATAATTGGATAACAGTACCTACACCAATATGTATGGACAGGTTTTGGATTTGGATGATATGAATAAGGAATACATGATTTTATCATCCAAAATTCTCTCAAACCACATAAACAATATGGAATAGGATATGAAAAACCCTCTGTTGAATCATCCCCTCAAGCCACATCTGTACATATCACTAAACTTGAGACACCACCATCCAATGAATCTGACAATCCTATGGATACTGATGAAACAATTTGTTTCCCACCTAATTTTTTTATTCAATACTATTTATTTAAGTCTCTTAACTTATCAAATCTAACCATGTCACTAAGCAACTTCTCCTCTCATTTGGATAGAAGTGATTGAAGAAGATTCACCTACCATTAACACTTTCCACTGCCACGATGACCAAGAAATCCTATCCCATATTGAAGCCAATGATTATTTCCTTTAAAATGCCTCACAAAAATATACATCAACTCTCCTTAATAAATCCACCATTGACGTAACCTTTAGAAACCCTCAGGAACCTCGCATAGCTACAGTCGGTCAATCCCTAAACCCACAAGAATTAAAAGACTCTCACCAAATTCCAATCCAATTATAGCCAATATTTTTCATAGTCATATAGTGATATGCTAGGTATCGACCCCAATATCATCGTACATAACATTACCACCTATCCTAATGCTAAACCCAATAAACAAAAGCTTCATAGAATGCATACCCATGTGGCTCTTCTTATTAGAGAAGAATTGCAAACATCTTATTTCTACTAATTTCATCATACCCATTTACTATTCACAATGGGTCTCCAATATTGTACACGTAACCTTTTTCCTCAGGTAAGTTACGCATCTGTGCCAACTTTAGGGATCTCTTTTTTTTATTTCCCTAAAGATGATTTTTCTTCTCCCGAATATTTATCAGCTAGTCAACCTAGCAACTGGCCATGATATGCTCTCCCTTATGGATGGATTTCTCACAATAGGAATTAGACCTCATTAGCATTGTAAATCCTAAATTCATCACAATAAAACCATTCAATTAACATAGCCACTGAATATTTCACAAAATGGGTCGAGGATATCCCCTTCATTTCAACTAAAGCACAACCAATCGTCAATTTCATTTATCAATACATCATCTCTCATTTTTGAGTCCCTCATAAACTTGTCACAAATAATGAAAAAATCCTTCAAAAACAAGGATGTTAAGAAACTCTAAAAATCCTACAACATTAAACTCATTTTATCATGACCATACTACCCTCAAGAAAATGGATAGGATGAAGCCTCTAATATAACACTTACTAAAATTCTCATGATAACTGCAGATGAAGCAGGAAGGAATTGACATCTCCAAATCCCATTTTTTCTTTGGGCCTATAAGAAAAGCATGTGTACCACTACTAGTGCTACCCCCTTTCTCATTAGTCCTATAGATGCGAGGTGGTTCTTCCCCGTGAATTTCATATTCCATCACTTCATGTATCACTCAAAGACTTTATCCTTGATGAAGAATTTCAACAAGACCATCTTACACAAGTAGAATTATTAGATTAAAAATGATTAATGGCCCTTGAACATCATCAATTATATCAAGAATGTGTCAAACAGTCCTAAAATAAACATGTAAAATAATGTTACTTCAAATATAATATTCTTAAATAAAATCAAAATGCCACCACTTTAAAACAGGGTAAACATGGAAATTTTTACCCTAATTGGATCGGTCCATACATCATCACTCATAAGTATGGGTTGGGACCATATCACTTAGCCTCCCTTGATGGTGAACCTAAAAATGAACATTTGGAATGCCTTGCAATTGCAGCCTTTCTACTATTAAATTTTTACCATCCTAACAATAGTTATATCTAAAACCTCATTCTAGCACCAACCAATCATCTTCTCATCGTAATGATTTGAAAGCATGTGATTTTCCGTCATTAACCTCATAAACCTTAAGTATGAGCACCATGGTTCTATTCATCACATATTTCACCTAGACAATCTCCTCCTTGGTAGGAACCTTGTACCCATCTAACCTTTTACCAATTGAAAGCATGTGATGGGGCACGTATGTTTAGGTCATGTACACATCTTTCCCCTTCTTTAAATAGTCTATTAAATTTTTTCCCTCACCTCATATAAAATCAAAAATATCTATGGATTCCTCTTACAAAAAATAAAAAATAATAGACTGATCCCTCGAAGGAAATCTATTCAAATATTAAGAGTAAAAATGTATCAAAAAGGAAAAATAGACTAATCCCTAGAAGGACAGCTACCGGTCAAAATCATAGATCGATCCCCCAAAGGAAGTATATCTCTATAAATAAAAAATCAAAATTGTAGACCATCCCCTCAAAGAATTGATACATGTATAAAAAGGCTTCTTACATCGATCAACCTTTAAAATGTCAAAATATCAAAAGCATCCTAAGAAATCTTCTTGCATTAATCAATTTTCCCATCAAATAACACTTCCCACATCAATCATTTTTCATCAAAAATAAAAATTTGTAAAGCTGCGGAATTTCTATATGGGACCATTGATAGGAGATCCCTCTTTTTCACATGACCTATACATAATAAACCCCTTTCATGTCTGAGGAAGGTCCATCTAATCACTTCATCACTATAACTAAGGTTTTATGTATCACTACCCACCGATGGTCTTGTATTAACATTATTAAAGGCTAAAAGTGAAAGTGCTTTACAAAATTCTATAACCATCACGTATGTATCAAATTGAAAACTAAAAAAATCATTCCATTTTTAAATCCTACAAATATATGACACATTTTAATTTAAAATTTTTTAGAAAACATTAAGCCACATCACATCATTATCAAAATCACATTTTAAAATTAAAAATTCACATTTAAAAAATCATAGAAACATCAATCAAATAAAACATTAAAACATGTGTATCAATACAATGCATACAACTCAAATAAGTTAAAATGCAACCACATCATCACATATATAATCAAATTCCAAAATACATCATCAAAGAGTCTTCATACATCACATATATCAAAGGCTTCACAAAGAACCATATACATATCAAAATATAAAATCACAATACATATGATCACTCTCTAGTAAAATGGACATCTCTTGGGATCTCACTAACATGGATAGCACTCCCATCACCTCCACCACCCCCATAAAAAACCTCATCACCATCGGATCCTCTATCTGGCCCCTTAGGTGGATGACCTACACTCCCTCAACCCACACTAGGCACTACCCCTCATTGTGCTAGATGATCCACATATAATAAATCATTAGGAAAGTTATGTATAACCATATCCTCATAGTATGCCAAGTTTACACACAGGGACCACTAGTGTGCTGCAATGATCATACCAAGTGCCCCCATCTGATTGGCTAACATGTGTATGAGCTATCAATTATGCACTAGATATAGAAGACCGTGTGATGCCTAAGGCTTTCTTCAAAGTATCCTACTACTGGAAGTATCAATCTTGATCAGCTACTGACTATGCCAACTATACTTTGAGTCGATCTTGCTCAGCTATGACACTATTTTTCTCTCCAATCAATGTATCCCTTAGACCAACTAAATCATATTTCTCTCTCCTCAGACTATCTCTCTAATCCTCCACTATGGCCTTCTTGACCATCAACTTTATCACTATAGCTATCAAGTCCCCCTGATCCTCCTTCTCATCCCCATCAACACTAACAATCACTACCTCGTGTGCCACCTCTACATAGTTACAAACCCTCCTCCCCCTCTAAATCACTTGATTCCTCTCGAACTTAGCATAAGCTCTCGTCCACCATTGGGTTTAGTCACCAGACACCAAACATCATCAATAACCGTAGCCATATTCTAGTCTACTATAAAAAATGGATCCTCTACCACTACATTCAGAGTCTCTATATCCCCATCCTACTATCTATAAATAGCAGGCTCCTTAGGTACATCTTGTATAAAAAAAATGTCATCTGACATGGCCATATCTAACCATCTCATACTCCTTTCCTCTTCATGCCTATATTCATAAGTCCTTATGTGTCCCAATTATTCCATCTTCTCATCCATGCCATTTAGGAAACCCTACATAAGGCCTCTATATCACATCACCAACTTGTAATCCTGTTAAAAGACCTCTATAGCAACTCACCTTCTTTGTGCTCTTCTCCCGACACATATCCTCTGTCCATATCATAAAACTAGCATTCTCATCACTCACTTCACCCCATGATAGACCATGCAGATGAGTAATAATGATATTCTCGTATGCCCAAATATTTAATAAAATGCCACATCAATACCTAATCTCTGGTGGAATTTACAAGCACACAACTCTCTATAAATATGTGCTAGCAATGTTGGTGTCGACTCAAAACATATTCTGATGCTCCATAATCTTGGCCATTAATCATGTCATCATCCACAAAAATCTACCTCCCCTAGAATTAGGGAGGGAAAAACATGAAATAGCCATCATCATCATCATCCATGTGCTCCTATCTCTCGATGGAAAATACAGAGACTGATAAGTAAAATTTCCTTAAGAGTACTTCACATCATCTGTCTTGTCCTCATACAACCTCTACATAACACCATCTCTCTCGGAATCATCAATAGTATAGATTACCTCTCCATGCACTAGAAATATCATGAAATGGTGGATTTCCTCCACCATAATAGTAATATCCCGTATTGGTAGCCAAAAAGTACAGGTGGCAGGATTCCACTTCTCCATCAATGCCGATAAAAACCCCAAACATCTATGAATCTGCCTATAATCCCTCAACCCAACAAATCCCATAGCCTTTACATGGGTCCAATCATCATCTTTCATATCCTCCCACACCTCCTATAAAATTATTGGTATCCTATCTCATAGGGTCAACTTCGCGTCCACCTGTATAACAAAAAACAAAACCAACAAAAAAAAACTCTATCTAAAACATCCACTTCAGATAAAAATATTTAAATACCATTTTTCTATCAAAAACATGTAAATCATAAAAAATTACTAGCGATTAAATTGAATCATTGGTGATCATTATGAATCAACGAATATTCCTATGATTCCTAAATTTGGACCTCCATACATAAAAATGGACAACAAATCCAAAAAATAGCAAAATTCATCAAAAAACAAATGATTTGAAGACTCTCCTCTACTTCTGTGGGCCTCCTATGTCTTCTTGAAGATGTCATCACTATTCCTCTACCAATAACACTCACAATCACCATTTTAATCTTGGTCACTCTACCTCAATCATGTAAAATTTGGTCGCAACAGTTCACTATTCATCACCACCCTTGGATTTTATATCGTCAAATATTCTTTCATACCAATTGTAGATGGTTCCTTAAATCATTTGAAATTCATCACAATCCCTTGTGATTTCAAAAATCACTAGAAATCCCCCCATTTTTCACATTTCTTCATATACATATCAAATTATCCCATTTTCAGCACATTATCTCTTTTAATAAGACCTCGTCCCTCGAAATGTTATATATTAAACAAACAAATCATCTTAGGATACATGTACATCTCTATGGGATGCATTCCCTTTTCCCCCCATCACTTGACTTCCCCAACATTACTACTTACCTTTATGGATCATATGTACATAATTACCATACCCTTTGATTCCCCCTATCACTGGATTCAATGGTAGCATTTCTTGTTTCGATACCCTGTCCTAGGGAAAAGTTTAACAAAACACATGTCAAATCTATTCAACCAACCTATCAAATTGGTGTTCCTTACACTACGCTATAGTCACTCCATTTTGAGGGGGAATCACCCATACATATAAACCTATCATTATTTTTTTCTAGCACTTTGCCTACACAAAACTACATGAAAAGGGGACAAATGTAGACACTCAAAATTTACATTCCTATTTTTCTTTATCATTTACATTCACCTTCACAATATAGTAATCAAATACATCATTTAAATTCATATACACCATATCCTAAGCATAAAAACCTTCATCATCATCACTTCATGTAAATACCTCGCTTACATCTCTAAAATCTCTACTAAACCACCTAAAACTACTTGAGAACCAAAAACAAATAAAAAAAATCAATCAAAAAATGTATAACCATCCTAACCCTTGCACTTTGACCTCCAACATCTTCCCAAACATTTACTCAAAGTCCATAACTAAATAAATTCATTTAGAAGTGGTTTTAACCACTTTACAACTAAAAATCCAAAAAAAAAATGGATTGTCGGTGATTCAGTTGAATTGATAGAAATTATAAATAGCATTTTTCTACTCTTTCTCCAGGGTCCTGAATTTTGAATATCCAAGATCTAGATTTCTTTCTAAGGAATTAACATCCTACATCTCATCATTCAAAAAAATACACCAAGGCTATCATCAAGTATCATTGGATGTCACCATCAAGAAATTTCAAGCATCTGGAGATCAATTCTTCATCACCTAAGCTACACACCACATTAGAACATTGTCTGTCAACTCGGATCAACCCTAGACAAGGTTTGAGGAATATTTTAGCTTCACAACACCTTCAAAGTATCACTGGCATATTCATTTGTCTGTTATTAATCACATTTAACTTTTAAATAGTTTGAAACATCATTCAACAACATCAGACACATGTTTTTAATAATTTTTCAAAATTTACTGAAATCACTAGTGATTCCCTCAATTGCCAATGATTGGTTTATTCATCAATGATTCATATCTAATATATATTTATCATCTTTTTATCAAAATTCCTTTATCGATTTTCATAATATTTGTTTCTTCTAACATGTTTTTGAGAATGGATCTATGTTAGATGGTAATACCTGGTCAATCATATGAAATTAATAGTATTTATAGCCTTCAATAGTACCCCTTTTTCTAGGAACAATACAATATTCTACATGATCTCACACTTTTCACAATCTGATTTGCTGACACCAACCAAGACATCAAAGATCA
Organism: Taxus chinensis; assembly: GCA_019776745.2. NCBI lineage: Eukaryota > Viridiplantae > Streptophyta > Pinopsida > Cupressales > Taxaceae > Taxus > Taxus chinensis. The sequence continues at coordinate 389,858,503 of CM034155.1, forward strand.
ATTTGAATTCCTTAGATTTAACGAGAGACTAAAGACTTCTTAACTAATTTGAACATAGCTTGGACCAGTTTTGAAGCCACACGGGACCTTCCCATTTCATATTTATATATATTCTTACATTATATCAATACAGTTTTTTCATGTATCATTTATTTTTATCTATGATCTCATAATACTTTTCAAGGAAGTCCCTTTCAATTCTTGGAATTGTCCTTTGACAAGAAAATACCTTATCCATTTATCTAATTCTTTCTGTTTACTGTCTTTAATCACAAATTACTTTGCAAGGCATGAGGACATACACATACATCTAGACTTGATCAATTTCTATCAAACATCAATTTGAATTCGTGTCTTCACGAGGTTGGTTTTATTTTTATTATTTCCCTACATTAATTTATGTAGAAAGGTAAAAACATCTTTGAACAAAATCATCACAGGTTGGATTAGTTTCTTCATCATGAATGACATGCTCAAAATAATCTTCATATTTGAATGGGAATGAGAAAACCTCCTCATCACAGGTGAGCACATAAGTTGATTTCTCTATTTACAAATCATCAAGAACCATTTATTCTTATTTTTGTCTCATATCATCTGGAAACTTGGGGCTATCCTCTCGCAACTCAATTTTTCTCAATACATCTTCAATATCAATACCTCCAGTTTTGAGAATGATTCATCCTCCTGCTATCTATGATACAATATGATAGGGATTCTTGAATTTTACACTGTATATCTCCACTGGAAGAAACTTCTCCATATCTCCTTTTACTAGTATGGTTACAGAAGAAAAATTCATCTTACTTTTCCATCCCAAGTCTTAATGGAAGCTTAGACCTAATATTATTTCAAAAAAATTCAGGATCTCTACTACAAAAATAGTCACTAACATCTTTTTATTTTGAAATCCAGCCACATCCAATTGTGCATCTTAGATCTTCCCTACAAGTGGTACTACATTTGACTCCATGGAGTAACAACATCCATTGGGTTGAGTGTATCATTGAATACCTTCAAAGGAATTACATTTTTTCTATTATCAATTACAATCTGATTTTATAATAGGACTTTACGAAGAGCAACAGTTAGGGGACAAGAAGTCCCTCCTCTTTAATGGGAGAGGTTCCCTTATTCAGAAACGAACCTATTTACAAATATACAAAACATGATTTTACTGGTTGAACTTAGATATTACGAAAGTGTTTTCTATAAAGATCATCAATTACAAAAGGACTGAGGAATGAGAATACGAGAATGAGCAGAAGGGCAACATTCAGAATTATAGATGATAGAGTAATTCTTTATGTATGCGAAGTCACAATGAATTGAAACAGGATCATTTGTATCATATTAGTAAGATGGAATTTAAAAGACACAAAGTTCTGTAAATAACATCTGCAAGAACACAAAGTTTCTTGACATAACACAGACAAATGATCTTCACAAAATTAAATGAAAAAGCTTGGGGATAAAAGAGATTAGATAGACAAAGAATGAAAAAGCCCTTCTGTATTGATTTCTTTATGATCTATTTACACTTTTAGAAAATAAGTCAAGTTCTTCCTCACCTTGCAAAATGGCGTGGAGAGGCCATTATATAGCTTATAAATCAGTTACTCTTGGTAACCACTTCTTTTAACTAAAGATTAGTTAAGGATTGCCAATCGTAATACCTCAACTTATTAAAATGAATCCGAGAAAAAGAATTAGAAGAGAAGAGAAGAATAAGGAGAAGAAGACAGGTGGTTATGACTAGGAGGGACCCACTAACTTCAAAATCCACTGCCTGAATTTCTTCAATGCCTCAGCTATGTCTCTGCCACAAGGGACTGACGTGTTGGCTATAGATTGAGTCCAAAATCTGAGGCACTTCTCCATTTCCTTATTAAACTCGACATGAGTATGATATTCTTTATTTGCTTCTTCAATGGTAGATTGAAGAGGGCAGATCTCCTTCATTTTCTCTTTGGAAATGGAGCTTTCCTTGAATAGATTATCTTTGACAAAAGCTCTGAATTGAGCTTTTATTTCTTATAAGGAAAAAGGCACACCAGAAGTTCCATCAGTGAAGATGACAATGTATATCTTTGAAAGCAGATACAACCAGTGTCTTGAAAACCTCACCCTTCTGCCAACTATTCTTTAGTTCTCCCAAAGCCTCCTCCAAGACTTTGATCTTCCACTCCACGCTGTAAACCCAGGACTTTGACAGATTATCCTTTGCATCATCAAAAACCTTACTCGACAATAAAATGTTCTCATCTGTCTGACCCATGAGACGGAGGTCTATTATGCAACTGCTCCAAAGTTTGAGCTCTTTATCTATGATCCTGATAGTGGAGGAGAGCTTCTGTTGCAAGTTGTTCACCTTTTGGAGTTTGAAAGCTTCATCAATGAAGTTCAATCCTGCAACAAGCATATATTCCACCATGGCCTCCATAGCTCTTCCATAGATGGAATACTTGTGCATGTCTTTGATACTCTGTACTTCATCTTGGCTCAAAATTATAGGTGGCGGAAGGGTAGTCAGTGGGGTAGGGTCTAAAACTTTTTCCTTAGACAAAAGAGATTTGATAAAACCTGTGAGAATCTGGTCTTGTTCCTGCAACTGTTCAATAGTTTTCTGCCCTTTCTCTACCCTCCCAATGACTCTTGTGACCGTTTCCTGGAGGTTGTGGATCTCACCTTCAGGGGTAGACTCTCCCATAGGAATCCTTGAGAATTCTAGGTCAGATGCTTGTAAGTCCTGCTCTGATTTATCTACTGTAGGCTAAGCAATCTCCAGGAATTGCTGACCCTGAGCATCAATACACTATCCTGGAGGTGATTTTGGATTTTTTGGCATGAGAAGGAGGAGTAGTGCCTAACAATGCTGCCACAACATCAAAATTTGGCCCTGATCTCCAAGAGGAAGATTTCCTCTTTCTACTGTCGACAAAAGGTTACACCCATGCAAAAGAGGAAGAGAAAGCAGCAGGAGGGGCAAGAGGACCAAGAGACAAAGAGCTCATGGCACTCAAGGTTTACACAGCTGTTGTCTCAAGTTGAGACATGAGTGGGGCGCTTGAGACAACTGGCGCACTTGAGACAACTGGTGCAGAGGATCAATAGCACTTGGAAGTTTAGTTCTCTGGACTTCCTTATATTTATCTGTTGGAGCTTCAGGAGCACTTAGAAGGAGCTGGCACTTCACTCTCTTCACTTTCACTGAGAACAATAATGTTCTCTGATCCCAAAGGTATTTCTACTTGCTTTCTATGAGGATCTTTTTCCACAGGCTCCTTCTTAACCTCTTTGAATTTCTTCTGGTATACTTGGGTGGATGAAGAAGGAGTAGAAGCTACAGGTCCTTGCGTTGATGAGGCAGGAGGGGTTTTCACAGGTGTGTCTGATGTTGGAGTCGATGCTTCCCTCCTTGGTGTTGAAACATCCTTAGAGGAGGATTCTCCTGAGTGCCTCCTAAGCTCTCGAACTTTCTTATCAAACCAGATCTTAGTCCTGACTAAGACTGGAGCCAGGATCTCAGCCAAATCATCTTTCTCTTTCTTGAACCAATCCAAGTCCTCCAAGGGAGTGTGCTTAACCACATTGTCATACTCATATGAGAATAGATCAGAGTTGTCTTCCTTAAGTCCTTCAAGAACTTGGTACAAGCCGAGTTCTTAGATCAATTGCAAAGAGAACTGCCATAATGCCTCCTTCTAGCCTCAAAATCATCGGCACAGTCAGCCCAATAGTCTTCTGTATCTACCCTATGATGATAGATTATCTTGATGTTCTGCTCAATGAACTTCTTCAAGTCGAAGCAAGTTCTTGGCTTGAAGAAATGGACAGTGATGGGAGCTAGGGCTCTTTCTATATTTCTGTGTGTCCAGGGTTGTTTTACAAGTGTAATTTCCCAAAGAGATGGGAAAGTGCAAACTAATAATCTTCTTGTCTCTTCAGGTTCTGTGCAATTTTTCTAATTACCTGCATACTTCTATTAAAGCCATCTTATCACTACAGAACATGGGAAACCTCAGAGGGGTGCTCTCATAGCCAGTAAGCCTGATATAGGAGAATTTTTTGAATTGGATAAAATAAGAACCGTAGTGCGATATTAGGTTCATGGCTTCGTCAGAAAACCTTCTAGCAGTGTCACCCTCGAGAATCCTGACCACGTACATGGTGAAAGTGTCATTTATCGGAAATTGCGATTGCTGGTCTCTAGGGTGAACTGCAGACAGTAGGCATATACAGGATCATCCTTGTGGGCATCGATGTAAGAAAAACCAAACCATTGCCTTGATGCCGCTAGAGTATACATCAGGTATGAAGTCATGTAGAATTTCTTTGTTTTCTATACATTGGACAGCTACTCCGCTAAGTTCATGCTGATGATTTATGCCCAATGGATATTTTGAGTTCCCTCGCACACCATGTTGATCATCCAGAAATGGAACTGGTTAGTAGAGGGTAAGCCCATAACCCGAGCCAGTAGGATTATAAAATCTGACAATTCTTCATTGAAATCAGCCTAGAAAAGAGTCTTGGATAGACGAGATGCTCCCTTCTTATGGTTTTTAAGCCAAGACTTTTCCACCCGCGCCTTGTAGTTGTCACTGTCTTGACTGAACAGGGTCTATGCTTGATTCTGGGAAACAACTATGGTATTATCCATTTCTAGAATCCTCCAGTGCAGTGCCAATGGTGGCAGTGTCAAGTTTGGTGATGAGTTCCCCGTGTATGTTGGTCAATTCACTCGAATCAGGGTTGAAATGAGCTCCACATGAAAGCACTGTATCTGCACATTGCACCGAGATTGGGAAACCTCCAGCGAAAGCTAGACCACTGTCGTGAATCATCTGTGCCATTGGTGTAGGGTTTACATGTCATCCTCGACCAAAAATCACCAAAGGCAAGATTTCACTATCCCCGATATTGGGAACGACAGACTCTAGTGGTGAGATTTGTTCCTGTCCCTAAAATTTGATCTTCATGTTGATAGTGACTCAGAGGGTAGAGATGCAAGCTAGACTCGGGAAGGAATTACAAAGGGAAATGGATACACGTGTAGAAATTTAGATTGCAATGAGCAATAGATAGCATGGAAGCAGTGTGAAAAATGCATAGGGGGTTCACTCGTTATATAGCCGTTTAGGAGAGAGAAAGGTAATGAATGCACATTTAATACATACCTACCAATTTGAATGATTCTAGAGCGGGAAAAATGGAGTAACAAATGGCACTTGGTTCATTTGGGACATGTGGGACTCGAAAGCGTGAAGCACAGTCGGGCGAAGCGGGGAAAAGACGTGCAAATGCTTTTTGGGACAAGCGGGACAAAATTACGCGGTTCGGGAAATTCAACCGAACATGGAATTACATTGTTCAGAACTTGGAACCTTCGACGGGCCCAAAAAAGACAAACTTCAGGGAAACCGGTCGATCGGGGAACAGAGGGCCCAATTGAACTTGGGACACATGGGACAAAAATGACAAGCACACAAAATGACCCAAAAATGTAGATTTTATCAATTTCTGTTTAACATTATCTGTACAACAGAGAAGACACTTAAACTCAAAATTTTAAATTTTCACTTTCTTAAGAGCAGGGGAATTTTGAGTGGACAACATATACAAAGAAAGGGTCAACCTTATGAGTCTTTTATGTGTTCATCACAAGAAGGTTGTGTGAGGGAAGTGTAGGTGGGATTTGAAATAGGTGTTTAGATCTAGGGGTCATAGTATCAGGATTCTAACTAATACTCTTGATATACTAGACATATATCTCAAATTACTCAGGGTGAGTCCTCAAATATTCGGTTTTAGAAATCAGCACCTTGGTCTTGTTTGCATGTTCAATGTAATCAAAGGGAGAAAATGTAGATGGGGGTGAAATAATTACATTTGGAGTTAGGATAGGACTGGAAGCAGGGGCAAATGCTTACAGAATAGAGGGTATTCCTAAAGGTACAACTAGGAACTTTTGAAGGGCTAGATTTTGCAGGAGTGGATTTAGAATTAGAAGAGGCATTAGGAGACTTACTTGGGATATCAGGTGACCTTTTTCTTGTCACGGGATCAATTTTCTCCAATGCAAACTCCATGTAAGGTTGAAGTGGATATCCTTGAATTATTATTTTGTTTGGTAGAGCCACCACATGAGGATCTTCACTATTCTTGTTTGCAGCAGGAGTGGAGGAATAATCTCCCTTTTTAGAATGAGAATGAGTGAATACCAAACATGAGAAACTATGTGTATCTTTTTTGTTATCTTTATCACCTCTAGAATACTCACTGAATCTGATTTGTGTATCATTCTCAAGCTCTTAAATCTCTATGGAATCATCACCTTCAATTTCTTGTTCAAGCATTTCTCTATCCTCTTGAGTTCTACATCTTGCATTTTTGGGTGGAGCCTCAAAAGAAAGATTTTGGGGTGCTCTTGTAATCTGATTTATATTATAGTTTTAACAAAATGTTTGCTGGAAACATTCCCTCTTCAATGATGTCATTTAATTTTCCAATTTCTATAGTAATCGATCAATTCTCTCATCTCTAGGATGTTGAGCTTTACCCTTTGAAAGGTTCTTGATCTTTCTAGATAGGATGAGATCATATTTAACATCTATGACTATTATTTGTGTTTGTGCAAGACCCCTTGGTTGAAACCTATGGAGAAAGAATCCTACCTCCAACATTTGAGCATTGGTGAAGAAATTTTTTATGTTATTATCAGAGGGCACAAATTCAATAAGTATCCTTTTGAGTAGCTTATTGTAACAAGCTATGAAATATCTCACAGTCTTTTTAAACCCATTATTCATTTGATCTAGTTACACTAAGAGATCCTAATAGGCCTTGGTGTATTTGAATATATCTTTGAAACATGTCTTGATGTCCTCCCAACTAGTGACGGATCGAGCCAGTAGGAGATAGAACCATTTGAATACTTTTTCTTGTAGGGACTCCACAAACGGTCTCACAACAACATCTTTATGTTTAATTCGAAGGATTATGTATGATGTGATGAAGGTAGAGATATGTTCTTCATGAATTTTTGTACCATCACCTTTGAAATTTATTACGGGAACCTAGTGGTAGATTGTGAAGATGAGGTGTAAGAGCGAGTACACATGTATTCCTTTCCCATGGAACAATGGGTTGAGGTATTTATTCTTATACTACTATTATTTACTCTATTTCAGCTTCAAATTCTACTGCAACAATTTCTTCTCCCAAATATTCTTCTAGTTCTTGTTCTTCTTGATTAAAAAATTAAATTTTTAGTGTTGTTCAGAAAATGGGAAAATTTGCAAGAATATCAATGGGGGTTCTAATAGGATTCCCATGGGTACCACTTGAATATATTAATGGAGATGAGGCTTGGGAGAAGAAACAGGGATTATATATGATTTATCCTTGTTGATTTTGTAAAGCCTCAAAATTGGGATCAATAACTCCTCTCGATCTATTTAACCTAGTGTATCTCCTTTCACCCAGTTTTGTGAAAACATTGCAGTGAGAAAAAGAAAGGACAATATGGGAATACAAAGGGTCTTTCAACAACGGAGTCCACTTTATATAATAATTTTTTTAATTTTTTGGATGTTTTTTTCTAATTTTGAGGTTCGTATTTTGGGTGCAAATTGAAGCCAAGTCTGCCCCATTGTGGGTGCCAAAAACAGTTAGAGAGAAAATTTCTTGGGTGGATAAATTTATGGATATTTTTCTAATACACTAAGAATTTAAGTACCTCTACTTGAATGTTGTAACTATGTGTTTGTATGCACATGTGAATTTTTTTATGGTGGCCTCACGGTTAGGGATCCAATAGGTGAACTCCATTTACCTTGTAGAAAAATCTTGCAATTGCTTACAAGAGAGGAATTTTCTAGGAGAGTGTGAAAAAGAGTGATAAAAAAAGAGGTCAATTAATGTTATTGATAGAATATCATAGTCTTATACACATTAACAAGAAAATTCCAACACACATAGATTAGAAGAAAATAATTATGCAAATGACAACAAGACCAGTTAATATTTAGAGCACAAAGTTTGTAAAATATCCCTATCAAAACACCATGAAACTCCTTCTTTCTTCATTGATTATTGAGAAAACTATTACATAGCACAAAAAAGAAGAACATAGAGATGAGGAGTAGAAGAATTTATATCTATTTTATTATTCAATGGAATACTCTCTCATTAACACACACAATTGAAAATCCTTAAGCAAGAGTATGTCATTACATTATATATACTAAGAAATTACCCTTCATTTACCCCCCATGTATGAGCAATTCTTCAATTTTTCCAACGAGGGTTTCTGGCAGCAAACAAAGATGGTTTCGGCTCCAAAAACTATGTATTTTTGTGTTTCATCATTAGGGGAAGATGGAAAAATGATGAGAGTATCAATGGAAAAGGAATGGAAACAAAATAAATTGAAGAAGGAAGTAAATCTGACAACAATGGTTTTCATGTACGTGCATGCAGGTAGTAGTAGAAGCAACACTAAAATGAAAAAAGTTACAAATTTATTCAATGAGGGAAGGAGCACACTTTATTATCCCAGCCATCCAAATTTTTTGGGATAGTTGGTGAAAAAGTGGTGCTTCCTTGTGATTGGGATACTTGTCACGATATGATTTAAAGTTGACGATGAGAAGGGGGCTAGAAAAATAACACTTTGGCACTTTCCCAAGGTCACATGTGTGGTTAGGGGATTAAATTGGAGGGGGTAAACTTTTTTCCCAACCATCCCAAATGTTTTGTATGGTTAGCACACAAAATTTTTCTATTGTCTTATTGGGCCATGTGGCGCTGCATGACCAGACCGAGCTGGGAGCTTAAAATTAGTGCAAGGGGGCTTAAACTTCCAAAAGAGGATCCAAAATGGTTGCATCATGACCCAAGGGATTAAATAGGAGGGGGGAACATTTTTTGCACCAAACATCCAAAATATATAGGAATATTTTTAAAAAAACATGTCACTCTCTGATTGGATTAAATTTCCAAGCTTTAAAATTTTCAAACTCCTGACTTGTACCTTAGAGGGTATAACTATCAGGTGAATAACTTGAGCTCTTGGAAGTATTTTCACATGATTATTAAATGAAATTGCATGGAAACTGACTTTTGAACACTGTGTTGATGGTATCATACCTTTATTCTTCCTTAAAACCCATGAAAAATAGTATTTTTCTTTGGGATCAAAGGTTGTGCATGTTGAAAAATGATTGTGGACAGAACCACCTGAGTGTTGTGAAAAACATGATACCACCATCCTCAAAATATCTGAATTATATTTTTGATGATTTTTGTAGCTTCTAACTCCTTACAGAGCTCTTAGAATTTCTTCTCGAAGTTGAAGAGCTATTTTCCCACTATACATTGTTTCACCCTCTAGGACCCACTTTGGCTAAAACTACTCCAAAACTTTTTAAAATCCATGGATTCTTCCAAAAACAATTAAAAAACATCATTATCTCTTTGATACACCCCCATGATTATTTTGAGTCCTTCGTTCCACTTTGAGGGTGTGTACTAGCCTCAAGAAGATAAAAAAACCCTTTCCAAGGCTTCTTAGAGATCTTGTCATAAAATATCTCATTTTGGAAGTGATTGAATAGAATTGATAGCCATAAATAACCTACATAAAATATGACACAACACATTATACCATTCATAAAGATTGGATATGATCAAAATGGGGGTTACAACGACCTAGAGGAAGGCTCGAGATGACCTTTGAGAAAAACATTTCACTGTAGGGTATAGTTTTCATGCTTTCAAGAATGAATTTTTCCCTTGAAAAAACTCATGAAAAAAGTCTCTAGTATACTCTCTAAGGTTTCTCCAGGTGGCATTGAGGTGTCATGATAATGAGTGGATCCAACATAAAAAAGGTAATTTTATGAAGAAGATTAGATTTCTCTCAAGTTTTACATTGGAACAGGTGAATGAATTGATTTTTTATTAATTATGGATGAAATAATACATGTTTATGATGTTTTATTGACATGGTCTAGCTCTTAAGAGGTCTGTGGAAGTCATTCTTGAAAGACTAGTTTTTGGGGTGTATTGGCAGATTTTGATGACATGGTTGTAGAGGAGTTATTGGACACTTACAATCTAAGTGATGGTGTTACAAGTAGTTGGTGAATACCATGATGTCATGAGGTATCTATTCATGTGACATACATGCATGCTTGAATTGATTTGATGATGTTTGAGCCTCATATGTGAAGAATGGGTTCGTAGGTCACAATTGGTCCTAATGAGTGGCTTCATGATACAATATAATGGTAAATAGTTGAATAATCATGTTGTAGATTGGTATAATACTTAAAAAACATACATAAGTGGTTCATGATGTCTTATGAAGGCCATATAGGCCAAAAGGAATAAGTCTTGGAAAAGGATCAGTTTGGACGCATTAGGTTTCTATGAGTCCTAATGAAGATGTATGGTAACATAATACTTGTTCTAACTTGAGGTGGTTTATGAAAGATGAGATTATGATGTGTTCATTTTTTTATTATAATTTATGACCTAGGATGGGTGAGCTATATATGTATGATGCGTAGGTAAGTTATATAAGAAAGTTCATGAGACTTATTTGAAAGAGATAGAGATAGTGAAGTGGAGCGAGTAAGAGGGTAGTGTGTACATGTGAAAAAGGTATTTGTAAATATTAAGGAAGAGAAATTGATAGTGCATGGTGTTCTAAAGAGTGTTTTGATGTTGGAGAGATAGGTCATTCCACCTAATTAGTTTGGTAAAGAAGGTTGCTATTTGAAGAATCCTAGAAGGAAGTTTTAAGAAAGAGAGAAGAAGGAAGGGAAAAAGAATAATCATCATATCTTGTTCTACCAATATTCTAGATATGAAAAAAATATTTAGGTGGATGACTTGGTGTCGAGTCATCTAGGGTGTTGGTGCCTCCATGCAAGTTGGTGCTTGATAAATCAAGGGGTTGGTGATCCTTGTAGTGTTAGTGTGTCACTAAACTTAGGAGTTGGTGCTACTTGTGGATTCTATGCTTCACTAAATTTTATCTTTGTTTATAAGAAATTTTTCCATTTCATTGATCAATGTGTTCTCTTCCCTACAAGGGTTTCCCACAAAAATAGTGTGTTCATGTGTTCTTTTTCTCCTCTTGAAAATGTTTAATGGTTGTGTTGTCTTGATGATTCATAATGGCTAAGTTAATTAAATGGTTAATGTATGTCAATGTATAAATGAATGAAAGTTTTAATGCATGTTGATTCATCACACCAGTGGTTGTTCTCCCATAAAAGATTACATCCCACTATTGAAACCCCAAACTTTATCACATTCTTGTACATGACTGAAGTATAAGAACTTGACATTATTTTTCCCTATTCTTCTTACACATCGCCACTTTTCAACTTCTAATAGGTCAATATCCTATTTATTGTGCTTTCTAGGGTACATTCACCTCTATCTTCTTGATAATCATGTGTGGGATATATTTTTCGCATACGATATTTGTTTTAACCCGTTAAAGTGTGACATAAAGCTTACTCTGATATCTTTTGTAAGGACTACATACTGGGAAATTTTGGTAATATTTATTTACCTTAAATTACCTCTAGATCAATATTTATCACTTTCACATATTTGTAGGGTTTTACTGTCACACCTGAACTTGTAAAAAAACTTAGCTACTTGCAAAAATTTGAAAAAACCATAGATGAAATAAATAATTCATATGCTTGAGTCAAAATTCCCTCGATAGTCACTCTAATGTTATTTTCATTGATCACTACACTACATTTTAGACTTTATATAACTCTAGTGTATGTGTGTGTGATATTATAGCTTTCCTCAGAGCTAGGTTTGCTTTGTGGCATTCATAACAAGATAAATAGATATAAATAATTTCCCCCCAAGATGGATGTGTGGAATAGAATTCAGAAATAGACCTTCCTATATAGTGAATGATGTAACCCAAATGCATTCCTTGAATATTTCTCTTTTCCCAAGAATTATATAGGAAGTGATAGCCCAAATTGTGCAACCATTAATAATGGTAAGTCATGTATATATGATTCACTTGTTTTAATTTCATCATTAACAATTAAAAATGCTGACCCAAAGTGATAAGAAATATTTAAGAAAATATTACACATAATATGGCATTTCAAAATTGAGAAAAGGAGGGAAAATTATATAAGCACCCAAAGGGAACAATAACACTTCGGTGCTCCTATCCATAACAGGGGGTACTATCTAGGATTTTCAAAGGATAAAATGGAAAATACAAAGTTGGGTCATATGTTTTCCAATGTCCAAAAGTAAAGTATCCATTCCAAAAACTAAATAATGACCAAAAGTATTATTAATGTCTAGCTTTCTTGCTTAGGAATCATGTATATAACGACATACTTAGAGGCGTGACGTAAGTACTAAGTGCATGATTTTTTTTCTATAGTTTTGTAACTAGAATAATTTGAGCTCTAATGGTATGGAGTGGGGATCAAGAGTGACCCAAATTTTTTTAGTAAAAATGGTGAAGGCCAAAAGGAACCAAGAGTATAATGTAGCCTCAAAAAGTATTGGAAGGAGTATAAAGGGGTGTGATATTTGAGGGTGTTAACCTTATGGTGTGTAGGGCCTTATAATTGTAAATTGTTTTATACATTTGCTAATTTAGTGGGACTTGTTTCTATAAATTACCATGGATATAAATCATGAAAGTGAAAGTGCTGAATCTTAAGGGAAAGATGGATGAAAAACTACTATTAGAAGGCATCTACTTGATAATAAAGGATGTGGTGTGAAAAATAAGGATACATCCTTGTGTCTTAAATTTAGAGATTAAGTTGGATAATACTTGACAATTTTTAGGGTCATGTCATGTGACAATATGTTAGTGACAAAAAGGGTTTCCAACATGTTCAGAATTTTGTTAATAGAAAAATGATGTCTGGATAGAAATTAAATAAATACACAATCAATTAAAATAAGAAAGAGTGTTGATGTGAAACAAAGATGACTAGGTGTTTCAATAGAATTATTAGATGGGATATCATCAAATGTATTTATTGTTTGTTGCAATGGATCAAGGAAACTATTGTTAGTAGGAATGTGAAGAGTATTGATGCTAGTTTTTGACAAAGGAATATTAAGATGATAAATCTTAGGGATGGTAGGGGTAAAAAAATCATCGAACATTGAATCATCTTCATCGATTGGGTTGAGGTTGAATTTACACAAGGTACCATCAGTAAGTTTGATTGGATTAGTATTGTTATCAGTGGAGTAATCTGGTGCATCAAGTTAGTGTGTAGTACCATTTACAAGGTTAGGGGAAACCTTCATTAGATGAATAGAGGTAGAAGATGAATAGAGGTAGAAGCTGAATATGGATCTTATGTGAAGATATCTAGAGATGGTTCAACAAATGGAGAGGTAGTAGATATAGAGCACTTGGTGGTTGGTTTCACCAACATCATATGTGTCTAATTTTTCTAGAGGAATAGATTTCCATCGGGAAGTGAAAGAAGGCATTTTTTGGTTAGAAATATGAATTTGATAATATTGGAAGGGCTCGGGATTGACAAGAATAGTATGTATATGTCCATTGTGGAAGAGTTTGAAATAATGATGGAAATTATATGGAACCAATACATATCATGAATCCAAGGACATCCTAAAAAAATTGTAGCAAAGAATAATTACCATGATATGAAAGGTTATAGGTAAAATCTTAGGACCAAAAAATAGGTCTAAAGTAATAGTGTCAAGTGTATATCATGTGATATTATCAAATACTGCATATGATTATAAGTAGTATTGGTTTTGGTTAGGGAAATTTTCAATTTTGGTAGAAGTTTTCTATGACATATGTAAATCCCAAAAATATTATCAATCAAAGCCCGTTTAAAATTAAATATTTAGATACTTGTGGTAATGAAAGGAATATGCATGTATAAGAAGTAGGTACCAGTGGGGTATCCTAAGTGGGTAAAAAAATAATATGATCAAGTTCTCTAGAGGTGTCCAAGAAAAAGGAAAAAATAGCTAGGAGAGTATCAGTCACCAAGTTGAAGGAGAAAAAAGTATCTTATAAAATATCTTTATAAATAGGGGTTTTATGACATTATTATAAAAGAGATATCTTAGTATGGTTGTTAATAATTGTTTCTAAGATATCATACCCATTAGAAAACACACTAACCTTAGTCATTGGAGTTATAGATTGAGGGGGAAAAGGTGGGTTTCCCCTAGTTGTTTCTTGATATGTTTTTTGATAATAACATTAATGATAAGATCCACTAGGGTATCATAAAACATGGTGGGGATTGCATGGTGAAAAAAATGAATTCATATTTAATCAAGATAAATAGGGGTACATCAACCATGTGACATGAAAGACTAGAAAGAGGGAGTGTGTTGTCCATTGTGTGTTTTTGTTGTCATTAATTTCAAGTACATTGATGGAAAATGGTGTCATGGTGTTGTATTTGTCTCCATGAGGTGTCATTCAACGTCAAATATGAATTTTTATTGGTAGTTTCCACGTTTGGTGAGTTTTATAAGGTCCTAGTGCATGGCTTGGTAAGTTGAGTCATAGTTTGAGGTGTCCAAATTTGAGTCAAGGATTTCATGAGGTCATACATGGTCATATAAGTGTGTTACGAGTGTTAATGAGTTTTTAAAAGGATATCATGGTTAGTTCATGAGGTTTCATGGTTGAGTCAAGTCATTTGAGGTATATTCCTTACCCTAAAGAATGTAGAATGATTTGGAGGTATGAATGTTAAAGCTGATAATTCATGAAAGAGAATGGTAGAAGAATTTGGAATTTTTTATGAAGTATATGAGAAGTTTTAGGTCAGTATTTAGAGGTTTGGTGCATGTCTGAGGTCCTTGGGAAACAAACAGGTGAAGAGCATGCAAGTAAGCACATGTAAGTCTTAATGGCTAGATATTTTTAGAAATATTTGGTATAGATGCTATGTATATTTATATAATTTTTTCATGATGATTTATCACAAGTTTCAATTCAAATTAATTTTTTTGAAGATATGTCAGTTTGGCAAAACCGGGTAATCTACAGTGTGTTTTTGAAGAAAAATTTGACCTTCTGATGTTTGTTGTGAGTTGTGTGCTTTGCATATGGAACTGATATCTTTGTAATATATTTATACGTAACTTATGAAACTTTTAAACAAATAATGAGGTTGTTTGAATGTCACATTTTTATGAACGATTGTTAAGAAGTTAAGTTGTTTAGAAACCCTAGCTAAATATGACTTAGAGAAAATGAAGTATATGAAGAACATATTGTATGGGTGTTAAAATGTGATGATTGGAGGTTGTAGACGACTCATCCATATTTTCAAAAATGTGTATTATTATATGTGACTATATGTGGGCCCCACCTAATAATGTAAGTTTCAAAAGAAGTTCAGTTTTTGAAGAAGTTTCCCAAAGAAAGTGAGAAATAAATTGACATTTTCTTATCCCTAGATTTTTCTACATGTAAATGAAATTTTCAGATCATGGTTTATCTTCTAAATGGAAAAATGTGCACCATATTTATGAAGACTAGTTTTTTGGGGCAATTTATGAAGCTTATGGTAAAAATGGAAGTGCATGAGCTACAAGAGGAGTTAGGAATCCATTGAAGTTTTTTTGTGATCTTGGTTTATATATATTTCCATTGATATATAAATTTTTTATTTTTAATATGATATGAATAATTTATGACCCATTTTTTGAGGGTTAAATCTAGAGGATGCTTGATCTAGCAAGGTGTTGAGTAGCTTCATAAGGTAAATTGATAGGTATCATTTTTTCATGCTTTGTGAATGTTTCTGAGTTCTTATATGAGATGTATAAGTTTGTTTCATGATTCTTTCAAGTTTTAAGTGAATTTTTAGGTGATGGAGAAATTTGAGCTCAAGGTTAGTTCTTGAGTCCTAGAAGGCTAAATATGTAGTTTGTAGAGATGGACTTGGTTGATGGCCTTCTACTTGGATTTGGAAGGAAATGTAAGATGTTATCGAAATTATATTTAGAGGTATTTATAATGGTTTATTGTTTGTGTCTTGGTGATGGAATTTTATGGGTCATCCAACTTGATTTTAAGGACAATACTTCTCAGGCTAAAATATTGAAGTAGATAAGGCATGTAATGGAATATTTAATGCTTTATATTAGTTGGAGAGTGAAGATGGATTAATTGTGTTCCTATTTAATTACTTTTTATATATTAAATGTATCATAAGAGGTGAAAACCAATTGAGTTTGTAAAAATTCTTTTTGGTTAGCATAGTTTGGTAAAAAGGAAAATTGGTGTGGTTTGCACATATGGATGTTTCATGATATATAACATGCATGAATTTTGTATATAGGTACATGAAATTAAAATTATTGGCTACATTCCATATTTGAGGTTTTGTAATGTGTGCTTGAGGTCCAAAGGTAAAGACATGGTCCTCATAACAAATATTTGGTGAAGGATATGAGCCTTTTTTGTTGTGTTATAAATATTTTGATTATTTTAATAAAATGTAAGACCATGGATTATTTTTTATGTCATATTACACATCTGTGGTGAATTTTTGAGCTTTAATAATCAAGGATTTTTTGTTTGTGGTTTTCTAGCTCATCTAGGTGGTGGGGTTTTGAGCCTGTTTGGTGCATTTAGACAAGGTCAACGTACATGGGCCCAATATGAATGTTTAAATGAATGTATTTGGTTGCTTTTAATTTTCATTTGTCGAGATAAATGTTTAGTACCATCCTACCTAATGTTTGAAAGAATAAATGCATATAAAAGTGATGTTTTGAATTCATTTCTTAACTAATTGAGCATATAAACAAAATTATAACTAGGTGAGGGTTTGAAATATGATATAGGGAATTAATTTAGATATGGGTATGTTTAAGAATGTGTTAATAATGGTATAGGTCATGTCAGAAAGGTTTTCTAGCCAAGACAAGTTATGAAAGAAGAAGAAATAACGAGTTAAAGGAATGAGGGTTTGAAGGTGTGTGTATGAGGTGCATTAGTGAACTCCGTTAATTATGGAAAAAAAAAGATATATCTTAATCTTCAGATGGTTGAGTTGGGTTTTTATCATCCTAGGTGGGTTTATTCTCCTTGTGGAGTGGGTGCTTCACTAAGTTAGGGGTTGGTGCTCTGTTTAACTAGGGGTTAGTGCTCCTTGAGAACTTTTTTCTTCACTAAATATCTTAATTTTTTATGTAATATAAGTAGATTTTTAGTGTATTTTATTCCCCTCTAGGGTTTACCACCTATATATTGTGTTGATATGTCTTCTTATTTGTTTCATGTTCTTGTGAATGCTTAATACACACCTAATGTGCTCATGTGGTTATAGATGTTAAATGGATGAATGTATGTGATGGTAAATGAATTTAATGTTTTTAGGAATGATTCACCCCCTAGTACATTGTTCTTACAACAATTTTTGTAAGATAAGGTCTATAATAATGGGGTTTAACAACTTAAAGGAGATCCTTTTGAAGTATAAACAATGGGTAAGTCTCTACATATTGAAGTTGCATTAAGGATGAAGTATGAGGTTGAAGATTTAGTGATTCATAGCTTACAAGATCAGATCAGATGTATGGAGAGAGATTATGGTTAAACCATCAAGGGTTTGGAGTCACATGTATAAAGTGTTTCTAAATCCATAAAGGATAAAGAAGACACTTGTTCCACATATGAAGAAGGGTTGAAATATTTTAGAATATAATTTAGAAGATTATTCCAATAGGTTGAATATGTATGTGAAGTTAGGGAAGAGTTATGAAACTATTGAGGGGATATTGGAGAGCCAAAAGGTGTATAGTGACAAAACAATTCTAGGGTTCAAATGAGAACATTTGAATAATTATGGTAAAGCTTGACCAAGTTCTCAATATGATGAGAAGGTGGCCAAGAGGACTGATTTTATAAGGTATAACCCTATTAGAAAACCTAATGCAATGAGGTATGATTTTTCTATCAATGGATATTGTTATGTTTGTCATGCTTTTTGTTATAGAGATAGAGATTACAAAATAAGGTCTCCTAGGAATGGTGTAGGCCTCTTCAAAGGTGATTTTCATTCATGTTGTGAGTTTTGTCATAAGGCCAAGGAATCTAGTTGGAATCTAATAATTTATGAGTCAAGAGGAAATAATAATGGGATTTTGTTTGTCAAATGTCATGAACATGGACACATTGCTAGTTCTTGTCATCAAGGTGAATCTTCAAAGGATAACTTCAGGTTTCAAACTCAAAATAGAAGATTATTCAGGAAGAAAATTAGTCTTATGAGTGAATCCAAGTATGTCATATCAAAGTATAGGGATAAGAATATGATTGATCAAGAAATGTAAGGACAAGATAATTGATTCTTAGTATAATATGCAGAGTATAAAGTATGTCAAAGAGGATTTTAGTTCCATCAAAATTGGAGACAAGTTCATCAAGACTAAGACAAATATAGGAAGATTTTTTTATAAGTGAATAAGATCATATGCATTTCAATGCTTTACTACCTGAAACTTTGAAAAATATAGGTGTGTGGGACACATCAAGGGTGATAAGGTATGGGATATGATATCTTCATATGTTTTTTAATCTTGTTTTCTTATAGGTGATTTTTTCTGTCATGTTTTCATCTAAAAGGTTAAATCAAGTGTATGTTTCCTTGGTTAGATTCTATAAATTCTTGTTTTTATCCTCATAGGTACACTTAAGATCCACGTTTTTTTTGTTCAGGTAAGTAAAGTATCTTGATTGAGTATGAAGTATTGATAGTTGAGTCTATGGCCTTAGTAAAAGGTTATTAAGATCTTAAAAAAGTTGTGAAAATTTTGTTAAAGTATGTGCCTTAATTTAGTGGTCTGAGTTATCAGTTTAATCATGATGTAATTAAAACTATGCAAATATTTGTAATTTGTGAATTACTTATATAATAAATCAAGTCCAAGTATTTTTCCCCTCATCATGTGTAAAATGTTTTAAAAGAGTAAATAGATACAAGTTATTTTTCATGAAGATCTATATTCATCTAATAGTGTCATCATGATGTCTTTGATTCAATAAGCCTATGTGTTCTATTTAAAAACCTATATAGTGGCATGCTCTTAATTTGTGAGGTGTCATAATGGATTGTTTAAGGTTTTAAAGGTGCTCCAATTTGTGTTAATAGTATCTAATCATGTGAATCCCAAAAAGGGATATTGTAAGTATCATGACAAGTATTAAATGTATCAAGAGTGTTCAAGAACCTTGAAATTTCTATGTTATTCTCAAGTTCTGTCTCAAGGTTTTCTTTAGGACTGAGCCATCAAGAAGGTCGGTAGACAATTTGAAAAAGGGTTCAAGTATGATTGGTTTTCTTATTCATGAGATGTTTCACAATGTCAAATTTTGAGTCACTATATGTAGAGTCTGAGTGTGGTCATGAGGTGTCAATAATATCTTTTCTGTTTAGTTTCCCTTTTTTGAATTTTTGACTTTCAATTGTCCTATTAGAAGTATAGATCAAGTACATGTATCAGAGGTCTTTGATTGACAAAAAATAGGGAATGTAAGGACTTCATGTTTTAAAATTATTTTAAACCATGTGTTGGTACCTAATTATGTACTCCCTTTACGAAAGACTAGGAATGCTTGATAAAAGAGATAAAAGGTGTAAAAATAATTTTGTATGACTGTTTGAAAAGGGATGGTTTGTCTCAAACTAGCATCAATCAGTCAAACCAGATGCCTAGAGAGTTATGGCTCAAGATTTATGTCATTTTGTATCTGGGGGGGACCTCATCATCTCTTTGTCACTTGAATATGAAAAATTTCAGGTAGCACCCTAATAAGGGTATGATCTACCCTCCTACTTTAGGATATTCCTTTCAGCCAGGGTGAGAGGACCTACTTTGTAGTCTGTATTTATTGGAGATTAATATATAAAAAAAATTAGCACTCCTTTTGTAAGGTAACTTAAAATCCCTTTTTAGGAAACATGATCATTTCAACAAAGTCTAACTCTCATGAGTTGTCACTTATAGATAGTGCATATGTCTCCTAAAATAAGGCTCAAACTACTATAGATAGTATAGGAATAGCTTGTGTTTGTATATTTTAGTTCTTGAAAGGGTAAAGCGTGGGTGATTCTGGTAGGATTCATTGGTTTAAAATGGTTTTGTTGGGGAATTAAGCAGGGTGAAGTTGAGTATACTAGATCTCAAAGAACTTTTGAAAAATGTTGGAACTCTACCTAGTGCAAGGAAAAATACTTTAGATAGCTAACACGTTTCCTTGAACTAGAAGGTATTTATCAATGGAAGCCCAAAAATAAAAAGTTTCACACAATATTTAAGGATTCAAAACATAAAATATCATGCTGAAAAATTAACAAAATCTCAGAGGATCTCCAAAGGCACGCTTAAGATACACTCAAAAGCTTATGAGGAACATTTAACCAAATGGAAACATAATGATTTTTAAACTATTTATTACACAAATGAGATGAAGACTCTTCTCAACAATGTAAATGCAATTTCTAGAATGTTACCAAAATGATACATTTTTAATGTGACTAAAAAACAGATATCTAAAATAAGATTGCAATGGGAATATACATATCTATTTCAAAACATTTCATCTTAGTAGTAATAAAAAAAATCTTATGATTCACATAGTTAATTTCAAGACTCCTGAAATTCGTCAACAAGGGAAAGTAAATTTAGAGTCTCGGTGCTTGTGAATGGCTAACATTTGCAACCATTTTAACATGATTTGGTTTACATGGTCTATGAAAAATAATATGTATGTTAGACAAGTTCTTAGGGAAAGGATGGTATTCTCAGTTATTTTCTCTTGTATTTCTCATAAATCATATAAATATTAACCCCCGAGATGCGAGATTATTCTCATCACATTTATACAATTCTATCCCCATTTTCTTTTCAATTTCCTCCCCAAAAACATGGATATTCAAAAGTATATTCTCCTTTACAATATGCCAATTTTATCCACAATACTTTTATGAAATTTCTTTATTTAGCATTTCCAGGTGTAAAGATTACAAGACTTCTTCATTTTCCTTTTGTTATATATGATTGGGATATCATGTCATTTCCCTAGGCTGATTATTTAATCATTCCTTCTACTTGATAATTGGATGGTTGCTTATGATGTCTTTTGAGAACTTCTAGGTGATCTGAAATGAAAGATACTCTTTTCTACTTTCTGAAGATATGTCTTGGGTGCTACACACACCTTTTCTTGTCTATTTGGTTTCATTGTCCCACATGGTTCTTGTCAAATCTAGTTAATTCATCAATTTTTCTTGTTTCTAATTCACTTCAACTCTTAAATTTTCTTTGTGTGAGCTGATTAAAATCTTCCTTTATTTGATGGGAATGATTTCTTTTAATTCAATCAATCTGCATCACTTATACTATAAAAACCCAACTCCATCCTTTCATCAAGATGAATTTCATTTCTAATCCTGGAAGTGAGGAAAATTTTCATAGTTTTTATCAACGACATGGTGAAAGTACTTGTGGAAACTAGTTTGAAGAAAATATCCTCATAATATTTAAATCAAATCTTCGACTGGTATGGTCATGACGAAGATTTTTTTAGAGCCTTGTTTGGTTATAGAATGTCTTGAGGACACCAGAGGGCCCTTGACCTATTGAAAGGTTCAGCTTGAACTCCTTTTAAGGCTAATTAAAATCAATCTAGTATTTGAATCCTTTCAAACCATGTATTTTCATCTCTTTCGATGGGAACATCAAAAGGCTCCCGAAGACCTGAAATGAATCATGGTTGAAAGGAGGCCTCAAGTGTCTAGGAAAACTAATTTTCAATGTCCATTTTTATTCAATGAAGATTTTATGTTGAAAGATATTCCCAAGGAATCTTATGTGTTATACAAAAAACCTTCCATTGATACTGTGCCTAAAATTTCTCACAAATTAGATGAAATAGAGCAGAGGATTTATATTCTAGAGAAAGGTCAGACAAGAAATGTACCATCAAAACCACTTACAATGCTAGTACCATTTTTGGAAATATAAGGGGTAAAACAAGCTCTCAACCCAAAATCATTATTTAGGATGGATAAGAGGAACTATCTATATTTTATCATTGCTTGAGAGAAATAATATCTTTTTCCTGAGATAAAAGGGGTAGGTTTGAAGTTCGGTCATCCATTCATTCAGGGTGTTATGATCCTTCATCAGAGCATGAATTCTCAGGGCCTTGGCCAATCCCTTCTCCAAGATATCACCCAACCCTTACAAGGAGATGGAAAGTTGAATATAGCTCAAAGTCTCTTGTTCCTCATGGCCCCCAAGATGTAGTTCATGGTCTTTCAACCTCTATAGAAATTCTCTCTCAGTCTACTCCCAATACGTCTACCCTTCACAAGGGGAAAGAGAAGATAACACTTTTTATAGGTGGCTTGGATCTTTTAGACTGGGTGTCTTCCTACTAGAAGAAGATTGAGCTAGATAAAATCATGAATAGTCAAAGAATGACTCTTGATTTATTGATGGAAATGGGGATGTATCGGGATTTAACAGGGTCCATTGTGTTTATCAAGACATCACATGGATATGATGAATTCATGTTGAGGAATAAAAAGATGTTAAACAAACTTCCTCCAGTGGGGGGAATTTCAAAGGAGTGAAGGATCTATGAATGTTGTGTTTTTCTTTTATGCCTTTATTTTAAAATATGTAAACGAAATTTTTCACCATGGGCTGGGGACCCTATAGAACCCTATTTTTATTTATATCTAAGACTAATTTCAAGTGATATTCAATTTCCATATAAAAATGGTAAAACATTTTGCAAGACCAAAGACATCTTTTTAAAATAAAATGAGCATTAAGCTTGCTTATTAATTTTATATATGAATATTCATTCTTTGTCATGCAACTCTTTTTTGTTCCTACATTTAGAACTCTCTTGCTTAGTATCAGCACTTTCTATGAAAATAAACCACCAGTACACATCCAATGGTTCCTAATAATGTATTTTCATCATCCTTCTAATGTATTGCATTATTCAAACCTCCTGTAGCTCATCAAAATGATGCAACCTATTAGATTGTGATTCACGAACCGCCTCACACTTTTCACTTAGTTTGTAACACTATTTTAAAGTTGTGCAACTTTGAATACCAATCCTCGGGGTTTCTTCTTTTTTTAGCAAATATTTACTTCCCTATGTGGGGCTATTCTCTTTTCAAATTGGGCCCAGGTGACAAGTGAATAAATTCACACTCTCCCCCTTCCTTTGACTTTTCAGCCCACTGGGACTTCCCTTTTGTACATACGCCACGTGGAGGGTGCTCGCAACTTGGGGGTTTCTGATTTCCTATGCTTTATCAAAGGTGCATCGGGGAGACACATGGAAAACCTTCCTTTCTTCTATGGGGATAATCCTTTCTTTAGAGACTTCCAAATATTTGTCTTTAACTATTCACCTAATCATAAAATTCTTTTACAGCATGTAATTTATACTTGGGGAGATTTGGGTAACATTAGAAAGGGGAAAAATAGAGGGAGTTTATAGTGATGACATACTTTTACGATCCTCAACCATAAAAGAGGATTTTCAAAACAAAAAGATCAAATTCAACATAATTTGAGTCATTAATTCCCCCTTTGACATATACACATTTTAAAACATTTAATTGGACATGAGGAATTTGAAGGAAACTCTCAAGTAAAAGGGGAAAGATTATTCGAGCTCCAACACTGGCTCCGACTAGAGGATGGGCACCCCATGTGAGTGCCACAAGAACTACTTATCGTAGAAAAAGTTCCAAAATCCATTGGTTTAAGGAGTTAGGTAGGCACATACAACAATCACAAGACAACATCAAACCTCAAAAGACAACTGAGAAATGAGGAAATTCACCACCTTGCACTAGGAAAAAGAAAAGGAAATAAACTCAAATAAAAAATGATAATAACAAAACTAGAAAAAACTATACATTATACATTGATTCATACCTTGCTTCGAAAGTTAATCGAAAAATTGTTTCAAGTTCCTACCATTGACAGTAAACTTGAGTATATCTCCATATAGATATTTCAATAAGAAATTATATTCACCAATCCTACTATAAATGGAATAAGGCCCCATCCATAATGCATAAAAATTTCCATTTTTTCCCTTATCCTCATGTCTACTATCCTACAAAAACACAAGCTCTCCGGTATTAAAAATTATGGGAGTCACGTTTTTGTCAAATAAATTTTTATTTTTTTCCCTGAAATTCAAATGCCTTTGGTGGGATTCTCGTCTTTCCCCATCCAACTTAATGATTTGATTTACTCTTGCATCACAAGGGGTAACTTCCTCATCCTCAAAATGTTGGATAAACTGATAAGAGGATAATCGCATATGTAAGGGAATGAGATCTTGGACTCCATAAACTAGATCAAATGGAATTTTCCCAATGGCTCTCTTAGCAGTAATTATATCTACCCAAAAAAAAAACTTCAATTGATCCCCACATCTTCTTTTGTGGATTTCTAGTGTCCTTTTAATTATCTTATGTAATTCTTGTTGCTTGATTCAACCTATCAATCACCTTGTGGGTTATAATTAGATGCATATGTTAGGTTTATCCCATATTCTTCACATATAGCCACTAATGGCTTAGCTCAGAAACTCGTGGAATTGTTAGTAACTATCTTTACAAGTACACCAAACCTGCAAATTATATGATTTAAAATAAAATCAATAACAACCAGATGAGTTACTTTCTTGGTAGGGATAGCTTCAACCCATTTGGTGAAATAATTAGTGGCCACCAGTATCCATATATGGCCTACACTAGAAGGTTCTAACTTTTCCCCACAAAATCCATGCCACACTACTTAAAGAGAGCCTCAATTGATACTGGTTGTAGAGGGAGAGCACCAAAAGCCTTAATTTTCCATGAAAATCTCTGACAACTTTCACACTTTCTTACTAATAAGGTTGTATCTTTAAAAAGTGTGGTCCACTAGTAGCCTACCCTTAATATCTTATAGGCAGTTACAATTCTGGAAACATGACCCCCACACACTCCCCCACGAAACTCTAAAATTAACTTGGGGGTTTCATCCTCTGTAATACACCTGAGAAGAACCCCTTCAAGATTTTTCCAAGCCAACCCATAATCAATGACGATATAATTTTGGGACACTAACTTGAGTGTCCTTATTTGATTTTTATCTAAATGCCCTGGAAATTCTAATTTTTTGAGATAAAATATGATGTTTTTGTACCATATAGAATTGATAAATTGCTCATGTACCTCCAAATCTCCTCCTTCTACTTCATTTACCTCCATCAATTGTAAATTACTTTTTTCCATCATCTTTGCCAACCCCAGACCTCTAACCAATCTAGTGGTTTGAATATCTATATCATATTCCTGCAACTTGTTCACCCATCGACATCTTTTGCCGGAGAATTCCATTTCTGAAAAAAATGTATTTGACCATTGTGTGAGGAACATAAGCTATGATCTTTGAGATTACAATATATGTCCTGAAAATTTTTGTTGCTCTAACCAACATAAAATACCACTTTTTCATAATGGTGTATTTCAACTAAGATCCTTGTAATTCTTTACTGAAAAAGGCAATTGACCTTTCATGTCCCTTGTCATTCTTCTACAATAACACATATGAAACGGTGTTTTCAGATGAAAAAGAGAAAATTTGAAAAACCTTCTTATAATCAGGAGCTACTAAGACAAGGGCATTTTTTAATGTCTTTTTGATTCTGGTGAAAGCTTAGATAGCTTCATCCTCCCATTTGATAATTTGATCCTTCTTTAGAATTTTTGTGATAGGGATAGTCATTTCAGAAAAATTGGAAATGAATCTTCTAATGAAATTGATTTGACCAAAGAAAGAATGAATACATTTCTTGTTCTTAGGGATAGTAACTTTCCCAATATCTTCCACTCTATCGGGGTCAATCATGACCCCCTCCTTTGATACAATGTGCCCAAATAGTTTTGCCTTCTGAACCCCAAAATGGCATTTTTTAGGATTCAACGAGATGCCATACTCCCTGCACCTCTGTAACATATTTTCCAAATGCTGCAAATGATCATCCTTTTTTCTTGAATACACTGTCACATCATCTTGGTATATAGCTATAAAAGAATTTATATATCATGCAAATTCCACAACCATAGCTCTCTAAAAGGTAGCACCAACATTCATCAAGCCAAATGGCATTCTCACATACAAATAAGTACCCCATGGAGTGGTGAAAGCAGTTTTAATTCATTTTGATTCCTATATAACCATTTGGTTATATCCTGAGAATCCATCTAGTGTAGACAACAACTTTGATCCAATGACCAATTGCAACATATTATCCATATTTGGTAATGGATAATTATCTTTCATTGATACCTTGTTTAAATATCTAAAATCTACACAATCTTATATCCCCATTCTTTTTTCTGGATGGTACCAATTTTTCCACCCAGGAAGAATATCTCGTAGGCTGTATGATACCTCCACCCCTCAAATTCTTGATTTATTCTTGCATCTTGAGGGATAAGGGTGGATTAATTGGCCTCTTATTTTGTCTGAATGGCTTGGCATTGGGTTCTAAAGGTATTTAACATTGGAAAAGGTCCTCCCTATATGCCTTCAAGTCTGAATAAGACCAAGCTAGGCAATCCTGGTATTTATTTAATAGGTTAAGATATGATTGTTTTTCTTCTTCTTTTTTATTAGGGGTAAATAGTACTGAAGGGTCAATGATTGATTTTATTCTTTACTCATATTAATACCTAGCCATATTTTCCTAGGATTTTCAATAGTTCCCAAATTATGCTCTTGAACATCTCTTGAAACATGGATGTGTCTATGAACAACCCTATCAACATTATCAAAGTTTTATTCCAAAGAAACCAAACCTCTTGGAATTGTATTTGTTTTTAAATGAATAACATCTTAGCCAAAAAGAGTTTCCTTACCATCACATATGGAAATCATCGGCTCTTAATCTATTTTTTGATTGGTGAATTCTCCTTTATTTTGTAGAAACCTTTGAACCTGAGTATCATCTTCAAAAAATTTCTAGTGTTTAACATTGTCAAGGAAAAAAGGTCTTAATAATACCTCAATGTCATAATCATAGTAAGGAGTCATTGTACCATTTTCAAATCTAGATCCTATTACTACCAACCTTTCTGCAATAACATTTTGATTTTTGTTGTGATACACTATGTTGAAGGAATCAAACAACTCAATAAAGTCCCACACTACATGCTGATATTGTTTCATCCTTTGAATTTTAGTTATATACAACTTCCTAACTTGTTTCACTACCAACTTTAAATCTCCTTTAACAACCACATCCTTGATACCATACCTCCAAGCAATCCTTAAGCCTAAAAGCAGTGCTTCATATTCTGCAATATTGTTAGTGCATTTAAAATTAGGTTTAAAGGAAAATTTGAAAATCTTATGGTTTGGGGACATAAGGACAACACCAACACCATTCCCCGTATTAGAATAAGCTCCATCAAACATTAAAGTCTAGGGGACACCCATTGGATCAAGATAATTACATTTATCCATGTCATGCTCATTAAAATCAGCATAACCCACAAAATTATCAACATCCACATCAACATATAATACCTCATAGGATGCATTCTTAGGATCATAAATCAGATGTGCCATATTTTTCTCTCCACCTAGTTTTACAAGGCTTCCTTCTATTGGTATTTTCACATATGAACAATACATCTACACACTCCCTCCAACACCAGCAACCCATTTCCTTGATAGCAACATTCCCCATTTAGTAAGACAATCCACAATGACTAAATTCATGGTTAAACATTTTCCTGGATAATATACCAATTATACTACTAATCCTTTAACATACCCAATAACTGAAACTTATCTAGAATCCATAGAATTGAACTTCCAAAAAGTTTTTGTTACTTTGATATTCATTTCATTCATTACTTCAAGGGGCATTACATTACAAGAGGCCCTTGAATCAAACATGCAGTTGTGCACTAACCTATATTTTATGATTAAATTAGTATAGAAAGGGTCAACATCAAGTTGAGATTCAATGAGAAAAGTACCCAATTATACTTCAGGTGATTCTCCCAAATCTTCCAATGCTTGAGGTACTTCTAATTCTGCAATGAGAGGGGGAGTATCCACATTATTCACATTCTTATGTGAGGTTATTATTCAAATTCTCTCTGTCTATGTTCAGGAATCCGAAGTAATTCAACAATAGGAACTATGAATTTTATTTGACTCAAAATCTATGCAATATCACATGGGACATATTTGGATAAAATCATGTTAGGAGGAATAGTAATTGCGCGCTCTAGTGGTACAAGACTCTTTCCATTTTGGGTATGAACTAGAGTACATGTTTTATTTGAAATTTTTGGACCCTTAGTCGGGGTATCTATTTTAGGATAGTATTTTGGAATATTGGTAAGAAGTAGAGTCTTGGGTTTGGGTTGTAGTGCTCCTCCTTTAACAACTTGACTTTTGAAATTGTACTTCTTTTCTTGAGCAATAGATGCATTCATGAGCAAATGTCTATCTTCCTCAGAAGGAATTCCTCAATCATACGTTTTTATCATCAAGGCCCTTAAATACTCAAAGTTATGATTAGGTAATTCGAAATCATGCACCATATCAATTTCAACTTCATTATTAGAAGGAAAGCGAAGTACTCAGTGAATACACCTCTAGAATATCTCTCCAAATCTTGCACTTATCAACTTAGTAAAATTAGCTCCTTGTTTTGGATTACCAGAGCATTCTATCGCGCATACATCACCAAAGGTTTCATTAGTATCAACCTCTTCAACTTCTTCAATGTGATTACAAGGGGAATGTGGCAAAAAACACCTATCACACCATTCAATAACATGGTTTTCTTCCACCATATAAATTATGGAAACTAAAGGATCAGGGATCTATTTATTTTCTCTAATTTTTTTCTCTTTATTTCCTAACCCCATGGGACCCTTTCCTATTTCATTCGTTCTATGATAATTTCTAGGGTGATTCCCCAATCTATTTTTTCCCTGAGGTGGATGTTGGGCATGAGAGTTATATCCAATTAATTTTTTTGGCTTGGCAAGTTTGTAATAAATATCCTTAACTACCCCCACTAAGATTTTCACAACTTCAACTAGATCAAATCCCTTGATAGTAAGAGGTTTTTCAGGGTTAACTAATTGGATGTTTTAAATTTTTGGAGGATTTCTTACTTTCTTAATGTTATTTTCTATCTGGGAAGCCATAGAAAAATCTTGCCTCAAATTTCTAGGGTTTTTATCTCTCAAATAATATGTTGCATTTTTATCAAAAGCATCATACTATTTTATTAGGTAGGACTGATCACTTGGTCTCAATGTCACTGGTAACCTATTTAAGGTTTTATTGAATCTAGAGTTGAAATCTATGAATGGTTCATTGGGATTATTTTTTATATTCTGAAACTCAGATAGAAGGAACCTAGGATCAGTGTTATCCCCATATTGAAATCTAAAATCATTTTACTTTTCTATCCAAGATTCTATTGTATAATTTGGGAAATATTTGTACTAATCATGTGCATCTTCTTCCAAAGTATGGACAAATAATTTTATGTATAAATCTTTATGCTCTATTTCAAAATATTCCATCATGTTAACAAAACGTTTTAAATTTTGATCACTAGTGATGACACTATTCCATTGAAATTTAGGAGACCTATTTCTTACATCTTTTGGTACAACATTAAGATACCCCACCATACTTGTGAAATCTATCGTTCCAAATATATTAACAATGAAGATAGGTCTGGGTGGGGGTTGGGTCATGTTGTTATGAGGATGTGATCCAACATGAGGGTTAAAATACAGTGGGACAAGAAATATTTGGGAAAAAGGTGTACGATCTTCAAAGTAAATATCCTCTAATGACTCAGTTTCACATAAAACCCTACCAACTCTAAGTGATAAAGGAGGAAAAATGGGAATACCTATCTTGGTCACAAATTATGGCCCCTCACCAACTCAGGTATGCAGATTTGCACTAAGGCTATTGGATTTTTAACTATCTTGAGAAGTATGGTATTCTTTTATCACTGGATGCTCATTTCTCACTACTGGAACTATTTATCTTGTTGACATTTGGTCTTTTGAGGCTTTCCAAACTTATTTCTTATTTGGATTTGTTCCTCTAAGTTTTGGAAACAACCTTCTAGGAGGGTATTTATTGAAGAAAGACCTTCTTCCTTCCAGATTTGTAGATATTAACAACAAATTTTATTTACCAAAACTCAAGACACTGGTATTTACCGAAAATTCTGAATAAACAAGGAGTCACCACTAAGGATTTTCACCTCATATATATAAAACATTGTAAATGAGTTGTCAAAGGAAACAAATGCTCAAGATTAAAAAGACTTGACAAATCTAAGCATCCTTTGTTAGTATTAATTCTTACCTCAAACAGATGTAATGTAAATGTCACTCGAACTATGAGATATTGTGTAAAATAATTCTCGATCTTATTAAATTGTACAAATCTTAGCAAAGGATGACATCTTACACTCGCATTTATATCAAAGTATGTTTAGAGAGTTACTAGGAAGTGATATCTATTTGTATTTTCAAAAACTTCCCCGGAAACTGTGATAAATCAATGTTATTACCCAAATATGTTCTCCCTTTATGGTCGAGCAACATCAATACATCAAACCAAATTCCTAGAGAGTGATGGATTAAGATTTGTGTCTTTTTTTAATTCTGGGGAGGACCTCATCATCTCTTTATCACTTGAATCTAGGAAATGTTAGGTAGTATCATGCTGAGGGTATGATCTACCCTCCTAATTTAGGATTTTCCTTTCAACGAGGGTGAGAGGACCCAATTTGTATTCATTATTTATTAGAGATTAATATATCAAAAAATTTAGCACTCCTTTTTTAAGGTAATTGAAAATCCCTTTTGAGGAAACATGATCATTTCAATAGATTCTAACTCTCACGAGTTTTCACTCCTATATAGTTCATATGTATCTTGAAATAAGGCTCAGAATATTGAAGAAAGTATAGGACTAGTTTGAATTTTAATAATTTAGTACTTGAAATGGGCAAGCATGGGTGATTCTACTAGGATTCGTTGGTTTAAAAATGGTTTTGGTTAGGGTGAATTCGAGTAGATCAGATCTTAAATAACTTTTGACAAATGTTCAAAATATAGCTAGTGCAGGGAAAAATACTTTACATAGCTAACACGTTTCCTTCAACCAAAAGGTATTTATTAATGGAATCCAAAAAATAAAAGTTTTCACAAATCTTTAAGGATTCAAAACATAAAAGTTCATGCTGAAAACTTAACAACATCTTAGAGGATCTCCAAAGTCATGCTTAAGATACACTTAAAATCTTACAAGGAAAATTTAAGCAAATGGAAACATAATGATTTTAAAATCATTTATTACACAAATGAGATGAAGGATCTTCTCAATAATTTAATTGTAATTTCCATAATGCTACCACAATGATAAAGTTTCTGTGCAACTAAAAAAAATATCTAAAATAAGATTGTAATGGGAATATGCATAACTATTTTAAGTTATTTCATCTTAACAGCAGTCAAAACAAATCTCATGATTCACACAGTTAATTTCAAGACTCTTCAAATTCATTAAAAGGGGAAAGTAAATTTACAGTATCAGTTCTTTTCAATGTGTATACATTTGAAACCATCTTTACATGATTTGGTTTGCATGGTCTATGAAAAATAATATATATCTCAGACAAGTACTTATCAAAAGGATGGTATTATCAGTTATTTACTCTTGTTTTTCTCAGAAGTCTTAGAAATATTAACCCCCCCAATGCGAGTGTATTCTCATCTCCTTTATACAATTCTATCACCATTTTATTTTGAATTTCTCCCCCAAAAACATGGATATTCAAAATTATATTCTCCTTTACAATATGCCAATTGTATCCATGATACATATATGAAAATTCTTTATTTGGTATTGCAGGTTTAAAGAGTACATGCCTTCTTTAGTTTTCTTTTGTCATATATGATTGGGATATCATGTCATTGCCCTTGGTTAATTATTTAATTATTCCTTTCACTTGATGATTGGATGGTTGCTTCTGATATCTTTTGAGCACTTCCAGGACATCTGAAATGATAGATAATCTTATCTACTTTCTAAAGATATGTCTTGGGTGTTGTGGGAACCTTTTCATAGTTTTTTTGGTTTAATTGTCCCACATGGTTCTTGTCAAATCCAGTTAATTCATCAATTCTTCTTGTTCTTAATTCACTTCAACTCTTACATTTTATTTGTGAGAGATGAGAAAAATATTTCTTTATCTGGTGGAAATTATTTCTTTCAATTCAATCAATCTGCACCACTTATACTATAAAACCTAGCTCTATCCTTGCGTCAAGATGCACTTCTTTTCTTATCCTGGAAGTGAGGAATTTTTTCATATTTTTTATTAGTGACATGGTGAAATTACTTATGGAAAATAGTTTGAAGGAAATCTCCTCAGAAGATTTAAATCAAATATTCAACTTGTATGGTCATGATGTAGATTTTGGTAGAGCCATGTTCGATATAGAATGTCCATGGGATATCGAAGGGCCCTTGACCTATCAGTAGGTTTGTCTCACACTCCTTTTCAGGATAATTAAAATTAATCTTGTTTTTGTAGCGCCTTTTAATCCATGTATTTTCATCTCTTCGATGGGAACATCAGAAGACTCCCGAAGACCTGGAAAATATTCTAGGTTGAAATGAGGCCTCAAGTGTCTAAGAAAACTGATTTCAATGTTAATTTTTATGTAATGAATAATTTGTATTGAAAGATATTCCCAAGGAATATTATGTGTTATATAACAAATCTTCCATTGATATTGTGCTTTCCATTTATCAAAAAGTAGATAAACTAGAGTGAAGGATTTCTTTACTTGCGAAAGGTCAGACAAGACCTGTACCATCACAACCACTTACTATTCTAGTACCATCTTTGGGAAAGAGAAGGGGTGAAACAAGTGCTCAAGCCCCAATCATCATTTCAGATGGAGAAGAGGAACTATTAATATCTTCTCGTCATTCGAGACAATCAATCTCCTCTACCTGAGATAATAGGGGTAGGTTTGTAGTTCGTTCATGCATTCATTTAGAGAGTTATGATACTTCATTAGAGCATGAATTCTCAGGGCCTCGGCCAATCCTTTCACCAAGAGAGCACCCACCCCATACAAGGCGATGGAAAGTTGAATCCATCTCAAAGTATCTTTTCCTCCCATCCCTTGAGATATAGTTCTTTTTCTTTTAACCACTCCAGACATTCCCTCTCATTATAATCCCAATAAATCTACCCTTCACAAGGGGAAAGGGAAGATGACATTTTCACAGGTGGCTTGGATCTTTTAGATTGGGTGTTTTCCTATCAGAAGAAGATTGAGCTAGAGAAAAGCATGAACAATCAAAGAATGAATCTTGATTCATTGATGGATATGGGGATGTCTCGGGATTTAACAGGGTCCATCATGTTTATCTAGAAAACACATGGCTCTGATGAATTCATGTTGAGGAAGAACAAACTGCTAAACAAACTTCCTAAACTGGGGGGAATTTCAAAGGAGTGAAGGATATATGAATGTTGTGTTTATTTTTTATGTCTTTATTTTCAAATATGTAAATGGAATTTTTCACCATGGGCTGGGGTCCCTATAGAATCCCCATTTTGATTTATATCTGAGACTACTTTCAAGTGATATTTAATTTCCATAAAATAATGGTAAAAAATCACAAGACAAAAGACAAGTTTTTTCAAGTGATATTTAATTTCCATAAAATAATGGTAAAAAATCACAAGACAAAAGACAAGTTTTTTACAGAAAACGGGCATTGACTTTGCTCTTTAATTTTATATCTGAATCTTCATTCTTTGTCATGTAACTATTTTATATTCATGTGTTTAGAAATATTTGGCTTTGTATCAACACTGTCTATGAAAAGAAAGCACCACTATGCATCGAATAGTTTTGAATCATGTATTTTCTTCATCCTGATAGTGTAGTTTAAAATATATATATATATATATATATATATATATATATATATATATTTCTATATTTTTTCTTAATAATTGAATTTTGAGGGAAATTCAATTTTATTTTAATTGGCATTATTTCAAACCTTCTACATCTCATCTAGTTGACACGATGTATTTAATTATGATTCATGACCCACCTCACACTGTTTGCTTAGTTCATAAGTTGGTGTGAGTATATGATTTTCAGTGTGGTTTCCATAACACTATTTTAAAGTTGTGCAGATTTGAATACCCATCCTTGGGGTTTCTTCTTTGTTTCTCGTAGATTTCTATCCCTACGTGGGGCTATTCTCTTTTCAAAATGCACACAGGCGACACGTGGAGACATTCACACTCTCCCCCTTGCTTTGATTTTTCATCCTATTGGGATTTCCCTGTTGTGCATAAGCCACATGGTGGGTGCTCGTAACTTGGGGGTTCTTAATTTCCTATTATTTCTCAAAGGATTTTTTATACTTATTTCCTAAATTATAGGAACAAGTTATTCTATATATTCTGTAATACAAACTTGAATGAATATTGGGGAGACACATTGACACCCTTCCTTTCTTCCGTGGGGATAGTCCTTTCTTTATCGGCTTCCAAATTTTTTCTTTTACTATCCGCCAAATCATAGAAGTATTTTGCAGCCTATAATTTATACTTTTATGATCCTCGACCATAAAAGAGGATTTTCACAACAAAAATATTGGATTCAAAATAATTTGAGTCATTAATTTCCCCTTTGACATATACGCATTTTAAAACATTCACTCAGACATGACGACTTTGAAGCCAACTCTAAAAGAAAAGGGGTGAGATTATTCAAGCTCTAACATAATGAAATGTGATATATTCATAAATATTAGGTGCAGGTAAGTGTGTGACTTGGAAAAAGGATAAAAAAATTAGGATGGGTATGATTATCAAGAATTATCTATAATTATAGGGTTTTAAGGTAAACAGAGATTGTAAAATCATCTGTAAAATCATGCTACAAGTGTATAGAAGGAATTTTTGAGTCATTAGAGTCTTTAAGGAATGGGTTATTTTTCTATCAAGGTTGAAGGGTATGAGTAAGGGAAAGGTTCTATAGGGTTAAGTGAAGTTAAGTATGTCTCTTAAAAAATATGCAAGCAAGATTGAATCATGATCCAAAGGAGCACGGTAGCCCTTTCATGGTTGTTAAGACTATGCAAGGTGTGAAATTCTCCCAGTTGAAGGAAAAAACATGTAGCACTCAAAATTGTAGAGGGTACAGAGGCCTAAAAATGCTAGGAAAGATGACTCAAAGTCAAAATGGAAGCCTACAGAGCTTCTTAAGTTAGAAATATTTTGTATCTAAGGCATGATGTATCTTCATGAGGTTTTGAGTTTCTCAGAGTATTATGACTGAGATTATAGACTTTCATAAGGTGCTTGAAAACATTAAAAGAGTGTATTTGTACCATTAATGTTTTCGCAGAAGTTTTATTTCTTAGTTGATGGAGATTATGAACCTAAGGAAGCTTAAATGTCTTAAGAAGTTGGTCCAAGATCAAATGACAGAGTCATGTTGACTGTGTATCATTAGTTATTGAGTTAGAAGATTTAGTATGCTAATTCCCTTGAATTTTATGATAATTTTAGATTATGTATGTGTTAAGGGGGAGGTTGAGTCCTCTCAACCCCATGAAGATGAGTCTTTGAAGGTTACAGTGTTTGTATTAGTGTTAATGATTGATGGAGTGGTTCCTAATGTACTTTCGCATATTCTTGATTCTTCACAGTAAGATATTGGTATGAAAAGGTCCTTTAAGACAAATACATGATTATTAGAATCTTTATCAAGTGAAAAAGGTATCTAGAAAGATTGTAGAGAAAAATTCATGAATGATTGTGGGTATATTGTCATAAGAGTCAAGTAATATGATCAAATAAACATATAGAGAATGTAGAAATGATTGTGGAAGTTCTTTAAGGTAGAAGCAATATGGTTAAGTCATATAAACAAGGTATGAGATCAATTTTTTGAGTTTCTGGATAGAATTTTCTAGTATGATCCTAGGGGGAGCTTTAAGTTAGTGTTTTATGAGAAATGATGGATATTATTAGATTTATAAAGTTGCCAAAATTGGACTAATATCACGGTTTAGAGACTATGGACCTAAATGTAGAGATGACAGTATTGGAGATAGAGTTGGGTTATTGAGCATGAAAAATTCCTAAAAGATTATGTATTACTAAGATGAAGGAAATATGAAGAGGATATTAGCTTAGGGTGATATTTTTTGAGGCTCATTGTTAGGTCTATGAATCTTCATATGTTTGTGAAGTAGTCAAAGAGGAGCAAGTATAGTCTATATGGAGTTATTTGATTCAAGTAAGTTGTCTTATATAGTTTTTTAATTGTTTGTTATCATTTTACATGTCTTATCATAATTTTATACTTTTTCATAGATGTCAAAGGGCGAGAGAATCATCAGAAACATGGAAGTGAGGTCATGTAGTGTGTGTTTGTCTTATTGGTTACTATCAATGTTTCTAAAGGTGGTTTCCATCAATGACAAAAGTGAAGATTGTTATCCATTGTGTGTTTGTGATATCATTGATTTCAAGTCCACTGATGGAAAATGGTGTCATGGTGTTGTATGTGTCTCCAAGAGGTTTCAATCAAGGTCAAATATGAATTTTGATTGGTAGTGTCCTGGTTTGGTGAGTTTATAAGGTCCTGGTGCATGGTCTAGTAAGTTGAGTCATAGTTTAAGGTCTCCCAAGTTGAGAGAAGGTTTTAATGAGTTCATATATGGTCATAGAAGTGTGTTATAGGTCTTAATGAGTCATTAAAAGTTCATCATGGTAAGTTCATGAGGTTTCATGGTTGAGTCATGTCATTCCAAGTCTATTCCTTTCCCTGGAGCATGTAGAATGAGTTAAAGGTATGCATTTTAGAGATGGTAAGTCATGGTGGAGCATGGTTATAATGTATTTCAATTTTATAAGGACTTTAAAATTATTATTTATAGGTTTGGTGTATGTGTGAGGTCCTTGGGAAGAAAGTAGGACTTGAAGAAACATGTAAGAAAGAATAGGTATGTCTTAATGGCTAGAGATTTTCAGACTTATTTGGGCTATATTCTGAGTATGGATAGTTATAAAAAAATTCATGATTTTTCATGAAAGTTTTCAGGTCAAAGTGAAGAATATTTTTGAAGATATGTCAGTTTTGGAAAAATCAGGTAATCTACAGTGTGTTTCTCAAGCAAAACTTGACCTTTTGATGCTCATTGTGAGATGTGTGCTTTACATAGGCACTTGATATCTTTGGAATAGTTTTTTAGGTCAGTTATGAAGGTTTAAAAAAGATTAGGTGGTTTTAATGTCACATTTTTATGAATGATCGTCAAGAAGATAAACTGCTTTGAAACCCTAATTAAACCCTAGCTAAAAGTGACTTGGAGAAATTGAATTATATTGAGTATTTCTTGATTACTTTTTCAAATGTGATTATTGGAGGTTGTATAGGACTTCTTCATATTTCCAAATATTTTTATTAGTGTATGTGACTGTATGTGGGCCCCACCTAAAAATGAAAGTTGACAAAGAAGTTTAGTTTGTGAAGAATTTTCCCAAAAAAGGTGAGAAATAAATTGGCATTGTTTTGGAACTAGATTTTATATATATATTTCCATGATAGTTTGAGATTATGGTTGAGATTATAAATGGAAAAGTGTGCCCTATTTATGAAGACTTGTTTTTTGGGTAGTTTGGAGTAGCTTGTGGTAAAAATATAATTGTGTGAGCTACAAGAAGAGTTAGGAATCCATTCAAGTTGTGTTGTAATCCTAGTTTAGAGAGATTCCTAGTGGTATATAAGCATTGTTTTTTATATGGTAAGAAGAATTTATGACTTGTTCTTTGAGGGTAAAATATAGAGAATGCTCGATCTAGCAGGGTTTTGAGTAGCTTCATGAGGTAAAGTAATAGTTATGAGTTGTTCATGCTTGATGAAGTATTTTGAGTGCTCATAAAACATGTCTAATCATGTTACATGATTTTTTCAAGTGTGGAAGTGAGTTTTGAGGTGATAGAGCAAGTTGATCTCAAGGTTAGTTCTTGAGTCCTAGAAGGCTAAATAAGCAATTTTCAAGGATGGAATTGGTTGAAGGCCTTCCACTTGGATTTTTAAGGAATTTTAGGATTTTATGGAAATTAGGTCTGGATGGATTTCCAATTGTGTATTTTTATGTCTTTGTGATTTGAATTGATTTTTCATACAACTTGATTTGTGAAGAATAAGGTTGTTGATTTTAATGACAGGATTACTCAAGCTGAAAGATTGAGATAGCTGAGGCATGAAAGGATGATTTGATTATTTATATCAGTTTAAGAGTGAAGAGGGATGAATTATGTTCCTATTGAAGGCAATTTTAGGTCTTGAATGTATCATAAAGGGTGCAAAATAGTTGAGTTTTTAAAACTACTTTCTGGGCAACTTAGTTTTGTGAAAAGGAAATTTGGTGTGGTTTGCACATATATATGTTTTTTATCTATAACATGTATGAATTTTATCTACATGTACATGAGATTTCAATTAGTGGTTACATTCCATAGATAAGGTGTTTTGGTGCGTGCTTGAGGTCTAAAGGTGAAGACAGTCATCAAAACAATTGTTTGGTGAAGGATATGAGCCTTTTGGGTTTTGTTATGAAAAATTTGATTAGTGAAAATAAATTTACGACCATCGATGATGTTTATATGTAATATTACACATGTGTGATGAATTTTGAAGCTTGAATAATCATTTTTTTACATTTTTTATTTTTTAGCTCATTTATGTGATTGATATTATGTACATAATATAAATGTTTTAATGAATTTATTGGTATTATATAGTATGCTAGTTTATAATATATATGTTATTATATAATTTCCATAGATGAGATTATTAGGTGAAAGTCAAATATCATATAATATGTGAGGGAATGATATGATGAGTAAAATTAGAAGGATAAATACGGCACCCAAAGAAAAGAGTGTTATCATAAACATGCCCTAGAGAAGCTAAGGTGGATGTTAAGACTGAATCACAATTCAGATTCACAAAAATTCGTACACCCTAATTATATTTAACATGATACCTAGTTGATTTTATTGAATTAATACAATAAAGAATGTAAGGGATAGAAACATGTTATTATATTCATTATTTAAATTTCAAAATTAATTACCTCAAAAATAATAATGTTTTTATACTCGTAACTGATCCGCAAGACAAGATATGAAATTAGAAATATGAAGGAATGAGTGAACTTAGATTATTATAGATTATTTTAGAAAGTTATGGGAGGATGCGCTACTAGAGTAAAATGATTCAAAGTTGAGGATGCTTCATAATGGAGACTTTAAATAGGAACTATCCTAGGGAAGGACAATACAACGTATCCTTGTTTGTATTATATGGTCTTCATACTTTTATACAGTATTGGACTTACTCAAATATTGGTTCTATAATATTTTCACATTTTTTAGTTACTTAGAACTATCTATAATTTTCAAAACCTAATTTATGATCATGATCTCAAACCCTAGTTATGGATGAGAAGTCCTTCAAAAAAAACCTTAGTTGGGTTATGGGCACCCCCATGTACCACTACTTCAAAAATACCTCAAATAACACATTCTACTCTACCAATCATGTGATATCTTTGGGCTCCCAAAATAGGACCCTTGGAAGAATGAAAAGCTAACCTAAGTGGGTTGGATTTGAGAGAATCATGAACAATAAAAAGTTCTTGTCTTTGACAGTCTTGGATTTTTTCAACAGTCACCTAAATGAATT
Source organism: Taxus chinensis (assembly GCA_019776745.2). Lineage (NCBI taxonomy): Eukaryota > Viridiplantae > Streptophyta > Pinopsida > Cupressales > Taxaceae > Taxus > Taxus chinensis. Next base: position 389,898,459 of record CM034155.1, read on the forward strand.
AAATAAAGGAGGTGATCATGAGGTACCTTCATAAAGGGGATGGATTTACTCTACTACTTTTGGCTCTTCCTAGAACAAGGTGAGAATACCTAGTTGGGGGATCTGAATAAAGGAAAAAATCTAAAGTATTGGTTGTTGTTATAGTTATTGTAAATCAATTTGAAGAAAGTGCAGCCATAGATACAATACTTTTTTCAAAAGAGTTGTCACTTGATTTATTGTAAGCACTTGACAAGCAAACATAGATCTAAATGAAAATAACAAACAACTTCAGATATTACATTTTCATAAAAAAAATTGGACAAGACTTCTTTAAATGAACTTAAATCAAATACTTGGCATGATTTTTGGAAAAAATTTATTGGTAATGAAAAAATATTAAGCTTATTTTTTCATAAGAGGTAAAAAATTGTTGAGGGGACCCTACCCCGAAACATAGTCACAACTCCATGAGAGTAGATAAATACATTACAAAACCATAAAAAAATGATAATATAGCAGTTCATAATAAACGGGCTCCCTCAGAGCAATAGAAGTGAAACAATAACAAAAAAAACACATAGGAACTAACAACAATGTAGAAACTAATACCCAAAAAGATACAAATAAAGTAAATAAAACAAAACACCCCTCCCCAAATCATTTACAGGTTTTTTCAATCCCGTCTAACACCCTTTCCCATTCCTTAGCCAAAGAATCTATGTTACCTGCCAAAGACACCAAGTCAAGACCTTTGAGAGTCACTTTTCTTTTCCTTACCTAACTATCCACAACACTATAGGCATTAACGAGCTGACATAGAGTATAAAGATTCTACAGAGTAGATTTCACCGTGACTACACTCCACTCCATGTAGCTGTGGATAATAGCACGAAAATAGTCCAACTCATTGGTTATGAAACCATAGTTTTCTTTTCAAACATCTATCTTTCTGCCATGTTGATTATTGACTACTTCCTCAACCTATGCTTTCATCTTATGCCAATCATTAAAAAAAAACTGCACCGAACTCTTGGTGAACCTCATATCTCCCTCAAGTTCCTTAATATCTACCACCATTTTAGGTAGATGGTTCTCCCCTTTCATAGGGCCAACATACCCCATAGCCTTAAATTGTTTTTCCAATTACATATTGATAGGAGCTGGAGAATCCTGTTTACTAGACTCCCCTTTGGTGTTCAAAGGAACACTAGGAACCTACTTGGATTTAATCTCCCTAAGATTTTAGGTCACCACAATCTCAACCTCGTCTTTATCCTCTTCCAAGTCACCTTCCTAAGAATAAGAATCTTCACTCAAGTCTTCTTCCTCTAATTCCGAGTTGAGCATAAGCTTCCAAATTTGTAGTTAGAGAGACAAACTTGTCAATATCCAAATCATCTCTTTTGACAAGAGTGAGAATAAATCCCTAATGGAGTCAGACAAATACCATTCTGGTTTTGAACTAAGAGATTGAAGCACTCAGGGAGAAAAAAAGGAAGTAGGGGAAGCTAAAATCCTGTCCACATATTAAATGATTAAGGATAGAAAGGTGGTATGTGTACATGCATTTATGATGGCCCTCAAGAGTGAGAAACTGGATAAGGGTGAGAGTTATATCGTCAAAAGGTTTAGGTAGAGAAAAATGAAGATAACCAGAAAAGTGGGAAGTGATATTTTCATTACCTTTGAGAAACAAGTTTAACTCTTCAGATACTTCTTTTTTGGGTTTATATACCTCCCTCCCAACCGTAAAAACACCCATCCCTTTGGTGACCAAATCCAGAGTAATCTCAATGCTAATCCCCTTCATTGCAACCAACATACCTTTTTTGTAGTCTTCTAAGCGCTGGCACAATCTTTACTAAGATTTTCAAAATGACCTTCAATTTTTTTTAGGAAGGGTAAAAAACCCTTGCTATTAAACAGAGCCATGGCTTCAGTCATCACCCCTTTGAGATCAACAGGTTCAAATCTAACCAGGTCACCACCAATTTGGCTACACAAAAAACTACTCACAAAAAATATAGAATTCCATGTAGCCAAAGGATTACACACGGGCCTAAAAATGTAATTTCTCCAGGGATGAGAGGTAACAAAGGCTTTCTAGACACACGAACGGATCCCCTCCTAGATTTTAAAATTATTTATAAATAAATGCTCACTATTCCTATGGAAAATTACCATGATGACTTCAACACACCATGAATTGACATTACTTGGTGACGTGTCAATTAATGCCATTATGTAAGTGTGCTCACACCTTGGGATCAAGAGCTTCCACTTCATTGATAAGTGTCAACTCATCACGATTAATCCCCATATTAGAAAAACAATCCACAAAAAAATTATCCTCCCTAAAAACATGCTTCAAGGTAATAGTTTCAAATAAATTTGACATTTCCTTAATACTCTTTATAGAGTTTTGGATGGAAATATAAATGGAACCTTTCCTGGTAATGTTGTTAATTATGTTCATAGAGTCTCCTTCCACCTCCAAATTGATCAAATTTTATTAAAGAGAAATAAACATCCCGCAAAAAAACCCCGTTGCCTTAGATACATGGTTAGTTTGGGTACCAAGATTGTGATGGTACCCAAGAATAAATCTTCCTTCATAATCCCGGGACACCCCACCATAACTAGCTCTATCAGGGTTTCTTTTGTACATGCCATAAAAGTTCAACTTAATACACTCCTTGATAGGTTTCACCCATCCTTTGAGTCTATTTTTGAGAGTAGGGCTACTAGTAGATGAGGATCCCAAACCCCTCTTTAAGGAAAATATGGCTTCATTTTGAAAGATAGTCTTGTTTTGAGGGTTCAAATTATAGAAATTACCCAGAATTGTATTAACACAATGGGCTTAACCTTTCTCGAAAGAATCTTTGTTGCCTTTGAAAATTCTTCTATTTATCTCCTTCCAAATCTCCCAAGCTAAATGCATAATAGAAAAGGTCCACAAATATTTTAATCCTTGATTCTTAAAAGGACTAGACCATTTAGACCACAAAAATTTAATGGAATCTAGGAAAATCCAATTGAATTAAAAAATATTAAGAATGGTATTTCTAACCGAGACCAGATAGGGACAACTGAGAAAAAGGTGTGAGGAATCTTCACACTCACTTTCACACAACACACACCTGTTAACCATATGAAAATTTCTCTTTTTTAGGTTGTTGACAATTAGATCTTATCATGGATAACCAACTGCCAAAACATATTAATATTGGGGATTAACTCTTTCAACCAAACACTTCACCAATTAAATTTTTTAGTTGCCCCCACATTAGAAAAGGAGTTGTAGGCACTTCGAACTGAGAAGATTCCATTTTCCTCCTTTGACAAGTAAATACTATCATATTCTAATCTCTCCTTATTAACAACAATGTCTCTTAATTTGTTGTTAATAGAATAAATATCAAAGCTATAAGAACCATCCAATTCTAAAAATTTCCATTGTCCCAGGGGTTCATCAAAGTTGAAATAATGTATGACCTTGGTCCCATATTTGGCAACATAGTTTCTATAGACCATGGGGTAAATGATCTTAAGAGGAAGGTCCCCTAACCATTTTTCCTCCCAAAAATTAATCGTTCACCATTGCCAACCATCCATTTTCTACCCTCAGAGACAATTTGTTTTACCCAGTTTATCAATTTCCAGAAACAAGAAGAACCATTTGAATCCTAGATGTAGAAACACCATTCATTGGCAAGAATATTTGGCCAATATTTTCCTCTGATATTAGAATTCCATACACTCTCTTCCTCAACCAACCTCCAGCTCATTTTAGACAACATTGCTTTATTCATTGTGGTTCAATCTCTAATACCTAGGCATCCAATTTTTCAAGGGGCACAAACCTTTTCCCAAGCAATAAGAGGAGTCATATCTTTGGGTTCTGAGCCACTCTAGAGAATTTTTTTTAATACTCTCCAACTTACTAGTAATCAAGGAGGGTAACCTATAGATAGAAATTGTATAAACAGGAAAATTCTGAATCGAGCATTTGAGGAGGACTGCCTTGCCAGCTTGGGACAATAGAGAACCTTTGCATCCTTCGAGTTTCTTAGAAAACATATCAATAAAAAAATTCCATTCAACATTATTAGGTTTTTCCTCTCCAATAAGCCTACCAATATACCTAGTCAGGAAGGTTTTAGATACACAACCAAGAATTCCAACAATTTTATTGCATCTTCTTTCTGGGGTGTTGATAAAGAAAACTAAACATTTCCCATAATTGATCCATTATCCTGATGCCTCCTCATAATCACCCATTATCTAATTGAATTCCATAGCCTTTAGGATAGAAGCCTCACCCACCAACATAGTGATAAGGCCAAAATATGCCTCATCAATGTGTAATAAATAATCTTATTTTACTCTCTTTTTTATCAAGTTTGACTATATTTTGGGACTTTTTTTTGGGACTTTTTTTTGATCTAGTATAAGTTAGAATGTAATTGTCCATATTTTTTTGGATCTATTTCTAACATCTAAAAACTCTATAATTCCTAACAAAGTGTGTGGAAAATCAGTTTTTGTAATAAAACAAGTCATAATCATTTAGAAGAACAAAATATGAAGCAACTAACACATTTTTGGGAGTATTGGCTTCAATACAGCTTGGCTCCGGAACCTCCAGACTTATTTTTAGAACTCCACATAGCAAAGGAACTCTATCACTTAGTTCTAGAACCTTCAGAATTAGTTCTGAAACTCCGGCACTTGGTTCTAGAACTCCTGCGCTTATCTCCAAAACATTTGTAGTTAGTTTCAGAATAGTTCTCTTTGGTTCCAAAACTTCTCAAAAGTTCTCGAATCAATGGAATCTATTTATTTTGATGACATCTGGAGATAGAGAAATCAATGGGGCCTTACAATTAGGAGAAAACCAATAGATTACTGATTCTTCAAATCCCCAAAAATACTTATGCAGGATTAGACAGTTGAGTGTCTAGCAAGGTTCCTAACTTCCACATCTACTTTGATCATTATTTTGTTTCATGGAAACCTATTGATAGATGGACAAATATTAAGCACTTATCATTATCAATGCATCTTCAGATGATAAAATATATATAAGGACATATAGATAGATTAAAAGAGATGGAGACATATATGATAGACATTCAGTTAAATTTGTAAGAAAGAAAATTTTCAGTAATAAGATATCCATTTCATTTTGAGAGAATCATACTTTGTCAAGTCCTGATTCAAGGTGGAGCAAGGGCCCACTCCTCCAAGAAGCAGGATTCTATGTTTTATTGGTATTTATATTTCTAAGCAAGTCATGTAAATCTGTTAAGTGTTAATTCTATAAATTATTTTTATTCTTCAGTTAAATTTTGTCACATATTTATCCCTGGAGGTGTTATAGGTTAGAATTTCATTTCCTTGCAAACATTTCAACAACATTTTCAAATGTGTGTTTATTTCCAGAAATTTGTTTCATGTTGCAAGAGTATGTTTACTTCTAGTATTTTATTTCATATTGCAAAGGTGTGTTTCATTTCCAGCAGCACGTTTAATTATGAATATTTATTTAATCCATCAATGAGTGTTTATTTTAGTAAGTTTCTTGTAGTATAGTTTTAAAAGGGATTTGGCTAGGGAATCCTAATGAAACTGCAAAAACCCCCAAGAAAATATTAAAATAATAATAAATATCTATAATACATTACTAAATCACTAAGATTCCTCTTGTTGCATATAGCTTCAGACACATCAATGGTTTAAATATGACATCAATTAAGAGTTGATTAAATGAAGGGAATAATTACAACCATCATTTTTGGCACTGTTTCTGGGAAATCACCAGTTAGAATTGTCTAATTAGGTGTCAGTAAGAGCAACAATCATACATCTAATAATTGAATAATCTTCCCTATGTTATCATAAAATTTATGAGTAGACCAAGAGACTTAAAGGTTATATTTCTCTAAAACATATCTTCGAAAGAACTATCAGCAACCTATGGTTCAAATAAGGAGGTTGAGAAAGAGTTAGAAGCACCATTGTCTCCTGTTAGATAAGAAACAAAACTTCCACCTTTGGAATTTTTGGATCAATCACCAAAAGGAAGTCAACATTTTATGAGAAGGATTACCTCCCATGACCCGCTTAGAGAAAGTTTTGACTCTCAATTGAGTAGTCAACCTCCTACTCCTAACTATACACCTACACTAAAGTGGATCATATATTACATTGATTGGGAAAAATATCTAGAAGATACTATAGATATGGCATGAGAAGTTGAAGGAGAACCTGATAGGTCTTTTACCTATCCAATTTAGTTGGAGGATGATGATACACCTATGAAGAATATTTCACCTGCACACTTGCCTACATTTAGAGGGATGTCATACAAGGATCATGACCAATTCTTATTTGAATTTAAAGTATTGTGTCAGACCTATGATTACAAAATAGAAAATAAAAAACTCTCAAGTTGTTTCCATCCACTGTGAAAGATGTATCAATTAGATGGTTTATGGGATTAACATCCAATTCTATTACCACCTAGGCAAAAATGGAAACTTCCTTTCTAGAAAAATACCAATACTATTATTGAGGAAGAAACATGAAGGAAGATTTTTTTAGGATCAAATAGGAAGAGGATGAAAATATGGAAGATTATTTAGATAGATTTCTCTTTGTAAGTAAAAGGTGTGGATTTTTACTTCAAGAAGAGATAATCAAAACCATTTTTCGTAAAGTCCTGAATGATGAGTCTAGGGAATCCCTTAACTTAATGGGAGGTGGAAACATAAATCAAATAATAATGAATGATATTAAAGACCTTTGTAGAAGTTATTCAAGAATAAGGGGTGGACCTAGGAAAGGAGAACCTATGAAAACTAAAAATCAAGACATAAACAATCTTATGAATGAACTAGAAAACTTTAAAAAATACATCCTCGTTCAATTAAATTCCACAATGGATGGATTGCAAGATAAAGAAAATGCTAATACTAAAACATTAGCTATGTATCGTCCTAGATGCAGAAAGAAGCATGCACTAAGAGATTGTCCTGAATAAAATAGATATGTGTCTTATTTGTGAATCTAGGGAACATGAAGCTAATTTTTTCTCTCTTCTTCCTTTCATAAAAAATCACCTTAAACAAACCAGCACTTCATCCACCATGGAAGAAGTAAACTTTTTCCAAAGACAACCTAGCCAAGGGTAGTTCATACCAAGATCTGTTCCTAATCCCTGGATGATGCCATGGGAAGCTCAGATAGTGCCACAAAATTGGGGACAACCACCTCGGTCCCCTCAATCAACATGGAATCCCTAGGATTGGACATGAAAATATCCCAACCAACATCAACATGCCATAATGGGTTCTCCAGTATAAGGTTCAAAAACTGAAAATGTGGTTCAAATACAAATGCTAGCACAACAAGTTACTAATCCCAAAAAAAAAAAAAAAACCCTGTCTAAGGAATAGAAGAAAAACCAGTTGATCTTAATGCGATGGACTCTAAGGATATTCAAACAAGATTTGAAAAAATAATTAACAGTCCACATGTTATAATTATGGAGACGACAGAAGAAAATTAAACCCCTAGTTCATTTGTTCCTAAGGAGAATGAAAAATAAAAAGAGAAGGATTTTGATAGCAACTCTACTGAAACTCCATTTCATGAAAAATTTAAATAAGTTATCAAAACCAAGGAATCTGAATTAGTGCAAGAATTAAGGAAACTAAATATTGAAATACAATTGTTGCAAGCAATCAAGGACATGCCTGAATTAAACAAAATAATCAAAATGTTATGTTTGAAAAGACCTAGAAGGAAGAAGCAGTACCATAGGACTATTAAGGTATATGGGAAACTTGTTGATTTATTGGCAGGAAAACTCTTACGTCCTAAATATGGAGATCTTAGAAGCCCTGTTATTTCAATCTCTATATGAAGTAAAGATATACATAATATTTTGGTTGATTTGGGATCAGCGATACATGTGATGACAGTAGAAACTCTGAAAACATTACCATTAATAAGTATATAACCTACTAGAACCATATTATAAATGGAAAATCGTTTAGTAGCAAAACTAGAAGGATTCATTTAAGATATGGCAGTTATGGTGGAGTCATGTGAGTATCATGTGGACTTCGTTATATTATAGCCAAAAGGTAAAACACTTGGTTAACTACAATTACTGCCTTAATTAATTGTAGATTAGGTGATATGACTACCAAAAATGGTAGTAATTCTAATAAAATTTCCTTGTATCCTTCTTCACAACCATTTATTGATAATCAAGAACAATTATGAGTTGATGATATTGATATTAATAAACAAAAGTTGTCTTCTATGGCTATAATAACATTGCAGGATCATGTAAAAGAGGTGGAGAATATGATTAATCATCCATTAAATGATCACTAGTTGTCTTGGGAACAATCAAAATTAGTTCTGAAATAATCATACTTAGTTCTGTAACCATAAGACTTAGTTCTGACACTTTCAGAATTAGTTCCAGAATATGCATACTTATCTCTGGAACCACAGAAATTCTAGGCCGATGTAGATAATTTCACTCTGGAGGAATGAGATTTCTCTTGGGGAGGGAAATAAATAGCTACAACATTAGTAGCTTTAGTATCAAAGATATTAGGGAACGGTGAGGAATTTTCGGAAAGTAGTAGTGACGAGGAGTTTGACCAATAATAAGATAAGTATCATCACTCTACTTACTGTCCTTTGTCCAATATTATTTCTCAAAGGAACTTTAAATATGTTTGTTCGTATCATATGTTATTACCACATTAATTTCCACTAAACACTCTAACGGAACCTTTTCAAGAAATTAGTTCATCACACACTGGAACCAAACGAATTGAGAATCAACCAGGTAAAATTTTGAACATTAACAATTGGTTGGAAAATGATCAAGAAGCTAAATTGTTTGATGTTTTGAAAAATCATACTAAATATTTTTCTTGGGACTATACAGACATGAAAGGAATTCATCCAAGTATTTTTACCCATCACATTTATACTGAAAATGTCAAACTAGTTAGGCAACCTCAGAGAAGGATCAACCCAAACTTGAGGGACATAGTAAAGGAAGGAATTGAAAATCTATTGCAAGTAGGATTTATCTACCCTATCTTGGATAGTCAGTGGGTGTCTCCTCTTGTGATTGTGCCCAAAAATAATGGAAAATGGAGAATTTGTGTTGATTATAGGGAATTTAACAAATTTCTGCTTAGATATTATTTTCCCTTACCATTCATAGATCAAGTTTTAGACAACCTTTCCAGTAAACAATACTTTTCCTTCCTAGATGGTTTTAGTGGATATAAGCAAATCGGGGTGGCTTCTGAGCATCAGGAAAAAAAAACCTTTACATTTCCATGGGGTACCTTTTCCTATAGGGTATTTCCATTTGGACTATGTAATGCTCTAGCAACCTTCCAAAGGGCTGTACTAGTAATTTTTGTAGATCTAACCAATGATTGTGTAAAAGTATACATGGAAGATTTCATTGTGCATGGAGAAAACATTGATGATGCCTTGAAAAATATGAAAATAATATTAACAAGATGTGAGCAACACCATTTTTCTCTTAGATTGTGTGAAATGCTTGATGATGGTTGATGAGGGGATTGTACTAGGACACCACATTTCAAAAAGAAGAATTCAAGTTGAACAAAAAAAATCAGGATTATTTAAGACTTACCTATTCCTCAAACCCTTGTAAATATCAAGTCATTCTTAGGTCATGTTGGATACTATAGGAACTTTATTAAATATTTTAGTAAAATTGTTGCCCCCATGTTTGGTTTACTTACCAAGGATTGTGAATTTCATTGGGATGAAAAGTGTCGACATGATTTTGAAGAAATTAAAGAAAAATTAATCACTACCTCAATATTGAGAGGACTTAATTAGGACAAACCTTTTCACATCCAGAAAGATGCCTTAAATAACTCTATTGGTGCAGTTCTAGGACAGAAAGAGGAAGACGGGAAAATGTATGCTATTTACTACCTTAGTAAAAATATTACTTCCACTGAAAGAAATCACACCACCAAAGAAAAATAATTTCTTTTTTTGATTTATGCAATTAATATTTTCAGGCATGATATTACAGGTTATAAAATATTTGTACATATAGATCACTCAACAATTAAATACTTAATGAACAAACTAGTGGTTGGAGGTAGGATAGTTAAGTGGTTATTACTTTTACAATAATTTGATATTACCATTGTGGATAATCTAGGAAAATCTAATGTGGTAGCTGATTTCTTGTCAATATTAACCACTATAGGGGAGCAATATCCAGTTAAGGATAACTTTCCAGATGATTAATTATTTTCTATTTCATCTGATACACCATGGTTTGCTGATATGGAAAATTATCTTGCAACATGGAAGTTTCCCCATTCTTTTATAAAGAAACAAATAAAAATATTAATAAAAACCAATGGATAATTTAAATGGTTGAATGGAATGTTATTTAAATGTGGTCCTGATTTGGTTCTATGTAGGTGTGTGAGAGAAGATGAAATATTTGACATACTTAGGGCATGTCATGATGAAATAAGTGGAGGACACTTTTTAGTGAAAATAAAAAACACACAAAATACTTGGTACTAGCTATTATTGGCCATATATGTATAAAGATGTGATAAAATACATCAAGCAATGTGATCCTTTTCAAAGGATGAGACAACCAACTTTCACCAATGAAATGCCTCTCCAACCTCAAGCAGTGATTAAACTATTTGAAAGGTCAGGGTTGGATTTTGTTGTCCCTTTTAGTCCTCCTTCACAAGGAAAGGAGAACATTCTTGTATGTACTGATTATGTGAGAAAGTGGAAAGAGGTTCAGAATTTAATAAATACTAATGAAGATGTAGTTGCTGATTTTCTTTGGAAAAAAATTATGATGAAGTTTGGTGCACCAAAAAACATACTTTTAGACCAAGTTCCATAGTTCATGTTCAATATGATCCATTCCTTCACAATGTACTATCAAGTCAATCATAAGAAATTATCTCCCTATCACCCATAATCAAATGGGCAAGTAGTGGTGACAAAAAGAGAATTGGAAAACATCCTTACCAAAACAGTTGAATCAGGTAGAAGAGATTGGGTAAAGAGGTTACCTGAAGCTTTCTGGGATTATAATACAACTTGGAAGACTACCATAGGGTTCTCACCATATGAGTTAGTCTATGGGAATATCCCTTATTACCTATTCAATTTGAACTATAAACATTGAGAACAACAACTAAATTGGGTATTGAATTGGATGCAAAACAAAAGAAAAAAATTCTACAATTCAATGAATTGGATGATCTGAGATTGGAAGCACTTCAACAAATAGGGATTACAAGACCAAAGGAAGTAGTGGCATGATACACATATAAAGGAAAGTAAATTCAAGGTAGGTGATTGGGTATTACTTTCTTATTCCAAGTACCAGCAATTCAAAGGAAAATTGAGAACAAGGTTGTTAGGACCTTAACAAATTGAGAAGATATTTGACAATGACTCTATTCAGTTACTTCCTATTGATGGTAGTAGAAGGAAACTTATGGTCAATAGAAATATGAGGAAACTTTATAGGAATACTCCTACCAAGGAAGATTTCTTAAAGCATATTGAAATAGAAAAGGAATTTGATCAAATGGAAGAACCTGGTTCTTCCAAAATGATCAAGTAATTAGATGCAAGGATCCAAAATAAAGGGAAGAGAATGAAAACTAGTAAATGTCATTCTCTTCCCAAAATAACAATAAAAATAAAAATATAAAATATAAAAAGGGAGGGAATGAAAAACATAAAATTGTGTTCCCTTCCCAAAAGAAAATCTCTCAAAGACCAATTGAAAACCAGAAATGGTGGTTGATCTCCTCAATAAATGGCTAATTAAAAATAAAAGGAACTTCTTTAGAATTCCAATTGTCTTTTTGAACCATTTTTCTTTTTTCAATTTATTTTAGGATTTGTGAGTCATCAAGGTGGATGAATTATATCATCAAGGATGATAATTATGACTTATCTTATTAAAGGTTAAATTAAAAGATTGCATGTGTGATTAGAATTGATTTAAGCAGTCGGTATGATGAGACATTTATTATACATTATGATTAAAAGAAAGTAATCATGAGGGTGATGTCGATTGAACAAGTAAAAGTGGTGGTATATTAATAATGAGATATCATTTGGGTGGAATAAATGCAGTTTAGAAGCATTTGCAGAAAAATTCAAGGAAGAAGCCGTGGAATTATATTTGAATTCTACAGCTAAACCAATAGTTTTGTAGTCAAATCCAATAGTTCCACAGCTAAATCTAGAAAGCTAGTTCTTGCTCCTAAACTACCTGCCACAATCTACTCTAATGCAGGGGAAACTAACTATTCTAATCTAAATTTCCAAGGGACTAGAGAGAGAGAATGCATAAAATGAAAGCATACACTAAAGCGGTGATACACCAGAAAAGGAGGGTGTGAGAGTAGTCTTCAAATGTGTGAAATACATAAGCAAAGTGCACACTAGAAGAGGTGATGACGGTTCTCCATAATCTAGCAAAGCGCATTCACAACAATATTTAAAATATACACAATGATAATGGATCCCTGCATGAACATAATAATAGACAAAATATTCTTGTAATCAAGGTTTAAGGGGCAAGAAGAATGCAAGAAAACACAGCAGGGGAAGAGACATCCACAAACTTATATTTTATTGCTTCATGATATGCACAGTTCAATCTATTACAAGATAAGGGCCTGGATCACCATGCAAGGATTCCACAATAAGGGTTTGTAACACATCAGCTTCACAAATAAATTTTTGTAGAGCTTTGCTACAAAAAATACCTCCTTTTATAATGAGCCCAACACTCCAATTTATAGAAAAAATGAGAAGAGAAAGAGAAGGGAAAATAGGAATCCTGAAATCTTTCCTTCAACCAGTTGTAAGAGGAATTAAATGGATTAAAATTATTGTATATTACTTGAAAAAGGCCCCCCATACTATCCCAGGTGCTGGAGCAGAGAAATAATGATGACCATGCCTCTTAATTGCACTCCCAACCACCAAATAAAACACTGTTATGAACCCAGCCACGTTTTCTAAAAAATCTTGATCAATCACTCATCAAATATAGAATTTATTGATTTCTATATGTCAGGATTAGAGCCATGATTCCAACGGTACAAATTTTGTGTGATTTCGTTGAGAAATGCAAAATTTATGGCCTTCTGAGTGCGGGCAGCTATTTTGGGTTTGGCAGGGGTTTTTTGTCATTTGACGAGAATGAGCATTAACTGACTGGAGCCGAATATTTTTATTTTATTTAAATATATCTACCCTTGTTAAAAATAATAAATCCAATTTTTTTTGCATAGAGGACGTTGTACTCGTTCCATAAAGTCCACTTTTGTGAAAATCGGAGCTCAGAGTCAAAAGTTATGGTTGTTTGAAGTTCACGGGTCAAACGTTGACTTTTCTCCTTTGCCTTCGGCTGTTTCGGCTTTTCGTGTCCCTTGCGTCCCTCGTATACCTTTGTCTCAACTGTCTCGGATGAAAATCTCCCACATCGGCCAATTCGGGATTCCTTGTCCCTCACGTCCCTTTCGCCTTTTCGCGTCCCTCGCATTCTTCGCGTACTTTTGTCCCGGTTTTCCAGGACAAAAATCTCTGAACTGCCCAAAATGGACCTTCTTGCGGAAAATCAGCCGATTTGCATCCCACGCGTAATTTTGTCCTGGCTGTCCCAAAACCATGTGAAACAAAAACTTGATGATTTTCCCTGCTCTCGGTCGTTTCGACTTTTCGCGTCCCGACGTCCTAACTGTCCCGCGGACCACCTGGGACAAAATTGTCCGAATTAGTCGATTTTATTTGTTTTTTGGCCCCAATCTTGGTACAAAGAACCTCAGTAGAACCCGAACTGGTACGATCCGAACCCTTTAGACCCGAAATGCTTTAAAACAGTCTTGCAACCTTTTTTTTTTTGCATCTTTTCCATTTTTTCCAACTCATTGGGATTTCTTCTTAGATGGGAGAGTTAGAGAGAAGCCGAGGGGCCCCCAAAAACATGATTTCGGGCCTTGAATCAATCTACTTGCTCGGAACTGAATAATTTGATGCATGTTATCAAAATTACCTTGAGGGGTGAATTTTGGATAACAGCAGTAGAATTATATTTGAATTCCACAGCTAAACCCAATAGTTTTGTAGTCAAATCCAATAGTTCGGCAGATAAATCTAGTAGTTTTGTAGCTAATTCTGAAAAAGTAAGTATTTTAAGAAGGAAGAATTTGAATCTTCCTCATTTCCATGGGGATTAAAAAGAAGTCAGATCCAGAGGATGATACGCAACTTCTTGCAGATGGAGAAGTGGTAGCCATTTTTGGACAAGCAGGGTGGTTGGAGTTCCTAAAGAAATTCTCAAAGTACAATGACAAATTGGTAAGGTAATTTTTCGTAAATTTATAAGAATCCAAAACTAAGGTTAAATGCATTGTAATTCCCTTTACTATAAATACATGAGCAATGTATCTTGGGTACCAATTGTACATGTTCCAAATCATTTCAAGGGGCCCCTAAAAGAACTAGTTGAAACCTTGATACAAGAGGGGGAATCTGAACCCAAATATATCTATAACACTAAGAAAATCATCAAGGGGGTCAGAAGAGCCAACTTTCCCAAACCCTTTGACAAGGTAGCATTTTGGGTAGTTAATTACCTAACTTATGATTTCCAATTTAGGACTATGGGAAGAGAGGTCCTTAAGATGCTAATATATCTTAGGTATGTGGATGAAAAACCAGAATATATAGTAAACCCTCCAGGGTTACTTTTTAAATCCATCCAGACAATGGCTCAGAGGTATTCTTGGGGATTTGAGACAATTAGAAATCATAGATTAGTCCATTTGGACTGTCATCACCACTTTCTCTCAAAGAAAAATAGAGAATAAGCATGTGAAAAGTTCCTTAAAAAATTCAAACAAAGCCCTAATATTATCATAAGGGGAATACCAACCCCTTTCTCCCCTAAAATTAATTTGGAGATTGATCCTCCTGTAGAGAAAAATAAGGAAGTAGGTGGAGTTAATGTGCCAAAGAGGAGGAGATTTGAACGAATTATCAAAGTTACAAAACCTGTTATGCCTTTAAAAGAAACTCCTTCCTCTGCAACAATACTAGAAGAACTAATATATGTCTCTGGTAGTGACATTTCACCTAATCTGGATCATGAAATGAAAATCAGAAGAATCTCTAGAAGGAATCCCACTTCAAGGCATTGTGAATCTCCTCAAACAAGAAGAGTTCATAAGAGGTATAGAGGAATTCCAATGGATATTGAAGAATAGGATGGTTTGGATAAAGAAGTTATTGATATTCTGGGTAGCATGACAATGTCTCATCCTCGACCAATTCAAACTCAGGTGGAGAAAGAAGATGAAAGATTTGAAGAACATGATTTTTAGGAGATAAGTGAATCAACAACACTGTCACATGAAGAAGAGGAATTGAAATCTTTGAAAAAAAAAGGGAAATCCCCTTTGGTGGAAGAGGAATTATCAATTCCCAAGAAACTTTCACAAAAAGAGGAGAAACAACAAGTTAGACAAGCTTTGTTTTTGTCTACAGAAGAACTTATTATTAGAGAAAAGGATGAGGAATTAAAATTCCTCAAGAACAAATTGGAGCATACGGAAATGATCGTTGAGAAACTAAAAACTCATCTCACAAATAGTACTGAAGAATTGACATTGGTCAAACAAAAAATGGTAGAAAAAGAGAAAGAATGTCAATTGGCTAGTAAACAAAATGCTATGTCAAAAATATCTTCAATGAATTAGGCTATGGAAAACCATCTACCTTTATTATAAATTTCATATCTAATGCCTTTAACAGTCGATTCAAGGCACATTATCTTGCCAATTTACAGAAACGTATTGATGCCTTCACCTCTTATGAGGAGAAAAAAATGAAGATATTTATGATGGATTATTGAATAAATGGGAGTTTCTCATAGTTGCATTGAGAAGAAGAGAAATGATATCTCCCACGAACTTAATATGGAGTCTGGAAAGAGCTAAAGCTTTGTGTACACTAATCCCTTGGGTTAATAAAAAATGCAGGGGCATATGGATGGGAATGAGAAAAATGCCTCCTCTCCTTCTCACCCCCATGTCTCCATAGAAAAACATAGATCCTCAAGATCCCATTCATTTTGAGGAGTGGCAGAGAAAGATAGAAGTAGGATCAGGCTATATTACTTTTGAACTAAAGCACTTGGATATTCAGTTTCAGCCATTTGACCTGAGTAGTCAATTGGAATGTAGAATTCACAACCCAATATTTGAAGAGTAAATTTTATAAGGAGACTTACAAACAAGTAAGTGTGGGGGAGATGATAAGGCCAAAATATGTCTCATCAATGTGCAATAAATGATCTTATTTTACTATCTTTTTTATCAATTTTGACTGCATATTGTGAATTTTGTTTGATCTAGTATAAGTTAGGATGTAATTGTCCATATTTTGTTGGATCTAGTTATAACGTCTAAAAAATATGTAATTCCTAACAATGTGTGTGGAAATTCAGTTGTTGTAATAAAACAAGTCACAATAAGTCAAAAGAACAAAGTATGAAGCAACCAACATGTTTTTGGGACCATTGGCTTCAATATGGCTTAGCTCCGGAACCTCTAAACTTAGTTCCAGAACTCCATCACGAAGGAATGGAACTCTATCACTTATTTCAAGAACCTTCAGACTTATTTCTAGAACTCTGACGCTTAGTTCCAGAACTCCTACACTTAGCTCTAGAACTTTCGCAGTTAGTTCCGAAATAGTCCCCTTTGGTTCCGAAACTTCTCCAAAGTTCTGAAATCAATGGAATCTATTTATTTTGAAAAAATATGGTGATAGAGAAATCAATAGGACCTTCAAATCAGGATTTGATCCATAGATTTACAATTCTTTAGACCCCAGAAATACTTATGTAGGATCAAACAACTCTGTGTCCATAAAGGTTCCTAACTTCCATATCTACTTTTAGCATTATTTTATTTCATGGAAACCTATTGATAGATGGACAACTATTACGAACTTGTGATTATCAATGCATCTTCAGATGAATAAATATGTATAAGGACATGTAGATAGATTAGAAGAGATAGAGATATATTTTATAGACATTCAGTAAAGTTTGTAAGACATAACATTTTTAGTAATAAGATAGTCATTTCGTTTTGAGAGAATCATACTATGTCATATCCTGATTCAAGGCAGAGCAAGGGCCCAATCCTCCAAGAAGTAGGATTCTGTGTTTTATTGGTATTTCTATTTCTAAGCAAGTTGTGTAAATCTGTTAAGTGTTAATTTTGTAAATGATTTTGATTCTTTAGTTAAAAAATTTCATGTATTTTTCCTTGCAGGTGTTATAGGTTAGACTCTCATTTCCTTGCAAAAATTTTCAACAACATTTTCGAATGAGTGTTAATTTACATTAATTTGTTTCATTCTACAAGAGTGTGTTTACTTCTAGTAATTTTTTTTATTTTGCAAAAGTTTGTTTAATTTCTAGCAACACGTTTAATTCGGAAGATTTATTTATCCCAGCAATGAGTCTTTATGTCAGCAAGTTTCTTGTAGTATATTTTTAATAATACTTTGGCTAGGGAATCCTAAGAACACTACAAAATCCCCCCAGAAAATATTAAAAAATAGTAAATACCTACAATTAATTACTAAATCCCTAATATTCCTCTTGTTTCATATAGCTTTAGACACAACCCTAGTTTTAATAAGGCATCAACTAAGATTTGATTAAATGAATGGAATAATGACACCCATCACATAGTGTCATCAACAAAATTTTGATGAGAAACACTATTACAGTTAATAGCAGGAGAAATATGTCTGATCCGTTCTTCCAAGGAAATCTTATTAAGGGCTCTATTGAGGGTCTCATCCATTATAATAGAAAAAGAAAGGAAGAAATAGGATCACCTTGTCTTAATGCACACGTGTTGTTAAAAAGTCATAAGGGGTCCCATTAATCAAGATCAAAAAATTTGATGTGGAAATACATGAAAGAATCATCGTCTTGGAGTCTTCAGCAAAACCAAACCTAGTTGGAACCTTCAGAAGGAAAGGTCAAGAGACGCTATTATAGGCTTTCTCCATATCAAGTTTAATAAACATGGATTCCTTCTTATTCTACTTAACTGAATGAAGGGTTTCTTGAATAGTGACTATACCATCCTGGATTTGTCTTCCCATAACAAAGCCTCCCTACTGTTCAGAGATGATCAAAGGCAAGACAAGATGAATTCTCAAAGTAAGGATTTTAGAGCGCATTTTATAAACATAGTTACATAGGCTTATGGGTCTAAAATTTATGAAATCCATAGGATCATGATTCTTAGGGATCAAGGCAAGAAAATTGTTGTTTAACTCTTGAAGCATCTTTTTATTCTTAAATAATTCTTGAATAGCATTGCAAGTATCTTCCTTCACAATCTCCCAGAAAGTTTGAAAAAAGAGAGCCATAAAGCCATATATATTAATCTTAGCTTTGAAGAATAAGCATATGTATGGTTTACAGGTATGATATACTTAGTAGGTATATGGATAAATTGTTTTTTTTACATTTATATTAGAGGGTGGAAAGCAAATATTATTTTATGAACTTTGTATAATAGTGTTCTCATGGAAAGAATCCATTCTTTACTACAATCCTTGAAGAGAACAATCATTTTATCACAGTCTACGAAATAACATTTGCATTCATTGATGCTTAATCTCAATTTTCACAAATGAAATCTACATTACTCACCATCCTAACCACAAATCATGGAGTTATAACTGCAATAAATAACTTGTTATATTTTTTTTATACACCCAAAAGACCTTTAAGGGATTACAAAATCTATTCAAAAGTGATATTGCCTTTAAGATTTTATAATTGAACCAAACCACCACAAAATATACCCTATTCTATAATTCTCACAGTAACCATAAGAATACAACAACTAAGAAAGACCCTTGTGTACTTTAAAAATTAAAACCAATTCAATCTATCAATAAAACTATATCACCTCATTCATTCATTCAAAACAAGGGAAAAGGGAAAATATAGCTTAATCAATACATTCAAAATCTTATTCATGTAAGTTTTAGGAAGGGGACATACACAAATGCCTTAGAAACCTACCAATGGTTATATAATGCAACACCCTTGGATCTTCCTTATAGAACTTCACACATACAATTTTTTTGCAAGAAACTACAAACTGGAACCTAAAAATTTAATAAAAAATTATGCAACTACCCCTAATTTTCCTCCTCAAGAAAATGTTGGAATCTTATATTATATAGAATATGAGAAGGATAAATAAAGAAAAAAACATTATTTCTTTCAATAACCACCAACACGGAGCATGTGATTCTGCCAAATCATGCATTCCTTCTATCTTGCATGCATAAAGAAAAAAACAAACATCATACTTCATCAATTCAGGTGGTTGACCAATACTACAACTATATATTTAATGTAAAATATGTTTTCTACTTTTTCTCCCACTAAATATCGTAAATTTTTAAATTTGATGATGTCAAAGTTAAGGGCTTTAAGTAGCCTTTCAAATGATATAAGTACTGCAAGATTTGGAGCTCTGGATTGAAATAAATGGCCCTTTGAAAATTTGTAAGACAAGATGCACAAAATTGTGACATGTGGCATCCTTTGATTAGTTTGAGGATTATCTCTTATCAATGTGTATAATAATTTTTTATATCATGTGTCTACCTTTCATTGGCTTGGGGTTCGGGCTCTTTATTCCTTGCTTCTCCTTTCTGTTCCTTTTGGCTTTACAAATATTTGTGGTATTAAATAAATATAGACCAATAAGATCAGCTCAGTGTTAGATTGTCTTTAGCTTGACTGACAATATTGAAGAAAGAGCCAATAGGAAATCTCCACGCTTCGTCATAATTTACTCTCATTATAGCCCCTGACTTACCACTGCCAAGTGTGAGCCAATAGAAAGGCTCCACACACTTTACATGTCAGTCCTTCTGATTTATTCCTCTGACATCTGTGAACCATTGGCCAATGGGATCATTCCACACCCCTATGCATAGTAAATTTTTTAAAATCCTCATCTGAAAACTACAAAGTGCGATCTAATCAAAAATCTATATTATTCTCAAGTCTGTCAATCTTCCTTTCATCATGCATGCTTTTTATTGGTTCGACCTTCACATCATAACCTTTTCCTTTTCACAGACTTAGAAACTTTTGGCTTAAAATGTTACCACATATCCTACCTTCTACCTCGCTGAATTCTTAGACCTGAAGCCTTATAAAATGTAATCCACTCCTGGGAATTGAAGTCCGTCAAAGCCCATCTACATGAACAATTCCAGAATGCTGACACATGCGTTGTCTTTGACCATTCATCTTCACCACATGTCCTATTTATTTTCTTTTTTAACTCCTTTTTTGTGTCATTTTCTGTCTTTTGTTTGTGGGTTAGGATAACCCATAGAATAACAGATTCCAGCACTACGTAACTTTTTTTTCATCCTGTGGGTTTAATAAAACCCACTTAATTCTAACTGAAACTCCTTTATTTCGTGGGTTAGAAAAACCCACGGAACACTAAGTTATTGTACTCCATAATAAACTGAAATATTCCCCCAAAAAAATTTCTAAATCCTTTCATTTATCTTGCCAATGCATAAAATTTATCACAAATTAAGGCTCTTTTTTATTCAGACTGAACTTTAAAGGACATGGAGCAATATAATGCACACAAAATTAGCTACATTTATGGGAGTCTTATGAAAAGTAGCATCTCAATCCGAGGAACTAGATTGAGCTCCAATAATGGCTCCTACTCAAACATGGGCACCCCCTGTGGGTGCCACAAGAACAAAGCCAAAATGCCTAGTCTATTGGGAAAGGAGTCATGGGTTTAAAACACACAGGGCTTCTAAAATAGAGACATAATAGGCTAGGGAAAAAATAGACAACACAAACCTAGTCACTATAGACCAGATCATAGAAGGGAAACAACAACATAAACACAAAGGAAATAACAAAATAACAAACTAACACACTGTACAATGATCACACTTGATAATATGGATAAGACCGTGCCATGCAATCTTTGTAATTCTTCAGAAATTGGTCATACATTACTTTTTAATTTTGCCTCATGCTACATCCTAGCTAAACCTTTTTAGAATTTTGAGAAATATCCAAGATGCATTCCTCAACATCTGTGGGCACATAGATAGACGTGCTCATGACCATGTTAGTATTATCATAAATTGATTACAGGATGAAAAGTCCTCTAAGAACACCACGTGTTTATAATTATATTATATCTTCCTCAAATATGGTTTCTTTTTCATCCCATGAGATAGTCACTGGATCTAGATCAATGAGTTGATCTGTGAATTTATCTTGACAATTCATAAATCTTTATATGTGTGAATCATCATCAAATACTTTCTAGTGTTGATTATTATCAGGTATAGAGGGTTGAACCAATATTTCTACAAATTTGCAATAAGGGGATGAATCTTGGTTTTCATACTATGAACCCAATAATTCCAATCTATTATTTTCTACATTTTGACTTCTTTCATGATATTCAATGTTAAATGAATCAAAACATTCAATGAGATCACATACTATATTTTTGTTTTTTTTCAATCGCTTTTTTTTTTCTACATATAATTTCCTTACTTGTTTAATCACTAACTTAGAATCCCATTTAACTATGATGTTTTTTATTCCATGCCCCCAAGAAATTCTTAATCCTAGCAATAGCGCTTCATACTCCACCATGTTATTGGTGCATTCAAAATTCAATTTAAAAGAAAAATTGAAAGACTTGATGTTAAGAGAGCTTAACACCACTCTTGCACCATTACCACTACTTGAGAAAGCTTCATCAAATTTCATTGTCCACGGTACCTCAGGGTATTCAAATTGAGCACTTGCATGTAGACATTGATCCTAGTAATAACCATTTTTAGGATCTTTAATGATATGTAGCATATTATATTCTCTATATAAATTGACTAATTTTCCTTCTAATAGTATGAAAGCATATGACATATCCATTTGGACACTACCTTCCACACTAACTTCCCACTTTCTTGATAACAACATTGCCCACTTTGCAGGGTAGTCAAAAATAACGATGTTCATAGTCAAGTACTTCCCTGGATGTGTTTTCAATTGTACAATAAATACTTTCACATAGCCCACCACATGTACTTCTCTAGAGTCCATAACATAACATATACCAAAAGTAACATTTATCTTAATATTTAACTCATTCATGAATACAAGAGGTGTGATGTTACATAAATCTTCAAAATCAAACATACAATTGTGAAAGTGGCACCCATTTACAATAAGGGATGCTAAAAGGGGATCAACATCCAATTGTGTTTATACTAAACAAGTTCATAGATATACCTCAAGAGGATTTTCCATATCTTCTTCAGTTTCTTATATCTGAGCTTCAGCAATGGTGGAGGATGATTTTTCATTAGCAAGTTCTCTACGTGTAACAATCCCATCTTCTTTAAATCCTAAATATGCAAAGGCTCAGTTTTTATGCTCATGGATCCTTAACAATTCAACAATGCGAACTGTAATATTTATTTGATTTAAAAAATAAGCCATATCACAAACATTATACTTTGTAAGAGGAGCACTGGAAGGCACTCTTTACAATTTTATCAGATGGCAAAAGGTTCTTGTTATTAGGGTTTGGGGCATAATTTCTTGGTTCATGATGAACTATAGGAGTTCTACTCAACATATTTTTCTGAGGAGCATCTTTGGGGATATTGGAAAGAATAGGAATCTTAGATTTAATTACATGAGATGGTCTTTTAATTTTTCTATTTCTAATATTATACTCCTTTTCTTGAGTAACTACAACAATGATAAATCATTTTCTATCCTCACTAGAAGAAACATCACCGTCATACTTCTTCATCATCAAAGATCTTAAATACTTAAAAATAATGATTAGGAAATTCAAAATATTGAGCCATATCAGCCTCAAGAATAATTTCAACTAGAATAGACTTAATATCCTGAACATAAGTCTAAAAAATAAATTACAATTTGGGCAAAGAGGAGGCTAGTAGAAGATACATCCTGCTCACATTCAGGTTAACATTCTAGCATTCATACATCACTAAAATCCACTTCATCATTTTCATCTTTTGTATGTGGAGCATCACAGGGGGTGCACTTAGTAAAATTATGGTATAACATGTTTATTTGAAGGGTATTAAAGAATACCCTCAATTCTAGTTTTTACCTTTAATTATTCAATTGATAATACCTCTTTCGTTATATTATTAGAATGAAAATACCCCTATTTTTTCTATGTATCTTAGTTCTCCATTTTTCCATGACAAATTTATTTACCCCTTTTTATTTCTACCCTAATATATTAAATGAAAAATATATCATATTTCTCACTCAATTTATTTAATATGCATTTTCTCTCAAAAGACAGTTTGAATTCATTCAAGACCTACTACCAATTATCTTATAAATGTTAATATTTCATCATTTATCAATATTTATTTAAATAATTAAGATGGTGAAATAATATCACTTTTTTTGAAAAGAATACTCAATCCTAGTTTTCTACCATCTTATTATTTATTTATTCAAAAATAGTTTATGATATAAATTTATGATCGCACTCCTAAAATTGTAATTTTAAGGTATTTAGTTTAAAAAACTAGCGTTCAAAAGTGTTAGTCTTATATTTAAATCAAGCCTCCCTTTCCTTTGGCCGAGCTCTCTAACCTACCCCCAGTACTTGATTCAAAATATTAATAAATTAAACCCTTTCACCCCCTCATATCTACTAGTATATTGATTTTACTTTTATTAATTTTAACTACCTCAATATGAACTCATGTAACTAGATATTGCCTAGCTAATGAACCCCCCATGTGGATCACAAGGTGCATGGGGTAGAAAGCACTTGTCACACCAATCAATGACATGTTCTTCTTTAGTAAAAACTACTCTTCCTACTAAAGAGTTAGGGACTTCTTTGTTATCTGTAAAATTTTGTTGCTTGCTACCTGAACCCATATTTTCTTTTCCCTTATCTTCATCCTGGGTCTCTCCTTTAGTTTTATTTACAAATATATTATGTCTAGTGTTTTTATGATGATTAAGAGGATTGTGAGATTACCCTTTCTCATCTTGAGCTAATTTATAATAAATTTCTTTAATAACCCCTGTCAATGTTTTAACAACTTCTTCTAGGTCAATTGCCTTGCTAGTATGAGGATGTTCTAGGTTAAACAACTTCACACATTCCCTGTTTGGTTGCTTCCCAGTAGCTTTAACATTATTTTAAATCTGCATAGCCATGGTAAAATCCTTTCTCAAATTTCTAGGATTTTTGTCTCTTAAGTATTATGTTGTTTTCTTATCAAATGCATCTGAATACTTAATAAGACAAGATTCATCACTAGGTCTAATACTAATCGGAAATATTTTCAAATTTTTATTGAATATGCTATTAAATTCTTAAACACACTCATTGGGATTCTTTTTGATGTTCTTAAACTCAGACAATAGAAATATTGGGTCATTTCTATCACCATATGAAACTTTGAATGCATTTTTCATTTCTACCCAAGATTCAATCAATCTATCAAGAAAGGCCCTAAACCAATCATGACAATCCTCTTCTAGAGTGTGTAAAAACAAATTACATATACATCCTCAAACTCAACTTCATAATCATCCATCAGATTTTCAAAATAACTTCAAATGATGATCACCACTAATGCATTATTTCCACAAAACTTAGGAAACCTCTTTCATATCTCATCAAGGAAATCATTTAGATAACCTTCCATTTCATTTAAATCAATAGGTTTATAAATATTAACTCTAAAAGGTTTTATATGTGGTGGGTCATCTATATTATTATTCATAAGAAATGAAGGTACGGTATAGTGTAGCCAATAGCGAACAATATTTTACTAGTTTAATGGATTTTAAAAAGTTTGATGAAAGGTTGAGAAAGGAATACATTCTAGATCAAATTCTTGGTTCTCCTTAAATAATGAAATAATAGGTTTATACTTACCAAATGCTTCAAAAATGTCAAATTTTCTAGAGCGATTCTCAACTAGTGGAATATAAAGCTTATTATCAAGATTGTAACTGCTCTTTGAACTTTGATTAATTACAGGCTTCCAAACCTGCTTCTTTTTCATAATAGATTCAAACTCAAGAAGAAACTTCCTTGTGGGATTAAATTTGAAAGAATATTGTAATCCTTCAAGTTTAGAAAAATAGCTATCAAATCAATAGTTATAATAATATTAAAACCAGTCTAACTTTACGGAGTCGCCACTAGAATATAAAATTCTAGAAATATATGGAACCTTCAAATTATCTCCTCGAAAACCAAACCAATTGGGTGTTATTGATGGGATATTTAAATAATTTCCTTGGTAACTATGCCACTTGTTTGTTGGCTCCCAAAATAGCACCATTGGGTGGATGAGAAGATAACCTGAGTGGGTTGCATTTGAGATAATGATGAACAATGAAAATTTCTTTTTGTTGATAACTAGGTATTTTTTCAACACTCAACTCAATTTATCAAATCAAGGATGTGATCAAGAGGCACCTTCACAAATGGGTTGGCTTTACCTTGCTACTTCTGGACCTTCTTGGACCAAGGTGAAAGGACCTAGTTGGGGGATCTAAATAAAGGCAAAAATCTCAAGGCTTGGTTTCCTTTATAGTTGGTTTAAATAAATTTGAAGCAAGTGTTGGCATAGATACATTACTTCTCTCAAAATATTTTTCACTTGATTTATTATAAGCACTTGAAAATAAAACACAGA
The DNA here is from genome assembly GCA_019776745.2 of Taxus chinensis. NCBI lineage: Eukaryota > Viridiplantae > Streptophyta > Pinopsida > Cupressales > Taxaceae > Taxus > Taxus chinensis. The sequence continues at coordinate 389,924,385 of CM034155.1, forward strand.
TCAAAAGGAAAATAATAAACAACTTTAGGTATTACATTTGCATAACATTGTTTAACTAAGGTTTCTTTAAATGGCATTAGATCACATACTTGGAAGGATTTTCAAAAAAAAATATTAGTAGTGGATAGATTTTAAGCTTAGCATTGCAGAATACGCATATTTATGGTTTACATGTATGATATGCTTAGTAGTTATATAGATAACTTGGTTATTTTTAATTGAGATTTGGAGGGGGGAAGGTAAGTTTTCTTTTATGACCTTGGTATAATAGTGTTCCAGTGGAGATAATCCATCCTTGACTACAATTCTTGAAGAGAACAATCAATTTATCATAGTCTTTGAAATAATATTTGCATTCATTTCCACTCAATTTGCACAAATGCCATCTATAATGCTCACCATCCTAACCATAAATCATGGAGTTAAAGAACCTGATATATTTTTGTGTACACCCAAAATACCCTTAAGGGATTAAAAAATTTATTCAAAAGTTATGTTGCCTTTAGTATTTTATAATTGAACTGAACCACTTCAAATTATAGCCTATTCTAAAATGCTCATAGAAACCAGAAGCATAAAACAAATAAGAAATACCCTTGTGTAATTAACAAATTAAAAAAAATGCAAGATAACAACAAATCTATATCACCTCATTCATCCATTCATTCAAAAAAAGGGAAAAGAGAAAGTATAGCTTAATCAAAATATTCAAAATCTCATTCATGTAATTTTTTGCAAGGGGACATAAACAAATGGCTTCAAAACCTTCAAATGGTTGTACAACACAACCAACTTAACTCTTCATTATAGAACTCAATAGTTATAGATGTTTTGCAAGAAACTAGAAACTAGAACCAAAAAAATTTAATCACAAATTCTACAACTACCCCCAATCCACCTCCTCAGGAAAAATGATAGATTGTTACATTATATAAAATATGAGAAAGAGAAAGAAAAGGGAAAATATGATTTCCTTCAGCAATCATCAACAATGACCATTAAAATAATGAAAAGGAGCATGGGATGCATTCCAAATCATTTGTTCCTTCTATCTTGTGTGCACAGAGAAAAAACATACATCATACTCCATTAATTTTGGTGGTTGAAAAATACTACAAATGTATATTTAAAGTAAAATATTTTTTTCTACTTTTTCTCACACGAAGTGTCATCAATTTATAAATCTTATTATGCCAAAGTGAAGGGCTTGAAGATACCATTCCAATGATATAAATCTTGCAAGATTTGGAGCTATGGACCGAAAACTATGGCCCTTTAAAACTTTGAATGTCAAGATGCACAAAATTGTGACACATGACATCCTTGGATTAGTTTGAGGATTGCCTCCAGCCAACATGTACACTAATTTTTAATTTTATTTGTGTCTACCTTTATTTGGCTTGGGATTCGAGCTATTGCTTCCTTGTTTTTTCTTTATTTTCCTTTTGGCTTTACAAATATTTTCTGTATTAAGAAATACGGACCAATAAGATTATGCCACACTTCATCTTGGTGTTAGACTATATTTAGCTCAATTGACAGTGGTGTAGTAAGAAATAATATAAAGTCACCAGGATTCATCGTAATTTATCCTCCTTATAGCCCCTGAATGACCATTTTGAAGTGTTAGCCAATAGAAAGGCTCCACATAATTTTAAAGTCAATCCTTTTGATTTCTGCCTTTGACATCTATGAGCCATCAGCCAATGGGACAATTCCATGCCCTTATGTGTTTTAAAATACTTAAAAGCCTCATCTAACAACTACAAAGTTTGAGCCATTAGAAAAACTCCACGATCCTCTAGTCTATCAATCTTCCTTGCATTGTGTGTGCTTTTGATTGGTTTGGCCTTTGTGTCACAACCTTTTCCTTTTTCCACACTTAAAAAAATGTTGGCTTAAAATTTTGCCACGTATCCCGTATTTGACCTTGCTGACTTCCCAGACCCGAAGCCTTATGAAATAAAATCCAATCTAGGGAATTGAAGTATGTTTTGAGCCCATATTCTTGAACAGTATCGGAATGTTGACACGTTCCCTATCTTTGACCATTGACCTCCACCACGTGTTCTCTTTATTTTCTCTATTCCACAACATGCTGGCTCCTTTTTGTGTGGCTTTTTATGTCTCTTTATTTTGAAATTTGGGATAACACCTATAATAATAAGTTCCAACACTATGTGGATTTTCTTTGCTTCCCACAGGCTTAATAAAACTTGCCTAACTCTAACTAAAGCTCTTTTTTTTCATGGGTTAGGAAAACCCACAGAACACTAATTTCCTATACTCTACAGCAAACTGAACTAGTCCCCCAACATTTTTTCTGAATCCTTTCATTTATCTTTCCAAGGCATGAAATTTATCAAAAATTGAGGCTCTTTCATAATCATACTGAACTTTGAAGCACATGTTGTAATATAAAGCACACATAATTAGTTACATTTACCGGGGGCTTATGAAAAATACCCACTCAATCCAAGGAAGTAGATTGAGCTCCAAAAATATATAATTTAATAAAACTAGATTTGAAAACAACATTTGAAAATGCTTGATTTGATTTTGATCTTTCTAAGATACTTGGGAAAGGTATTTTTGAGTTCTTATAGATCAAAAATATTGGTTTCTTAACCCGATAAGAAGATTCAGACAAGTATAGATCTCTACCCTAATGATTTTAGATTTGATATTATTATTGAAAGAAGCATAATGACTAAGTGGGGAGGGGGATGAATCATTCATAAAACAATTTCAAACTCATGTACCATTTCTTTCATTCATGATTTAGTTCAACCATTCACATTCATAACCATGTGAGCTTATTAATTGCGTATTAAACATTCATAAGAGCACAAAACAAAGAGGAATACATATGAAAACTATATGTAAGTGGGAAAACATTGATTGAAATAAAACCCCCTGAAAACCTCTTCTTATATTACAAAAAACAAATGAATTGCATGAATATTACACATCATGCAAGATTTATTTAATGAGACACCAACCCCACAAGGAGCATTAAACCCTAGTTTAGTAAGACACAAAGCCTACAAGGATGCTACAACCCTCTAAGGTGATAAATAACCAAATCAAATTCCTAGAAATGGATTATCACTGATAATATGAGGCTCACATAATTGATAGTGATCCAAGTTCAGCTCTAAACACACCAAATCCTCATCAAAACAAGCACTCTCCTAACTCATTCAATCTCTCTTCTTCATGCTGAATAGATCAATTTCCCTTGAAAATATGATCTTAATATTATTTAGGTACTTATTCCTCTTATATTATTTTTTCATAACCTCTCTACACTTCTTTTCTTCATCCATTTGCTTGCTTACATCCCTATAGTCTCAACTAGCTCAAATGAACAAAAACCAGTTTCTTATATGCTTATATACATAACACTAGATCGAATTACCTATAGGTCGGAGATGATCAAATATGTCAGTCATCAAAACTCAAAAATATATCAAAAATATCATATAAGACAACACAAAATACCCAAGGAGGTTGGCGGGGGTCAAGACAACATGAGAAAACACCAAGACACCTCCAAAGGACAAAACAAGCTCCTTAAGCATCAATGAATGGAAAACCAACTCCAAGGTCTTATAGAAACTGTGTCAAGGATCTGAAATCTCAAAAAAATTGTGGACATCTCAAAAAATCATCAATAAGCACAAGAAGTACTGAAACATCCATCTCCACTATGAAACTCATTAAGAAGTAAGCATGCACAACTACGTTTTCAAGCACCCAGTATTGAGTCCTGAAGAATGACCAAATTCACATACCATTGCAAAATTATCTAAATATGATTTATATAACAACTCCCTTTATCCTCTAACTCATAGTGCAAGGACGTCAACCAAGCCAATCTATAAAATTGCTCAATCAGAATTTAAGGACTCAAGAAGAATTTTTGAGAGAAATGAGCACAAACACCTCAAAATCCACTTCCAACCTCAACCAAAACTTGTAACACTTCAAATAAAATTTTAATAACATGATCAAGCACTAAGAATCATATATTATGTGGAGAAAAATAGACCCAACACACATGCTCCATGACACCTTCTTGAGAAGCCAGCTAGGGATAATTAGGCCATTAGGGTTTCAACATGAAAAATCCTCATCATATCATTCCATTAGCTCAAAATAAATAATTTTAGGTGTCTACATGTTATTCATGACCAAAAACATCAGCTCCATCATGTAAAATTATCAAACTCAACTCAAGGCTCAAGACTAGCATTTTAGGCCTTAAGACCAAAATCGATAGGGAAACATTGAGGACTTGTAAATCAAAAAAAAAAAAAATAACCCTACTTGTAAATTTTCATTCCTGTGTAGAAAATCTCCTAAATATTCTTAAATAATTTACTTTTCATCTTGAAGCTTTCATCTCATCCCTGAAACTTTAAATCTTCTCAAAAATAGGGTTTTTCTCTTGCTTGTTGAAACATATGGAACACCAAACCACTAAAAAAATGAGCACAGATGAATTATATACAAACTCAAACCATCTTATTATATTTCCAATATATTTTGGAGACAAAAAAAAAACAAATCTCCCAATTTTCTCTAGAAGGATGTTTTCACTAGGGTTTAAGAGAACTTTATCTTGTTAACATTTGTTCCTAAAGACCCATCGACCAAATTAACTCATTCTTTTTACAAACTGATCTTAACTAAATGTAATAACATCCCCCAAATCCTCAAGGTATCATGCATAGTTTTTGAGAGCATGTGAGCATCAGAAGTTCCCAATTCAAGTTGTATTTTTCTTCTTCAAAACTTGGTTTTACCAAAAACATCATTACTTGAGAAAATATCATCAAAAAGACCTGAAACTTGACTTGAAGTGCCATTCTTACCTCCTCTAACTGACTAAAGTTTCATTATTAATCCAATATGTATGAAACCCTCCATCCATTGAGACTTTCCTAAGTTATCATGTTTTGTCTCCACCTTCTTGCTTCCCAAGGACCATGAAACATCATCAAATAATTGAGAACTAGTCTGAAAATTCTCATACACATGATATGTAACATCAAAATATATTTTCCACGATCTGCCAAGAATTATCAGCTCCAAAACTTCTCCCTCTATCTCATACCACTTTTTTTAGGTCTAGGAATAGGCCTAAAATGATCTGACTCAACCATAACAACCTATGAAATGACCATAGAGACCATATGCAGACACTTGAAAACCTCTTACAAATCATATGTATCATTCTTTACCTCATGAAAACCTTTAGGACTCATACGAAGACTGTACATGCTTGCACCATGCTTCAAGACACCATATCAACTCACCAAATAAAGACACTACCAATTAACCTTCAAACTTGACTGTAGTTTACACCTCATGGAGACTCACATTACACCATGACACCCTTTGCCATCAATTACCTTTAACTTCAATGATAACCTAAGACATAATGGCAAAAAATCTCCACCTTCAGAAACATTGGTGGAAACCAACAAGACCAAACACCTATAAGACCTATTTTTCATGTTCCTAATCCTACTTCCCCCATTTGACATCTATGACAAAGGACCAATGACAACTAGACATGGAAAATTAAACTCACAACAAAAAAATGCACAAAACAACTTGTTTGACTTGACTCCGCCTTGAATATACCCTATTTTCTTTGTCTTTGAAAGGAGCATCTAAGATCCATGAACCTAATAAGAGCATGCAAATAGCTCCCCCTACACTGATATTATCCATTTTTTACTTCCAAGTCTACTATTTATCATCTTCTAGGTATGTTCTATTCAAGAAACCACTAACTTTTCCTCCAATACTATCATAACCATTTTTAGGACCAAAATTCCTAAAGGATACTTTCATTCCATTTTAGTCAAACTTCTCAAGGTAATATAGTCGTACAATCCATATAAATCACCATGTAATTATTCCCCCTGACCTTATAATAACACACACTAACTTTCAATGCCAAATTTAAGATCTCATACATTGAGCAATCATCATTGAGGCATGACACAAAAATCATCACATTCCTGAAGTACTTCAATATTCTCTATCCTGTTTCATCAAATTGTATCTTTTATAACAAAGGACTTGTTCCCCCTGCATCAATATGTACTAGTTCATCCAATTTCTCTTCCATATTATACCTTTGGACACCTGAAACACTTATTTAAGGTCAATATTACCTATCACTACTCCATGAAATCCACATACATATGTAGCACATCATTGTGGTATACCATACAAAGAAAAAAGTACCCTGTTATGATGCATGTGTTCAATCAAACTTTCCTCGCAACACTTATAGCTCCATTTCTCAAGAATAATAAGCACTCAATTTCCTTCTCAACTAATACAAACACAACCAACATCTTAAAAACACCATACTCAGGTAAAATCGGGACAACCTTCTTCTTACTACACAACTATCTTATTAATGACAAACTCAGAGACATGCCTTAGTTCATGATGAACTTGCACAACTTATATAAATCTTCATCAAGTTTCAAATCACTGTTCTAGGCCATTATAGCCTTATAGAACATCTTTATATCCCATTATCCTATCTGAGAATGCACTACAGTCTCTAACAAGTCATGCACAACCTAACAATCGTGATTATCCACTGAGAAACTCATCTTTTCATTCGTAAAATGATAGAACTTGAACAAATCCACACAAGTTGAAGATGCTAAAACGTACTTGATATCCCTTAGAGCATCATTCAAGAACTGAGACACACTACATGGACCCATTCAAATTACACACATGTCTAAAAAGGTTAATTTTACTCTTCCTCTAATGGTTTTACTGTCACATGAACCTTCTTCTCAAATGTTTGTAACACAATGTAAGCACAGGATGCCAATCTCTACCTTTTGAAAGATCACAAAATACTTCTTCAACCCGATAACCTATAGACGTCATCTAGAAACACATCAAATGCATCTCTTTAGACCTTCAAATATTCATTCATACATATCATCTTAAGGATGTACATTCACAGTGGAGTTTGGATTTACTTACATTAATGCATTTTATCTTCCAAGACCAAGTTGTCACATAGCCTCCACCCAAGCCCACATTCCTCCATAAATTCCTTACCCACCCCTCCATCATAAAAACACCACTTCATCCCCCCCCCCCCTCGCTTCTTTAAATTCTTCTATTAATAAATTTTATTTGATTCTACGACTAAATTATTATATCTAATATTTTTATTATTTACTTTTTTTGTTTGAAATTGCGAAGTTAAATGCGATCACGAGACTGAGACACTAGAAACATAATACGACATATGATATGTCAACATAATAAGGGAATTCTATTTACAAGATTGATTAAAGTCCAACGAAAACCCCGATCATTTCCTGACGACTACCCAATAATGTAGCCAAACACCAAAATCATCACAAGTGTTTAGTGAAACATTTGCACTTTTTAAATAACGTTCAATGACAAGAAATTTCAATTAATTGATTAGTTAAGTTGCACACATATTCCCAAAATGAAACTGTTACCAACTTGACATATTTAGAATGGGCATGTTGACCATGTCCGACGGAGCAAGGAACTACATCAAGGAAAAACATAAAGGTGTCGTGGAACTTAGCTAACAATACGAATTGTTGGAACAGCTACAAAAGTGTATAAAACTATGTGGAATGATGTATAGAGGTTTGTGTAATGTCATGAGGTTTAGGAATTTCCACAAGATGTCACAAAGGTAAGGAAGGTCATGTGGTGAAGGAAAGCCACAAGGAAGAGCCACAAACAAGTGAGTAGTCAGTGTAAATTGCTTCAAGATTGTATCTTTGTTACAAGTTGAAGTCCCAGTTTTGTAAGAGAAATGAGGAGGCTTACGCAATTGTGAGCTTCTACATGTGCATGGCTCAATGCCGCACAATGATAAGGATTTGATGTGTTGATGTTGAGTTTTGGAGTTCATATGTAGTTGTAAAGTGTTGTAATGTATTGTGCGGTACATCTAAATTTTGTGGGTACATTAAGGAGTTACATGTTGTGGATTTCAAATATATGTTGTGTGACATTAAAAGGTTGTGTGGTACTCAAAAATGTAATTCACTAGTACATGAAGATACCATAAAACATTTTATGTGACAGGAAACACCGAAAATTTGAGGTGGTTAAATTCCTAAGGAAGAGCACAAGCATATACGACTGACAATATCTTATGATGATAAAATTTAAAACTATAACAAAACAATATTATAGAACCATAAAATCTATCACTAAAAAAGAAACTTCTAACCAAAAATAGATATAGGCATGCATCTATATGTGGAATCACCAAAATATAATCATCTAAGTTTTGTTGAATGTTGATTTTATTTCCCTAAAATGTAGATGTGGAAAGTTCTTTACATTTAACAATGTATGTCAACTAACCACATAAATTATAATTTAGATCCACATAAATATAACTAAAAAATTCAAACTAATTTGCATAAAATAATTTTCTTAAATTGTAAATATTTTATAAGATGAGGTTTATGAAGAATATATGATTTGCCACAATTTCATAGAAAGTAGTGAGAAATAGAAAAAAACATCACATGCCTAACCTTGGAAGAAGGTAAGACCCATAAAATACAACATGATCCTAGTAACCTAGCTAAAACTATACATGTAAATAGAACCATATTGTTTACTAGAATTGTAGGGTATGTTTCTAACACCAATGGGAAAATGTACATTTAAGTTGATGAGCATTTTTTATTGCTAGAGAGCTCAAAATGTCTTGCTCATTTCTTGAGAATTATGTGCAAATCGCGCATTGATCCCCTTCTTAGATGATACATAAGAAAAATTCCACAAAATCAGTGGTGTTTTAAGGGGCATGTTTTATTCTTCTATAATTTTTGTTGACAAGTTTTCTTTGAATATAACACATGAAGCATAATAAAATTTGGCAAGCAATCCAATGTAATTTATGTGCCCAACCCTTATCACTTTCAGTAATCTAATCAATGCAAAAATTAAATGTAGATTCTTTTCATTAAAAGGTTGAATGCTTCTCTAAATGTTTTTAAATCTTGAATGCTTTTGTAAATGTTTTAAAAGATTGAATGCTTCTCTAAATGTTTAATATTTCTTTTGGAGTGAGGATTATCTTGTAAAAATGATTTATTTCATATCTCCATGATTATGTAGTGCCCCTTTCCTAATCTATTATAAATGTTTGATGAATTGTTAAAATCATTTAAAAATACGAATTGACAGCCATATGTTGACAGAAGGCAAGGCATTTTTTTTAATGCTCGAGGAATGTTATGGAGAGCGACACATCCTTTCAGAGTTGGCACTTCCCTCAAATAATAATTCAACCACTTTATTTTGAATCTAGAGGTGTTAACCACGTGAATCCCAAGTTAGCACTGCAAATTTAGCAGTAACTTGATAGTTACAACAAAAGAATAGTTTTATACTCTTATAACTTAATTAAACAAAATGTTACGTGGAACTTTCCTAGTGGAGATCTAGACTTGGCCATCCCAAAATTAGTACATTATGGGTTAAATCATTCATGTGCATAGGGATATACCTACAAACCCAATATCTCCTCGCTTTGCTATATTCAAATTGATTGATCTAGATCCATATATGTATCTGACATGGGTTCATTAGTCTATAATAGGAAATGAATCCATCTTTCCACTGTTTGGTTGTTGTAGGTGTCGTAAGGTCTAAATTTATTGGTTTGCTTCTTTTGAGTTCCTATGCTACGTGCACTACAGGCTTGCTGGTCTTTGTCTTTATATGTTGTTTATCTTTTATTCATAGGTATTGTTATTGGCTTGAAAGACTTTTTGCTGATTTTCACAAATCAAAGTCTATTGAAAATAATATTTTATGATTCCATGGCATAGAGGATGTCGAGATATTTCCAACAGTGCAAAATTTGTTGAATTTTGAGTATTGGATCGAAAGTTATGCCCATTTGAATATTTGAATTGAGTCCGTACAAAAATGGCAAAAAAACCAATTTTGCAAAATGGATCCGTGGGCCCAAAATTACAACTTGTGCCTTTTGCACAAAAATTACAAAAGTGAAAAGTTCCCCGCAGCCCCATAAGCCCACAACTTCACATTTTGCATTTGACGAACAAACCTCCTCGGGCTCGCAGGCCCGCACTTGCAAACTGCACTTTTTGAGAAAGTTGCAAAAAATACAAAGTTCCCCCGTGGCTCGCCTCCCCACATGTAATTTAGGCCTGACACATGTCTTCTCTGGGTGTCAGTGGAGGTGCGGCTTACTTTTATACTTTTACGCTTTTCAAAATAAAAGCTAAAATTCCAAAGTTCCTCCGACGACCCTCCTTCCTGTTTTGACCTGAAACATGGCCATGTGTCCCTTTGCGGGCTTGTTCTATATTTTGTATTTTGACTAAATCCCTTTGTTTGGTGAAGGCTTTATGTCTGACCCGAGACATGTGGAGGCTTCCCACTCATTTGGAGACTCTATTTGGACCTGGAATCTTTGCGCTAATAGGACACATGGAGAGTTGGCGCACGTTTGGGACCTGCTTTTGGATTCACCCCTTGAAAGAGTGACTGAAGAGACACGTGGATCCTTTCGTGGCTTTTCTCAATTTCTTTGTGTTTTGGCTAAGTCCCTTTTGTCTGGTGGGGCCATATATTTGACTCCGGATATGTTGAGGCTCAGCACACATTTGGGACCTGCCTCTGGATTTTTCCTTTGAAGTTACACTGAGCTAACATGTGGAGGCTTCCACTCACTCATTTATACTTAGCTGATTCAGGCCTACTGCCCTTTTGACTTCTATTGAACCCTAGACACATGGAGATCTAGTGCTCATTTGAGTCTCCGCTTTGGGTTGCACCTTTAAAGTTACGCCGAGTTGGCACGTGGTTCTTTCCGTTAGCCTTAGACTGTTCAACGACCAATTTAACTTTTTAAGGTTCTGACCACATGGAGGGATGACGCTCATTTGGGGTCCCTGCTTTGGATTCTACCCTTGGAATTGTGCCGATGAGGCATGTGGTGGCTTTTTCCAGCTCTTAATACTTAGCTGATTCAATAGATGGCTTTATCTTTTCAAACTCTGACCATGTTGAGGGTCTGCGCACATTTGGGGTCTCTGCTTTTGTGCACCATATCAAAAGTACGCCAAAGAGACATTTGACACCTTTCATTGTCCTTCTATACTTAGCTGATTCGGACCACGATTGAATACTGACTTTTTCCATTTTCATTTTGTGTGCTCTGATCTCTTTTGAGATCGTTGGCCTCCTTCGCCGACCCTACCCCTTCATTGTAGGATTTGGAATGTGGGCTCACATGACTGAACCAGCCTTTTCGATTTGCTTCTGTGCAGGGTCGTGTTTGATCAATTTTGTCGGGGGGAAAATTTGGGATAACACTATCTCTACACTGTAAATAAGAGAATCATAACCCACATTCATTCCATTGATAACACCATCAGAAAATAATTTTGCAAGTGGGTTTTTGGGCCAGCTGGTCGTTGTGCATCGAGAGCTGTTGATGCAATTACGATAAATGGCCCCGAAGTTTCCCTTAGAACTTGAGCTCTTCTCATCATAATAAACTTCCATCAAACACGATGAATCATCTATATATGGGAGAGTAATTAGGAATCATCAAACTTCATGATCAAACTTAAACTGATTGTTTTCCAGACCCAGTTTATAGTCACTTTTGATTTTTTGATCAGTTTCCTCAATCTTAGCTATAACCCCTTTTTTGAGTCTCGTTTGACTTATAGCCATGCGTGTGGCCTTATAATATCATTGCAATGCTATGTATAATTTTATTCTATATTTTATCTTGTATAAATAAATTTTGAAATGTATGGTGATTTTCTCTCTCTACACTCTACTCTCCCTAGATACAACTATGATACTTGGTTGATTTGAAAACGTAAGAGAATTTGGAAATGTAAATTGGTTTGAAATGAAATGAAAATTATCATGAAACAAAAATGGTTGTGACATTGTGAATGGAAAATAAAATATCTAATAATTTTCTCTCTCATCTTTACTCTCTCTTTCTATCTTGTACCCAAATGTAAAGTGCAAAGTGAATGTGAAAGTGTGAATGCATCAGAAACAAAAAAAAAATTCTTCCTCCTACCTGCATCTCTCTCTCTCTCTCTCCCTCTCTCTTCTATTTAATTGAAAATGTTAGAAATGATGAATGTGTGGATTTATGCTTGAGTGTAGGAGATTTCCATACTCATTCCTAGGACTAATGCAATGTTGGTTCTAGGTACTCCGAACAAAGGGAATTTTCTGGATCTACTATGTTGTAATTAATGAGTTGTCATTGTAAAGTTATATTCATCTTGCAACATATATTACCATAGAATAATGATATGGATTATTATTTGAAGAATTTTTCTTTATATATTTTGAAAGGGGAATACGAATGTGGCTATATTTTATATTATCGAATAGGATGTGAAATTATGCTCAATGTTTTACCTATGTTATAAAGATATTATACTAATATTTTTTCTAGGTTAATCATTTGTATATCTCCTTCACATCCATAATGCTAAGTAGAATATCCTCTCATCAAAACTAACAAAATTAAAAGAACAAGTTAAAATGCCTATTGTCTTTCCTCCCTACATTTGAGTCTTTTTCAAGTGGGTATAAAAAATTGATCATGTTAATAAAATACTCTGATCTCATTAATCATCTTCATGCTTTGCACCTAAGATGTCTTATTAAGGACCATGTCCTTGATATTCTATGATGTGGTGCATATATGTTGTGAAACCTATCATATTGGGATGAGTGAGGTGATCTTGTCTAGGTGTTGTAGGTCTGACCATATAATGAATAAGTTAACCCCCCCTTATGTGTAATTTCCCTTGGTATTGTAGTGGGTGGCCAAAGCCTTACAATATAGTTTATGGTTGTACCTACGATTGATCTCTTATGTGATCTAAATTACGTGAGTGGAGACTATGTTTCAAATTACTAGGGTATTTACCCAACAATTGAAATAGGTCCTTAGGAGGTTTTTGTAATGCATAAGATTATTTGGGATCTCTTTCTTGCAATATACACTTATTACTTGTGTGTCTTACAAAAATGAAATGAGTTGTCGTGTCTGAGGTCGTACTCCTTGTAGCCTTAAATCCCTAAGTGTAAATTATGTGTTATTTGAATTACAATTGTTTTAAAACAATGCCCATAAGATTCCAAATTAACCATGTAAGAGTAATGGGAAAAAAGAGTAAACAAGATATTGTTTAGGAATAAATGTATGCTTGTAGTCTTCATAATTGATTTAGGTATTCTCTTGTTGTCAAGAAAAATAAAATAAGTAAATATGAATTTTTCTTGGAGAAATCAAGCATTTGAGCGAACACAAACTCTTATATAACAAAAAAATAAATTTATGAAGTGTAAATGTGAAATGTACTTAAACTAATTGTTGAATTATAAAAAAATGTAACATGAACAATAAGGTACTATGATGGAAGGACTTTTATGGGAAGAAGTATCTTGAATCTAAATCACCCTTAAATCCTAATAATTCATTCCTTGATCTCACGACAGTTACCCTTGTCTAGAAAAAGGAAAATTTAAACATCGAATATACGTAATTGTTATATGAATTACGTTTGTTCCAAAATGATGTTAAATATAGGACCAAAGTAACCGCGTAAATTTAGTTAGTAGAAGGGTAAATAAGATTAAACCAAGAAATGATCACTACAAAAAAATGGTATGCCATTGAACAATGTCAAAACCAACTGAAATTTTAAATGTGCTCATAAAATGAATGTAATAAAGTAGAGCCCCACGACTAATACAACAACCTAATAAATCGAAAAACCAAATATGATGCATGATCACATGCTTTGTTTGCATAAATGTGGATAAAACAATGGTGCTAGTGAAATAATAAAATGTAGCCATGAGAATGGGATACCTTCAACTGTAGCCAAGGTCTTGTGAGTTAAGGAGATTGCACTCTAGTTGGACTTGTAAAAGTTAGTAGAACCCTTGGCATAGATAAAAATATATTAAATCTAGGATCAATCAGGAAGTAGAATTCATGGTCGAATCATGTATTTAACCCATTGCTATTTAGAGTGAATCCTTAAGATGGTGAAACAAAAGTAGTTTTGAAAGGTGAAGTTTGTCACTTAAATTCAAGGAAAAATCTCTATAATAGGAACACATGTGTAATGTACCCTTCCATCAGCAATATGATTGTGAAAATATGAATTCCTAATTGGAGTAATGGATTGTGAATCAAGAAGAATACAACTTAATTAGTTAACCTACATAGTTGGTTGTAATAACTTGATGAATAAAAGCGTTTATTGTTAGTATTAAACAATGTTGGGAAATGAATTCGGGATAGGTTTTCTATGGATCTAGTAACCTTCTTCTTTCTTTCTATGAATTTTCCTCCTTATAACAAGACTATTTTTCCAAACCTAGTAAACACTGCTCTTTCAAACAAATCCTTAAGTCAAATACTAGAAGATGCATGGGTGTATATATGATCCTAATCACAATCATGCTATATAAAGTTATTTCCACAAGAGAAACATGTGAATTCTAAAGGAACCACTATAGGTGAAATGTTAAACCAAAAATATACAACCTAATTGTAAAGGAACGAAGGGTCCCATTATATGTGTTCTTCAGACAATTATAGTCAACTAATAAAAATAGGGATTGTAGCAAATATTTCACCATGAACAATGATGTGTTGTGGGAAGTGCCTTTGAGTAAGTGTATATTGTCATGGGTCATTGTTGTACTTTGTCATTTTTGGATATGTGGTTTTGATGTGCATCATGGGTTTCATGATATATATGTGGGTCCAGGGTTACCCGAACGTCTCATGTGTTACACATTATCCTAAGTGATCCTATGTGATGTTATGTATCAAGCAATGTAAGCCAAAAATAAAAAATATAAAAATTAATCATGTTATTATGTGTGTTGTAATTGTGTGTGTAAAATGTAGGCACAACAAATTATTTCCTAAATATGTTAATGCACCTACATATTTTTAAACTTCATGAATTTAAATTAGGACTTTGTGGGCGTACATATCAATATGTAAAAAAACAAAAAAAATTGATAAAAAAATCATAAACTTTGTAAGACCCCTTTCCCAAGAAAATCACAAACCCACCCAAAAGGAGACCACCACTCAATTTTATTATATAAATTTGATTAAATAATCAATTTTTACCAAATTAAGAAACTAGAAATCATAAAAATGATGCGGACAACATAAGAAGCATGAAAAGAACAAATAACATGCAGCAATAATAACATTATATAAGATTACGAACCATAAGCAACTGAAATACATTAAGAAGGTTATCATCCTTGACACATAAAATTAAATTAAATTAAAAATCTACAACCATTCTCCCGAAAATTATCCACATCTTTAATACATGTAATTGTACATTTACATGCTGGAAAATATCATTTCCACTAACTAATTGTACATTGAATTAAACGGTCATAACTGTCCATCAAACATATTTTAAATGGCAGTGAGGGGTTTAAATTTGACGGCCATTTATGGATGTCAAATATTTTTGTGGTGATGGTAACTTTTAAATACTATCTTTCAAACATATTAAACACTGTTATTTATACCAACTATTCTATATCTATGTATTTTTAAGATGTATTTATATATAATATTGTAATTTACATATAAATTTATATAAACAATAAAAGTTAAATTTGAAATATGTAAGTTGTATGTGATAGTTATTTCAAATATTTACAAGCATTTTATTGTTAAAATCATTAAAAAAAATGTCTAAATAATCAAATTTAATCCGTGACAACAATGGTTTAAATTTACTTTTCTATTAATAAAAGGAAGTTTTATTTATTGTAATAGTTTTTAATATATTAATATGTAAACTAATGTAAATTTTAATATAATAATTGAGGGGCTTCAATCTTTTGAACAAAAAGTATTAAATGAAAAAATGAAAAAATTACAAATATTTAACAACTTAAAAAAATGAAGCAACGTAAATATCATTCAATTCAAACTCTACATACACCTAGAAATGAACATACACATGCCAATCTTCTCTATATCATTAAACAAAACTAGCAATCACACCAATGGGGTGCAATGGAAACGCCGATAGTCGTAAAAGACAAAATTGTTTCATGTGCAGAGAAGGATATGAAAGCCAAGGGAGAGATGGAAATACACCATGTAGTGTACTTGAGTGAATATATAGAAGGAAATGCGTAGTGGAGTAGCAACTATTCAATGCGAAGAGAGAATCAAGTATTGAATTAGAATATGGTTAGTTTAGTCTCCTTCTTTCCTATGGCTAGGTTCTTGGCTATGATTTCTAGTGGGAATGTTAGCCACTAAAATGGGGGATTAGTTGAATTCAGAGATCTCATTGCATAGGAACACCGAATCAAGGGCCTCGACATCCATAACTCCAAAGACAACATTGAGTGTTTTGTTGATTTTTTTAATCTCTTAATGAAGAAGATAAGGTAGATGACGAGGATGAGCTGGGGGGCATAAGGAGTAAGGGAAAAACATGAGAAACTCAAACATGATGAAGTTTCCTATCTATACGCGGTGGTGAGGAGACTCATCGAATCCTTTGAGGTCATTGAGAATATGGACAACACAATCAATGGCTCAAGGCTTCCCCCTTAGACAAGGGTCATTTCACTCCTTCAATGGCCTATTTAGAGCTTAGGTTCGGAACCAGATAATAATTTTGAAACTATATTTCCTCCTCTACGAGGCTTGTGCATTCTATAAAGGAATATTCTTATCTGCAAGAATGGTGGTGAGGCCATTCACAACGTCTCATGGATTTGTTTAAGGTCCTACAATTGTCGTATGAGATAATGTCTCTCTTTAATGTTTTTTTGTTATGGGTTAATGTGTTTGAAACTGAACACGATTCCATCTAACCCTTTTTAGACATGCACCAGACATCACTGCAGTTGCACTAAAATGGGAGTTCATAACAAGGAAAAACAAACCATCAAGGCCCAATAGAAGGTAGATTTTGTGGATGTTGTTGTCAGTGCCAGTGGTGGCAAGGCCTGTGGTGCAATGTTTTTGTTTCACACAAAGCACAAGGTCATGGAGGTGCAACTAAAACAATACCATCCAAAGAACAATAGAAACAAAAAAAAATTAATGGAAAAGAATACCAAAGCAAGAATGTTTATTTTATTTTCTTCAAAGATCTTGGGGGTGCATGTTAACATCAACAATAGTACAATATAATTAGGTTCATTCATTGCAATATTTTGGGAAAAATGATGATGTTTAACTTATACAACACGACATTAGAGTTATTTTAGAAATTTATCAATGAAGTGGGTAATGAGATATCCACTATAAGTTAAATTTGATGGTTGTCTACACATTTTTTATTATTCTAACCATAAAGTATTTGTAAACACTTAAAATAATTGTTTTATATGACATGTAAAATTTATATATTATTATCATTTTTATATATATTTATATATAAAATATATTACTATGTGCATATGTATATAAATAAACATATAATAATATTATATTTCTTTTTTTTAATTATTATTGGTAAATAGTTTTTTGAAAGGGACTATACCCTTGTATACAAAGAGGGCCTAGAAGCCAGAATAGGAATGAAAATCATTACAAGAAGGATCAAGATCCAGATAAGATATAAGAACCCAAGGTAACCAAAGAGCAGTTACCCCAAAACATCAAACCAGTTCGAACACTGCAGAAGAGCAGCCAAAAAAACAAAAAATAGCCAAAAACATGAAGGAAGGCAACAAGAGCGGCACAGATCCACAATTACTTCATAGCGGCTTTGGCGATTTTGGATTTAATAGTTTGCCAAGAGGTGAACATGGCCAATGTCATCATATGAGTAGGGTCAGAAATATCCAGCTATTGAATGGTCTATTTTATTTCATTTTCTGTGCCCCAAAGAGATGCTAGTATTCCCCTGAGATTAGAGACGTTGTAGACATGCTGCTCAATAAATTCTTCGATTGCACTAAATATAGCCATATTATGGTCATGGTGAGTCTTGTCTTTTCCTAGACGGTTTTCTAAGGAGTTCAGTTTTTTATAGATATCCTCAACCTATTTATTGTCAAGATCAACCTCCTCCTCCTTCTTCCTCTTACCTTTTTGCTTAGCCAAGTTTTTAACATCTTCTTTCAACAAGTGCTAATATGAAGGAGATTATTAGAAACCTCCAAGTCCTAAGGAGCGTTCCCCGAAATAGGGGTATCCAGGTTAAATTTTTTAGAAGACCTAGTTATAGGTCTGGTTGAAGTGGAGGCGAAGGGGGTGGGAGAAGAGGTGGGGGGATGATAGTGGGAGCCGAGAAGGAATGCAAAGGGGTAGCAACAACAGTGATGGGGATAGAAGGAGAAGGGATGGGGGTAGTGGCAGTGGAGAGGGGAAAGGATGGAACAGAGATGGGGGAAGTTAGAATGCTGGGAAACTTAAGGAGACAAAGTTTATGCAACAAGAAGATGAGACCTTGATGCAGAGGGACCGCACGAGCATGCTTTTGGAACTCCAAAATGGAGCGCTCAAGATAATTAAGAAGATAATGAGGGAAACATGCTGTGAAACTTTTACAGAAGTGATTGAGGAACATAAGATGTTTTAAGGGCACAATGACGAATCTCCCCTCCAAAGAGATGTATCGAACCATCATACGGGTGACCTCGTCAAAAGGCGGAGGGATAGAACTAACCTGCAAACCCATCGTGATGAAGACCAGTTTCTCATTACCCTCAACAAATTTCCTCTCCTCAACAGCCCTGTCAATCCTTTTATTAAAAAATTGGTACCCATCCATCCCAAGGCCTGTTGCTTCGGCTATTAACTCTTCATTGATCACAATTTTCTACCCGCCATATTCAACTTTGTGATCCTTCCAATCCTTCGTAAATTACATGGAAATGCTTTGGTCGTGACCCTGTATCTTCTCAATAAAATTTGTGATGCCTCCCTAGTTGAGAAGATTCCAAAGATCTTCATTATTCTTCCACTCCGGGTCATCGTTGGGCTTGATCTGACAAGGGGATCCTCCCATTTTCACCGTGCTTAAGTGATTGAAAGTATAATCTTCAAAATCACTATGAGTATTTCTATAATAGATGCATTTTCCAATCTGCATTTCTCTGTTTTTTCGCACGCGATGGGAATGTTGATTAGTGTAGCCATTGCTGTCATAACAGTTCCCACGAATTCTTGCGTGAATGATGCTATGTACCTGGGAAATCCCACATGCGTGAACTTCAGCCCCCTTAGAAACACACTCCAAATCATCATCATCCTTACTACGGAATTGAAAATATGTAAAAACTATTTAAAAGTTGTTATAGGCACAAGATTTCCTGCGTGTGTGGATTTAATCTTCATATAAATCCACTTTAAGTCATCATTATGCTTTCTATATCCTTTATTTCCCATCAAGATCTACTTGAGTGTTGTTTTAAACTTATCAGCACTTGTGAAAGTCTTATTCTTAAAGACCCACTCCAAATGCTCATTTATCTTACCCCAAATTTGCATGCTCATAAGTATCCGCTTGTATGTTGTTTTGAATCTGCTCAGGAATGTGATCACTATTATCCCAAATAATGTGATTAACATTTATGCCATAGTTATCGAATGCATCTGCCACCTTTTTACCCTCCCAGTAAGTATGCTTGATTCGAATATTATTATTGAAGGTTTGGCAAATAATTATGGATTCCAAGATGAAGTCCTTGATGTTCCAACTTGGAGGCGAACAATGATTAAGATGATTAATGATATTAAGTGAGTCTCCTTCCAAAATGATATTTTGGATATTATGAGTCTGAGCAATTCTAAGGCCCCATAAAGCTGATAATGCTTTAGCAAAATGATTAGTTTGTATTCCCATTTTACCAACATAAATAGCAACCAAACTACCTCTATGATCCCAGATCACTCCTCCCCCAGCTGTAATCCCAGGGTAATCCTTAAAGGCCCCATAAAAGTTCAACTTATACTTGTTGAGATCAGGAGGATGCCAATGTATCAGAGATCTATCAATATTATTATCAGAATTATTTCAGATATTTTCAGCTCCAATCTACCATTGGGACTAGATATGCTCTTCATTTTTAGATAACTCTTGTTCTTGGGGGGTTTAAATCTAGCAATATTCTCTTTAATAACATTAGAAATTTCCCAATAATGAGCTTATAATTATGTTTACTATTTCTAAAGATTATATCATTTCTATCTTTCCATATCCTCCAAATAACATGAGGCATTACCAAATTCCAGAGCCTTCTCACAACACAATGTTTATAGGGTGGGCTCCATTGGGTCCATAGCTGACTGATGTCCTTTGAAACCACCCAGGAGGATTTAAAATTAGAGAGAGCAAAACTCCACATTTTGGTAACATATTCACAATAGATAAACAAATGAATGATATCCTCAGAGTCTTTTACACAGATGACATCTATTAGGCATTATGAAACCTTTTCTTATCAGGTTGTCAGTGGTAAGAATTATGCCCCTAAGAGCAAGCCAAAATAAAAATTTAATTTTAGGTGTTAGCTCAGTCATCCAAATTCTACTCCATTTAAACTCAGTTTGACTATTGTCGAAGAAAGTATTATAACTAGTTTTAATAAAGTAGTCCCCATCAATAGAATTTCTCCAGACCAATTCATCCTTAACATCCAGTTGACTTAAGGGGATAAGGTCCAACTGATCCTGTAGGGAGGAAATAGTTTGGATCAGATCATCTCTATCCACAGAAAAAAATTTCCATTTCTTTTTGTTACCATTTCTTTCAATATAATCCATGATTCTAGTGCCATACTTGCTTTCAAGACTGTCTTTGACTACACCAAATTTGTCCATAAGGCTGCAATTAAATTAGTTATCGTCCCAAAATTTTATATCACAACCATCTCCCACTTTCCATTTACTTCCTTGTTTGATGAAATTTCTGCTCTTCACTAAATTATTCCAGAAAATGGAACCATAAGGGAGATGCTCATCTTGAAGAAAAGTAAATACTGCTTGTTGATTAAGGTATTTAGCCTTAATTAATTCTATCCAAGGTCGCTTCTCAGATAGCATTCTCCATCCCATCTTCACAATAAGAGCGTCATTCATTTTCTTTATGTCTTTTATGCCCAGGCCCCCAATAGATTTTGGAGTACAAACCTTATCCCAAGTAACTAAGTGATATTTAAACTTCTCCTCCATGCCCTACCATAAGAAGTTTTTTTGAATCCTCTCAATTCTTTCTCTGAAGGTAGAAGGGATCTTATATAGAGACATGATATAAATAGGCAGATTTTGAAGAGTGATTTTTATGAGTAGGCACTTACCAGCACTAGATAGAATGGCTCCTTTCCATCCAGCCATGTTTTTTTTAAATCTCACCAAAAAATCATTCCACACCTTGGTAGAAACTTTTTTAGTGCCAAGAGGGAGTCCTAAGTATGTGGCTAGAAGTGAACTTATTTTATAGCCCAGAATTTTTGCAATTTTAAGTTGTCTTTCCTCAGGAGTGTTGAAGAAGAAAATGGAGCTTTTATCATAATTGATCTCTTGCCCAGAAGCATATTTGTAAAGTTGCAGAATAGCCTTAGTAGCCTTAGCTTCAAGGACGGATGCCATTAAAAGAAGGATTGTATAATCCACAAATTACTGATGAGAAGCTGCTTGACTGATGCAAGTGGGCTTTGAACCTTTAAAAATACCGTCAATAACTGCTTTACCAATTTTTCTACTAAGACTATCTTCCATAAGAATGAAGAGAAGGGGGAATATGGGGTCTCCTTGTCTTAGCCCCCTGCTGCTTGTGAAAAATCCCATTGGCTCACTATTAACCACCACTGAGAATTTGACCATAGAGATGAAAGCCTTAATGATTTTCCTAAATTTAGCAGGAAAACCAAATTTAATCAAAACTTTGTCTAGAAAAACCCAAGAGACCTTGTCAAAGGCTTTATTCATATCAAGCTTAAGGACCATATTCACTTTTTTATTATTTTGCATAAAGTGTATGGTCTCATGTACAATAATCACTCCATCTTGGATGATCATACCTATAATGAATCCACTCTGCTGCCTTGAGATTAAATCATCCATAATAAATTGAATCCTGGGTAGCAATGATTTTGGTAAAAATTCTATAGATAACATTCACAAGGTTGATGGGTCTGAAGTCTTTAATCACTCAACAGCACCCCCTGGATGTTGATCAGATTTCTAATTTGATCATTCTAAGCATCCAGTGTGATTGCACAACATTGAATCCTCTTCCCAAGTGTGGGACTTGCAAAAATGGAAGAGGAATCTCCAGATTAGAGGCTGGTTCCTCAACTCCTCTGATCAGCTATTTTACTTGCACAATTGCAGAGGTTTAAACTCCTAAATCTACTCTAAATTCCAAAGGGACAAGGATAGAAAATGCAAAAAAGAAAGAACTAATGCTAATAGGTGATGCACCAAAGGAGTTGTAGACACCTGATGCTGCATGAAATACACAATCCACAAGGAAACACAGCACAAAACATGCACAAATGCTCAAAATGTAATGAAAGATCAAGAAAGCAATGATAGATATATGAAAGGATTGAGGGATTTTAATCACAGAACATATATCAACATCTCAGATCCAATACAGTACATTACAGTGATCCAGAGGCAAGAAAAGGTGCTGCATTACATGGAAAGGTAAAATTTCTTCACAAATTCTGCCAAGGAGGAAGAAAAAGGAAGTTGCAGAGCTGAAAAAGTGTCTCTCCCTTGCAAAATGAACTCATTCTGGCTTTTACAGTGCAAACCACGACCCCAGGAGAGAGAAACGTGGGAAAACATGCAAGGGGTTCAACCATTGACCAAAATGCCATCAAAACAGCATGGGCACCCTGACAGACCCATTCCCTGACATTTTTAACCATGCTGGGAGAGAATGCGAGCCATTCTTCATTAAAAATGGTGGTTGAAACGTCATTTCTGTCCATGACCACGTGCCAGAGGCATTTCTTTATTTTATCTCTCCAAACTCCACCAAAATGCAAAAATAACCCTGGAATCTTGTAGAGAATTTCACCAGCTTTCCATTGATATAAAGAACGTGAAAAACCGAGCTCTGGATCGAAAGATATGGTGATTTGAAGTTTTAGGGCAAAACAGGGCCAAATCGGGTCGGTGGGAAAAAATTCAAATTTTTGCACCTTTTTGGTCATTTGGAAAATTTTCCAAAATTTCCCCGCACTCCGCCACTCTAGGTGCCACGTGGCAGCATCTCATTGGCCGCGGGCCTTTCAGGGGAAATTTTTTCCAAAAAACTCCGCCGAGCCATAACTTCAAAAATACATGGAGTTAGGAGGAAAACTTTACCTTTCTGGAAAGATGAGAAAGAGCTCTATCCAATGGTGCCATTTCTAGAAGGTTTTGAGTGCCTAAAAAGAAAAATTTTGTGACTGAGGCACAAGAGAGGGAAGAATGAGAGGAGTTAGCCACAAAATGAGTAGGGGGCACATTTTGGATAACAATTTTGGTGACTCAGAGGGGTCATCTGCCTGCTGGATGAAGTTACCAGTTGCCTTTTAGCAATCCATTGGGTATGGAGTCATAAGAAATAACCTGAAACCAACCTGATATCTTGAAAACTTCCCTCTGAGCCACTTGAAACCCATTGAACTTAGAGTTGTTCTCACCAAAATGCCACTTAAAACAGCTGTGCAAGAGCAAAACCAGCAGCACCAAAACTATTTACAAAACTGAAAATCATACATGCTCCAAATGGAACATGCAGAGTGTGCACAAGCACTTCTTTTACTGAAAGCAAACCTACCTACTCTATTCTAACTAGAAGCAAAGGTAAGCTAAACAAACCCTGCAACTGGTTGTGCAAAATAGCTTCCTTTCTTCAAAATTGGCAACCATGCAACTGATTTGGCATTGAACATGGCTGATTGGATGAATGGAAAATCAACAAGAAGCTGGTCTTCCACCCAAATCATCAAGGTATCAGGTGAAGGAAAATTCAATACCTCTTTTAGTTGTTCTGCATTTGGATTGGAGAGGTATGACAGCTGATCCTTGGTTCTTTGTAGCTCATCCTCATGCTTAGGAGCAAGCATGACTGGTTGTGACTTCTCCTTTGGTTCCAATGAAGCCAGATACCTGATTGGGCAAGGTATGGTCCTTTGAGTATACCCATTGCCCTGATTTTCAACTCCAAGAATGGAGTTCTCTTGTAAACCCTTTTGAATGGATGGTGCAGAAGCAAAGGTAGAACCTTTTTGCCCTTTCTCTTCCTCCAATGAAGGACATGAAAGATTAAAATCTTCCAATCTTGGTTCCAAAGAGCTGCTATAAGATGCAGGCTGCTGCAAATGGGTGCTCTCCTTCATGACAGTAGGCTCAGGTGTTTGGAACGTGGATGATGAAAGAGAGAATGGTAGGAACTCAACCGGTTCTTCTTCATCAAAACAGTCCTCCAAATCTGACAAATAAACTACCTCATTGTTGTCCTGCTGCAAATGCTCAACTTCCTCCATGGTATCCTCTTGATCTGTAACTTGATCATCATGGTTTCTTTCATCCTCCAACATTGAGTTTGAGAGGTCAAACTCTTCTTGAGCATTAGAACTCGAGAGAGATGAAGTAGAAAGAAGAATTGAAGGTTCTCTTGTAGCCTGCTTTGCGCTCAAAGCCCTTGGATCTGCAATTTTCTCCTCCACAACTAGAATGTGCTCCTCTTCTTTTGGATTTGGAGCAGCTTCTCCCTCTTCTACTACTTGAAGACAATCTTGTTCTTGATAGAACTCTTCCTCTAGCACGAAGTTCGTTAAGTCAAACTCTTCGATCTGCTGCTCTAGAGGACAAGTTGGGACTGTAGGATCTTCTTCAGAGCTTTCTTCCTCCATGGCTGATTGTGCAACTTGAATTGAATCAGCATTCTCTTCAAATAGAATGCTAACATGGACACTACTTTCTGAGCAAACTGATTGCTGATCTGCTTCTTCTTTTTGCTCTTCTCCTGCTGCAGCAAATTCAGTCCTAACCACCACTTGTTTTCCAACTCCAACCTCTTCTAAAGGCTTAACCATCAAGGGGATCTTTGTCATCCCAAATTTAAGAGCCCAACTCTTGAGACTTCGAATTTCTTCATCCTTGTTTGGATTTTCTTTTTGCTGTTGTTTTCCTTGACTAGAATTCTGATTTTTATCCTCCCAACATGGATTTGGGAATGCAAGAGGAGAAGTGGATTGTAACTCAAATGGCTCGGAAATTTTTTGTGGTGGTGGAGGAGGTAGAAACTCTTGTTTCTTTGGAGGAGAGGGTATTTCTGTTAGCTTTTGTGGAGGGGATGACTGTTTGGAAGGAAAGGGGAAGGAAGAATTGAGATGTGGTGGAAGACTAGGGAATGGAGAAATGGAATTAACTCCTGGGGCAGCATTGACTGGATTTAGAATTTGAAATTCCAAATGAGATGATGCTACTTGAGTAATGGGAAGAGAAAAACTAGATGATGGTGTAGAACTTACCCATTGACAAGGTTGTTCAACACCAAGTGTATAGGCCTCTATTTCTGCTGTCCATTGTGCAAGTTGGGGCAGCATCTTCATCATGAAGTCCAGCTTCTCCTGAGGGCTGAAGTGTCTTGGAAAAGGGCCTCCCCATGGACAAGGAGTCCTGCAACCAATTCTGAAAGCTTTCATTTGTGCTTGAGCCCTGGATAGCACCATGTTTACCTCCATCTTTTGGATTTGTTCCAGCAGATCTGCATTTTCTTCTTGACTGCCCTCACAACCAGCATACCCTTGTGCTTGACATGCTTCATATCCAAACTGACTTTGGCACTGCTGCTCATATGGGTAGACATGCTGATTTTGAATTTGATCAAAATGCTGATTTGGAGGATTTGTAAAACATGTTGGAGGTGTGATATACTGCTGTTGTAAATGTGAATTCCATGATGGAAATGAAGTCATGATTGCACAACTTCATGGAATGGAAAAGAATGAAAATGATGGAAAGAAGAATGGATGGAAATGAATGGAAAACAGGTCTGCAACTTAGAGAATGAGTTGTTTACCAGATGGAGTCGCCAGATGTGCTTTTGAAAGTGCCTCCAAAAGGCTGAATCTTTAACAGGAACACACCAACCTATCAAAGATAAAGTGAAAGACCTCTAAGGTCCCACCGGGCGTGCCAAAACTGTTGTTGCAAATCAGCAGCACCCCCTGGATGTTGATCAGATTTCTAGTTTGATCATTCTAAGCATCCAGTGTGATTGCACAACATTGAATCCTCTTCCCAAGTGTGGGACTTGCAAAAATGGAAGAGGAATCTCCAGATTAGAGGCTGGTTCCTCAACTCCTCTGATCAGCTATTTCACTTGCACAATTGCAGAGGTTTAAACTCCTAAATCTACTCTAAATTCCAAAGGGACAAGGATAGAAAATGCAAAAAAAGAAAGAACTAATGCTAATAGGTGATGCACCAAAGGAGTTGTAGACACCTGATGCTGCATGAAATACACAATCCATAAGGAAACACAAGCACAAAACATGCACAAATGCTCAAAATGTAATGAAAGATCAAGAAAGCAATGATAGATATATGAAAGGATTGAGGGATTTTAATCACAGAACATATATCAACATCTCAGATCCAATACAGTACATTACAATGATCCAGAGGCAAGAAAAGGTGCTGCATTACATGGAAAGGTAAAATTTCTTCACAAATTCTGCCAAGGAGGAAGAAAAAGGAAGTTGCAGAGCTGAAAAAGTGTCTCTCCCTTGCAAAATGAATTCATTCTGGCTTTTACAGTGCAAACCACGACCCCAGGAGAGAGAAACACGGGAAAATGTGCAAGGGGATCAACCATTGACCAAAATGCCATCAAAACAGCATGGGTGCCCTGATAGACCCATTCCCTGACATTTTTAACCATGCTGGGAGAGAATGCGAGCCATTCTTCATTAAAAACGGTGGTTGAAACGTCATTTCTGTCCATGACCACGTGCCAGAGGTGTTTCTTGATTTTATCTCTCCAAACTCCACCAAAATGCAAAAATAACCCCGGAATCTTGTAGAGAATTTCACCAGCTTTCCATTGATATAAAGAACATGAAAAACCGAGCTCTGGATCGAAAGATATGGCGATTTGAAGTTTTAGGGCAAAATAGGGCCAAATCGGGTCGGTGGGAAAAAAAATTCAAATTTTTGCACCTTTTTGGTCATTTGGAAAATTTTCCAAAATTTCCCCGCACTCTGCCACTCTAGGTGCCACGTGGCGGCATCTCATTGGCCGCGGGCCTTTCAAGGGAATTTTTTTCCAAAAAACTCCGCCGAGCCATAACTTCAAAAATACATGGAGTTAGGAGGAAAACTTTACCTTTCTGGAAAGCTGAGAAAGAGCTCTATCCAATGGTGCCATTTCTAGAAGGTTTTGAGTGCCTGAAAAGTAAAATTTTGTGACTGAGGCACAAGAGAGGGAAGAATGAGAGGAGTTAGCCACAAAATGAGTAGGGGGCACATTTTGGATAACAAGAATCATACCAGTATAGTGTCTATTATCCCAAAGAGTAGCGAGACCTCCAGAGTGATATCTTTAAATATCTACTCCTCAATTTTTCCTTGGGGAATAGCCTCCAACATGAAAGAAATTACCTCATCAGCAATGATATTCCTCTCATTAAGAATTTTTTTATAGAAATTGAGATCTTCCTCTTTGATGTTGTTGGGATCTTTTATAACAGTTCCATTACTTTTAGCCACTTCCATAATCCTATTACAAGTTGTGTGCTTCAGAGTGGTCATATGAAAAAACTTCGTATTTCTATCTCCTCCTTTTAGCTAGATAGCCCTAGATTTTAGTCTCCATAAGGATTCTTCTCTGCTACAAATCGTATGCAGCTCTGAAAGAATATTCGTTTCCTCAGTTTGGCCTTCAAAAGATCTCCCCATTGTATTCATTTTGATTTCTAGATATTGGAGTTTTTGTTTTAAATTCTTTTTTTTTCAAACACATTACCAAAAACCTTTTTATTCCAAATTTTAACCTGTTTTTTAACATTTTTGAGCTTCTGAATCAATCTAAATTGAGCAGTGCCTTCACCATTCCAAACCCACCACTCTTTAATTTTGGCATAAATGTCATCATGCTCCATCCACATCTTTTCAAATTTGAATGAGCTTTTGATGGGCTTATTCCAATTCAGAAGATTTAAGGCAATCGGATTGTGGTCCGATCCAATTCTGGGTAGGGAAGAGAGGTGGAAGTCCTGATTGAGAATCCAACTAGAAGAAATCATGGCTCTATCAAGTCTAACTTGGATTAGATATTTTCCAAACCTTCTGTTGGTCCAGGTGTATTTATTCCCATGGAGATCCACATCCAAGAGATTAAGATCAGAAAATAAATCTGCAAATTCATCCATACCTATGGAAAAGCTGGAGATTCCTCCATATTTTTCACCTGGGTTTAAAGGAGAATTAAAGTCACCCATGATAAGCCAGTTGGCCATAATATGTTGGTTTCTAAATATCTTAAGATCAGTCCATAGTTTACGTCTCCCACTAACCGTATTAGGGGCATAGATATTAGAAAGGATCCATTCATCATTGTTCTCAATAGCATGAAATTTAATAGCAAGATGATTAGTGCTAGCATTAATAATCATACCAGTACAGTGTCTATTATCCCAAAGAGCAGCCAGACCTCCAGAGGATCCCTAAGAGTCCACCGTAGCGATGTTAGAGTTTTCCCATAAATTCTTTTTACTAATTTCAAGGATCTTAGCTTTCATCTTAGTTTCCTACAAAATCAAAATACTAGGACTACTAGAATCCTGTAACTCCTTAATGATTCTTTGTTTGGAGTTTTCGTTTATCCCTCAGATGTTCCAAGAGATAATCTTCATTTAATAGGAGTGGGAGTTGGGATTTCCTGATGGTTCAATTGACATTGAGTGCCATCTACAATGTATTTATCTGTTCTCTTGGATCTAAGAGTATTTTTTGAGGGCCTTCCTCTTTTAGAACTACTTCCAAAATCTACTATTCTTCTAGCAGAAGATCTAGTACTTCTCAATGTTGAAGTTTCCCAATTGTCAATTTTCTTTTCCTTTTCACTATAGAGTGATTCTGGGATCATTTCAAATCCTTCCATTCTCTTTTTTTTGGAATGACCTCTATGAATCCAGAAGTTAGCTCCTCATCTTCCTTAAATGGTGTTACTTATCCCTCCTCTTTCTCTCTCTAATTACTGTCAATAAAGTGTAGATCTGCTGATTTGTTGCTAAGGCAAGGGTTTCCCTTTGTGGTTGAGATTTTACTTTCGACCCTTAGAGTGCTTTTCTGCAATTCTTCTTCTGAACCCATGTTTTCCTTCTCCAACATTTCCTCAATGATGCACAGAGAATTATCTATCTCAACTTCCTTAGTGTAATTTTGCAGTTCCAAAGTCTAAGCTAGATCCTTAGGAATGATATTTACCTTTACTGTTCCTTCTTGTTCATCCACCTCCATAATCACCTTTACTGGATTTTACATTTCTAAGTCATCTTTGTTTCTGATTGGTGCTCCATGCAAAGCTGCCGCTGGGGTTTTTAGACGCCAGACCAGGTGTTTCCTTATTGGAGTTCTAAACCCACTTTTTCCCTTTTATTTATAGTTCAACTCAGGCTCGTTAAGGGATTTTTTTTCTCTCCATCTTTCCTCGTCTAGCACCTTGCTTCCCTTTGTCATTTTTAAATCTCCCTCAAGTTGTTCTTTCTTTTTGTGTTTATCCTCCTCTGTAGAGATCTCCTTATTAGGGCATTTTTTGGTGAAGTGTCCTATATGATGACATTGCTTACACCTTAAATGAAAGGTTTCACATTTGATTTTTTAGATCCACATTCCATACTTAGATTTCAAGATGATGTGCTCCGGTAACTCCAACTCCATTTCAGAAGAAATGCAGAAATGATCAAAAGTAAGTCTGGATCTGTTTCTCGTGGGTCCATCCAACCCGATCGAAGCACCTATGGATTTAGTAATGTTTAGCAAGATTTCATCATCCTAAAATTGCAACGGTAGCCCTGGGAGTCTGCACCAGATTGGAATGGTGTTTATATTTTCAATGTTTGGGTCAAACCCAGGATACCATTTTTTCAAAAAGAGGCCCATATTACCCAACCACCACAGGCCTCCCAGAAGCACCGATTCCAAATCAGTCTGTTGATTAAATTTTTCCAGAAAAAAACCCCGTGGCATAATGGTAATACTCAGATTCCCCTTAGGTTTCCACTATCTAAGAGCCCATTTTCAAATAAAATCAATATTAGGTCTGGAGCCTAGAAACTTACCAACAAGGGAAAGATTCACTTTGTCCAAAGCCCTATTTACGCAGCCATCTGGAACCATTAGACAGGGAGCACCTTTATTGTCATTTTCCCACGTGAACTTCCCTCTTTCAGGAGATTGTGGACCCACTTTTTTGTTAGGGTTTTGAAGAATATTATTCCAGGCCAAAGGTGTGGATCCCATCGTGTCCACTTTTTCAGTTTGCAGCTTTTCATCCGTCTGATTCTAGTCAGAAAGCAGCCTCCTCTCAGCTATATTTGGCCTAGATCGCAAACATTCTGCAGCTAATATAGTTGAAACCACACTGACTGTACCTCCGTCTCTATCTCCATCACTCGCTATATTATATTTATTTATTAATGATATATAAATAACATTATTTTGTATTTTTAGAAGACAATATTAAAATATTTCATTTAGTAAAGATAAATCTATTTTATTATAAATTATAATATTTTATTTTATTAAGCATAAATGTTTTTACAAATTTTAAAATTAAAAAAATATTATACTATTAAGAATGACTTGTACTATTTTATGTCCATTTTAGGTATATAGTGTCACTTGGTTAAAACCATTAGCTGGCCTATCAAGGTGTTGTCATAAGGGAATTGTCTACTTGGCCTTACAAGACTCAAGAGAAGGCCTGGAATTTCAAATTTTTCTTCCTGTCAAATCAAATATTTTTGACATTTTAGTTCTTTTAAGGGCCTGTAAATTTTTTATTTTTTCTATATTTGTTTTTATCATGCCCTCTTATAAATTTGTATATTTCCATATATTTATATAAGATTATTTAGAAATTTCGACTCATTTGTAAATGTCATTCTTTACAGCTACCAATTTTTTGTACCGATAATATATAACTAAAATAACAAAAAAAGGCCCACACCCAGTCAATTTCCAAGCCTTTCAAGAACCAAAAAAACGAGAAATTTTGAAAAATATAGGAATAAAATGGTATTTATACTACACGTGTAACTTACTCACATGTCCCACACCTATCCTATGGTGTTCATACTAAATAATATTTGCAATCATGGTCCACTTTATTTTCTCAAGTTATTCACATTATTCATGCAATTATAAAGGGGACTAAAAAGGGGAAAATCCAAGAGGTTTGAGGTTCTAAACCCAACCACAATGCTTGATTTTTATATCGTTATGTAGCCCCCTTTTTAGTTATAAATCCCCAATTGCATGAAAATAGGCAATGCACTAACAATCATCGATAAATAAGCCCTTTCTGCAATTTTACATATGAACGATAGGTAGATTTATTCTAGTAGGTCAAAAGTTGTAAGCTCCTTCTTTAAGAATACTGTGTAATATTTGGGTCTGAAAGAGATTCCTTGTAATCTTGTTGAGGCACAAAGTTTCTCCCAACTCAAATAAAATTAATGAGGCCCTAAAGGAAAATCTAAAAACCCCACCACTCCACCATTGTAGCTGCAACGCCTTAGACCAAGTTATCTCTTATGATGGCTTGATTTAACGCAGATGGCATGTTACAACTGATTGCTGAAAGCCTCTTTAGATATGAAAAATTTGGAAATTTTTTATTCTCAAAATAGGTGTTGTAAGGGAACGCAGGGAACACAAGACATTTTTTGGTGTGGTCAAGATTGGGAGTATTATTAACACTGTAACCACATCTATTAAGTGATACAATTAAGATTCAAAGTTTCTTGCATTTATTGTCTAAACATGGTTAAATTAATCACACTTATTTGAAGGGTTGGTGGCCCATCCTACATTATGCTTATTATTTTTGCTACAATATACATTCACGTTTCCTGCATCATGTATAACCAAGGTGCTAAACTTGTCACACGCACTTCCACAACTTTGGTTGATAGCCCACAGTGGAACATCATCCCCTTCATAGACAACCATGTTCCCGTCTGTTTGTAGATAGAGATAGCAGCTACTTTCATGCGTAAAAAGGTCAATGATGATCATGCAAAAATGATGATCGGCAGTGAAAAGTAAGTAGTGGATATTTTTTCATTTAATTTTACTCACGTAATGATCTGTTAAAATATAGCATTGGCGTACATCATCATATGTACCTCCGATTACATCTAGGCTTTCCATCCACTGTGTAGACACTAAAATCGGATCACACTCTTCTTGGTCCCTTGTTAAATAATCAACTTGAACACACTAACCTAGCCATGGCCCCTTGCACCCCACACTAATATTAATTTAATTAAATTAATTAAATTAATCCATGTCCTCGCAATATTTATTATTTAATTATCCTAATTAAGATAATTTCCACCCCACCACATCACCTAGACACCTCACCTAGCCACCTCACGTTAAATATATTCTTAGTATGTTGCCTTAACTAACTAAGACCTAACTAAACCCTAAAAATCAATGCCTACATCCCCTCTAACCACATTCCTACATAAGAAAAGGTAACTCCCACTCTTTCGCGGATGAATAGAGAGATTTGGCAGAAATCATTGCCATGATTTCCTATTTTTAGTAAACCTAGGGAATCTCGCTTTAACTAATGACGATCACCCCTGAACCGACGCCAGTCAACCCAGAACCATCGACAGCTACATCTTATTCCCTTTGGTAACCTTATTTCAAAGTTAGCACATTCTAAGAGCAAAGGGAGGAGGTAAGAGCTATATGCAAGTAAAAAAAGCATCCTTTTACGCATCCAGGCATCCAAAGCCATTACCAGGATTAATCATAGAGACATTGCATTAACAAGAGCACTCTGGGAAATTACCGCTACAGGACAATACACGTATTCTCTAATCAACCACCTCCACCACTCAGCAATCAGATTCATAACACAGTAATTATGGCCCTAACTAGTATGGTTTATTCCAGTTAGTAATCTATATTACTCTTGTTATTAATCTATTCTTTGCATGTTTATTGCTTCATCACCCACTTTCCTGTGAACACAAAAATCCCTTCACCCATATAACCAAATCACCTATCCTCACCTATTGTATACTGCTAAGCATACCTAAGACCTGTACAGACCTCCCCATTCACTTTCCCAAACTTTATTTAATCCCATATCAACTCTACCATTTAATCTATTTTGAGTTTCCTTTACCTCGACCATATCGACGCCGGTTATCCACAACCGTCATCGGTTATACCTAAACCAGCATCAGTCACATTTAGCCGATGTCGGTCTCTATGTTTTACACCTTGACCAAGAAAAAACCCAACAATCACCCTACCAGTTGACCTAAATAACCCAAAATAAGTTCTAACCAGGCCCAGAATCTTGACAAACACCTCACCTCTTAGATGCAACTATAACCTAGCTTGTTGTGATTAGATTTGCTTATTGTACTTAAATGAGATACCTAAATCATATCAACTACAATAGGACTTTGTTTATCTCTCGCATTAACTTGTTTTAAATAGTGGATTGACACTCGTCTAGGAAGTATCACACTTCCCAAAACTAGCATACACTAGGAAGTCCATTGTCATATATCATTTAACTATCTTTTTTTGGTCTTGTTGTCTATTACAGGTAGTTCCTCCTAGCCAAAAGGAAGCTCTCACATTCAGCTGTGGATCAAGAAGTCAGTACACATGTAACAACCATCAACCGACCAACATAAACAGGTATTCCTCCTAGCCCATTACCCTTATCTGTTTTGTCATTCAAAAGGTAAAGAAAATGATGAAACAGTTTGGCAATCCCAGTGGGACCCATCAAGGGTTCTATTCCATTTCTTCATTCCTAGGTGATAGTTGTGTGTTTGTTTCCATTCGAAAAGCTTCCACATTAATTTTATTCTTTGGTAATCATTCTCCTTCTTTCTAATTTGTCTAAAAACAATCATTTTTTTGGATGTATTTAAAAAGAACACATTCTTCATTTCTTGCTGCATTGCATTTAGTGAAAGAGCATACCCTCTTCCTATTCATCATCTTATGACATCGAATATCACATATTTTCGATTTGGGCTTAAAATTGGTTGCATTACATTCTAATTTGCTGCATTATTACCTCACATTAAAATTGAGGTCAACCTATATGCTGGAAGTCATGCCCAGTTGATGGTTGACATAAAGAATCGTAGAAAGAACATTTTTTATCTCTCTCTGTGTCTTACCAAACTTACACAAAATCAAAATCTACACATATTTCTTAAACAACATCTTACCTAGGAACATCTGTTAGTGATCACATGATTCGATTGGTAAGTACTCCCCAACTCGTTGCCTCTATCGAGTCATCATCTAAGAGGACTGGCCCGCTCCCACCATAACATACCTGAAACCTCTCCTTTTAGATATCCTTCTTTGTAAGACAGCCTTCCTCACCAAAAACATCTATTCTAAAATTCACACAGTCAGTCCTAAATAACATAAGCTAAACAAACATTAGAAAATCACTTGTTAGGATTGTGCATGTTTTTAGCATGTCTTGATTGGTTTTGTGTTTTGAGGTGTGAGGACTATGACTTCTCAATTTTTCATTCTTTTTCCTTACATACTCCATCAATCACAGTTGGAGTATTCTGACTAAGTCTTCTGAGTGTGTTAGGGCTTCATATGCATCATCTCTCAGGTTTTTGAGTTTGATTATCTTACTTGATTTAATTCACAACAATCCAATTTTCTACATTCCTTTCCAATTTCACAGTCACGGATGTCGGTCCAACGACTGGCATCGGTTCACATCCTGACCTGGCATCGGTTAAACCCTAACCAGTGTCAGTTTTCTAGTTCTTTCTGGGTTAATCTGCCTAGAATAGCTTTCACCACTTACTTATATTTCTGTTTCTAGCCCTCAAGACATCATTATATGAGTCTCTTGTTGATACTTACTGTCATACACAGTTTCATCAGTACAAATCCATCATTCCTAACTTCATTCTTTGAGAATGGTTTACCATCCACAGTGTTTGGTAACAGTTTGATAAATACTGTCATCTAGTGTTTCCCCAGCCATCACCGGTCATCCTAACCATCATCAATTTTCCCTTAACCGTCACTGGTCAACCTTAACCAGTCGTCGGTTACTTATGTATTGATTTTTCAAAATCTAGATATATTACCAAATTTACCTCCCAGGACACCTATTATTCTTCTATTTCTACTATTTTTTGTGTCATCTATAGGATATACAGTCTTAGCACTGATCAGCACTTGTTCACATGGTGTTGACTCGTAGCTAGACTAACGCCCTTATATTTCCACGCTAGTTGTCAACCACTCCCACCTAGTCCCTCACCACCTTCCGTCCTATCACCCATGGATCCTACCTTAGCCTACCACCATTTCTGTAGGCAATGAAGATTTTACACGACTCCTTTATCAGAATCTTGTGGCCTTATAGTTCTACCTTTCCCACTCTTCCACCCGAGACCCCTCTGGTCAGTTGATATATGGCATGCCTATATCAATCTCTCCTCCCCTTATTCATGTTGTTACATCAACCCCTAATAATGTGGCGTTACCCTCACCTATTTCACCCCTAGTAGTTTCGTAACTAGGACCCATACCCACCATGACCGCTGCATCTGCAGTTTCACTCGCGCCTGTCGTATATGTTGTCCCCTCATCGACCACCTAGACCATAGCATAGTCCACACCCATTGTCTCACAAATACCCATTGCAACACAACCACCCGTGGTGTCGGTGACCCCTACTCCATTCCAGAATCTCATCCTCTCCATCCCACAAACACTACCCCCAATCACTACTAGAGTCACGACGACCATCCCACCTACATACACCTACTATCAACAACCCCCTATCTCATCTATCACCCATTCTGGATATGTGCCTTCTATGTCAGTTCATTATTCTCAACCTCCCTATCAGGTTCAATATCCACCTCCTTATGCCACAAGAGGTGTCCCTCCATCACAACCTACCAATGACCTCATCAAGTTGATGATGGAAAAGATGCAGACACTAGAAGCATCAGTTTCCGTCTTGCACAATTCCCTCACCTATGATGAAATTTGTAATGAGCCTATTCACCCATCCATTCCCATTCGACCATACCCCGTACATTGGGAAATGCCAAAATTCAACCACTTCAATAGCAAAGAAGATCCGCAACAACATTTGCGGTCCTTTAAACATGGGTGTTACCTGATTGCCCACGATGACACTTTAATTTTGAGAACTTTCCCAATGTCCCTAGATAGGTGCCTGCATTGGACTGGTACAGTGGGACTACCAAGACACTCCATTTACTCATTCAATCAAGTAGCCCAAGCCTTCTTAGATCACTTCTCCATCAACATTGTTAAGAAGGTTACCATGACTAATCTTTATTCCACACGACAGTATGACGACGAGTCTATCACTGACTTTTTTGCTCGCTGACGTAGCCTCATTAACCAGCTCACATTCCAATTACCTCAAATCGAGCTTATAGAACTATTTACTTGGGCATGTGCCAAACATATCTCACCAACCCTACATGTGCAAACTTTTTACACTTTTGATGAGGCATTCACCATGGCACGGAAATTGGAAATTCATGCTATCGAAGAAAAGAAGATTCAACTTCGTAACAAGAACATCATGTTCAAATCAAATGATTCTTCTTCGTCTTCAAAACCCCAAAACAACTATTCAAAGCCCAAAGGGTCTGCTAATGTCATAGTTCTCAAAGCTAGTCCCCCTCATCAATCAAACCCATCCAAACCCCCTTCTAATCTCTCTCCCATCCAATATTTCCAGTTCAGATGAGAACAAAAAAAGTACACTTCCATAGGAGAATCTTATTCTTCTATTTTGGAAAAGCTTGTTAAGGTTGGTGCCATTACCCTTCCACCTATAAAACCAGATACTGGTTACGATCCTGAGTAACCCATTCTTGCGTGGTATAAAGAGCATGAATTTTACAACTATCATCGTGTCAAAGGTTAGAGTGGAAATAAATGCATCACCTTCAAGAATACCATCCAAGAAATGATAGACAATGGAGATCTAGTCTTGGATAGCCCAAATGCACTCGATAACTAAAACCTACACATCTTCAAGAAGCCATTCCCTAATCATGCCCCATCTTCCAACCAAGCTGGGTGATACCTCAAACAATGATAGCAATGTCTGCGAGGTCCACTCTATTTTCGATGACATACCAGTTGCTTCCCAATTGCCTCATGTTCCTTCCATAGATGAAATCTTAGCCCACGCTCCCCTACCTACTCTAGAATCTATTTCATCTACTCCTCTACCCACATAGGAACCCCCTTCATTTTCCCCTTCACCTGTGGATGAAGCCTATAATCATCACACCACCTTTAACACATAAAAATTCTGAGAAGTTGTCATATTGGCACCTCATCCTACTCATAGGAAGATGCAGGTTCACCACCTACACCAAGGCAAGGAGATAACCCACTTAAATCTGGCCCATCCTCTCCTATTACCCATGGAGGATTCTATAGAAGTACCACCACATTAGACGACCATTCACCATATACCTGTAAGATCCCAACTAATCTGATTTAATCTCTAAACTGTTGTAATATCTCCATTTCCCTAAGTACATTCACAAACCTTAGTATGGAAATCAAATTAACTCCAAAACCTGACATTTTCACCCACCCATTGCAACACTGGCGCAAAGCATATCAGAATGGTGTCGATCAAGAAATTGAACCACCCTCACAGGTTGAAGGCACTATCTTAGACCAGTGTCAGACTCCAAAGATTCATCTCTTGACCCTGCATAAAGGTGTAGTGTCAGAGGTGAACATGCAGGAAGTTGCGCCCTGGCATCTTGGAGGTTCATGTGCCAAAAGACTTTCAACCGAAAAAAGTCTGGGTGCCCTGGCAATTCTGGAGGCTCCATATCACAAGGCTTCGACACTAGGAAAACCATGCCCTTAAATCTACCTTGAAGGCGCTTATCAGAACTCACCCAAAAGTCAAAATTTTGCCATGGCACAGGTTCCAAAAAGAATCTGAAAAAGTGTTATTCACGAAACCATTCGCACCCTGCAAAACAAGAGGCACATATCAAAGGCTTTCAACACCACATTTGCACCATGGTGCATTAAGATCATCTTGACATGCGGCCCCGTGCGCCAAGGCGCACCTCTAGGAAGCGACAACATTCTCCTCCAGCCTAGCCTGAAACCTCCATCCTCAGATTAGCAAACCAAAACACAGTAATCTTCAGAATTATAACATTTCACAGGTTCTCAGATTCACTGCGTTGGACTTTTTTGGAAAGCTCACGAAGATTCTTCTAACATAACTATATCGTTCTTTCATTGGGTGGCTTCAAGCTTTCCAATGCAGAAGATACAATTTGGCCAATTTTTGGGTTTACTAAAATTTCAACATACCACCATAATGAGATGAATAAAATCACTCTAAGGTGGTTGGGGTAGATTTGGAATTCCTTTTTCCCTATTCATTTTTCACATAAATTGTAAAATGGGCTTCTTTCTAAATGGACATTCTTTAGTTGCCCCTCCCTTCTTCTCTTTGGAAGAGCTGATATTTCTTGAAGTTGGAAACTCCCATCTGACCAAGGGTAATGCAACTTTTCCTCTTGGTATTTTGTAGTGGTATCAATCTTTGGAGAAAATGGAATGCATGTCTGTGGCATCCTCAACGTCTCACTGGAGCTTTTACATCCTACTGAGTCTGTCTCAGATGTAAATTTGTTGATATGGCTAGCATCGTATCTTGCATTGAATTTTAATGGCAGATGTGAACAGCTGGAAGTTTCAGGGAAAACTTCATTCCTCGATGCATTTTGTTAACCAGGTTAATTTTCTCATGATTATCTTATCAGATGTCCTTGGAGTTTTTATCTAGAGTAAACCCTCTGAATTTTTATGTGTGCATCTGAGACAAGGCCAATAATGGCTTTGGCTTTATCATTCGGTAAAGCTTTCCCGATTCTGCCAATCTGGTCCCATCTAGAAGGTGCTCCATCTTTTCAATCCACTATCCTCTCAATATTGAGTTTTCATCAACTGCATTTGGATCTGTGACTTCGCCATGTCAAAAAACTCTTACCCACAATTTTTCCGAGGCTATCCATTTCCCTGTATGTCAATCACATTTTATGGGGATTTCTACTATATATCACTCGTTGACACAAACTTACAACAAGACCATTTTCACACTTGGTTGATTGCCTTGACTATGTTGATAGAGCCTGAAATTGGGGACCTATCATACTTCCTGTTTGAACACAAATGCAATATGTCACTTACTGACACCTCAACTATCTATCCACAAGTGTTTTGATAGACCATTTGACCAAACACAACCACAACTTTTGCAATACCTTCACATAACACCACTCATGGCCCATTATCACACCTCTTCCCATAACATATAAAATGACATCTACAAAACAATTTGAACCTATATCATCTCCCTTACCTAAACCTATCACTACCTTATGTCATACCAACAGCTTAGCCTTACTCACCCACCCATCAAATTAGATTTAGCTACATCTTTGAATACTAAGACCAAACTTAGACCTGACCCCTAAAACAAAAGATCTAATCTCCTAGATCATACCCCAACCTCTCCAACCACACCCTTATCACCTTCACCCCTTTCATCCATCCTATGACCTCACCTCTCAACCCTAGCCGAGAAACCCCCATTTTTCCACCGGTAAACCAAGAATGCAACAAAACATTTCCCCTTCATAGACCTATAATATACCCAAGCAACCACTCGGCTCTAGCCCTCACCAGAAACCTTCTTACCACCCGTAACTCCATTACTTCGGTTAATAACTTCTTCACTAACAATGACAACTTCCTTCTCTTTTACTCATGCCTCCTACCAAAACCGATGCAGGCAGAGGACCTCCACAGGCTGGGTGGTTACCCCCATGGGTAACTCGCCCTCTTCCACCATCATGCTTTTCCCTCATGTGTTTGGATATGCACATCTCGTGTGCCCGTATCACCTTTACCCAAAAAGATGGCAACCTAAAGCTTAAAAATCCGTCTATCCTCAATAAGGTAGTTAAATGAAACCAAACCTTCTATTGACAGAGTGTTCGATCTACCATGCCCCTACCCAAGAAGATATGACCAACACCTAAGACCTTGACCACACACCAAACTAGTAGCCTAACCTATCCCCCTCTTGTAAAGACTCTTCCTCCATAGTCAGCCACACTTGTACCCAAACCCACATTCACTTCCCATTGTGATCCACTACCAGGATACTATGCCAAAATCCTAACCAATCTCCTCAAAATTTTGTCATCACATTACCACCTCTTAGACCTTACAACCCACTCAAACCCAAACCGTAAGGGTTTGATGAAACCAAAATGACGCTTCCTACCATCATGTGCTCAGGACATGATGTAGAGAACTAAAGGACTATTGAAAACCCGTCTTGTCTAATTATGTCTCCAGAAAAATTTGATGATGATGATCTTCTTGATGAGGACCTCATTTCAAGTCACCAATTTCCATGGATCATTCCCTAAATACAAATAATAAGTTAGCCATAACCACCACCCAAATGCCAATGCACACTACAGCCATCTATACATAGGAAATAGCTTTCCTAAAAGATAGGAGGTAGCTATAACCTCTTGCCTTAAATACTCTCGCCATGAACCACCCTATTCACGTCCAGTTCCCCTCAGATTAACAACATCAACATATGCCACAAATGCTCAATAACAGACCTAAGGGCAAGGAGAAAGCAACTAGCTCATTAACTAACCTGTTACCAACACATAATCTCTAATCCTACACCCAATTAGTCCCCCTTTGATGTTCCTGCCTATCACCATTTGTGATGGAGTCACACATAACGCAATGCTAACATAACTACACCTTTGACCCCTCAAAATGTCTGAGTAATATGACCTTATCCGGTACCTCGGAGTCACTATCGTCATAGCCCTCATGCAGGTCCCAACCTATCCTAGTCTTACCAAATGACCGCACAGGAGTAGCCTCAGCCCCTTCCTTACCCCTCACCCTGGAGGGATCTCTCACTAGAAGTCTTCACCTTCCTGTAGATAACCTTTCACTCACTCAGCCATAGTGGCAAGATCCCTTAGTTTTGCAAATGATGAGATTCGACTCTCCTTTCAATCCACATGAGTCCAAGGCTAGCCACTCTTCTCATCTATGTTTTTATCAATACACATTTCACAGGGATTTGCATTCGATCATCATGTCGGCTCCACTGTATAACAGTACCATTCTCACGCTTAGCTGATCACCATAGACTATGTTGATAGGAACCCCGTTAATGTTGGGGGCGTCTTCAATGACTTCTTGACCTCAACACTAAATACAACTGTTCTCATGTCCGCGTAGGACACCTCGCACTATCTATCCAGAACTTTTCTATCGACCGACCCAAGGGGAGTTCACAACCACAACTATCATACTTAGCCTTCCTTGGATTCACCACTCATGGGTTTTATTCCTTCGACATTACTTTGCCCATAGCCTCAACATATGTCTACACCCAGGGACCCATAACTCATATCATCATCCCTTACATAAACCCGTCACTACCTTAGGGGTTTTACTGACAGCTAGCCTATACTCACCCACCCATCATGATGTAGATTGCACTAGTCTAGGCATCTTCCACCAAACTAACAATTCAAACTCCAACCACAAGCCCATCTAAAAAGAAGATCCACTACTCCTAGATGCGTCATAACCTCGCTATCCATATTGCAGCCATAGCCACTACCGCTTATCACCCCTGTCATCCCCTTCATCTAGCGAGCCATCTATACATGCTAGGACCTCATGCCAAATACTGATCCCTTAGCCAAGGTGTTTTTAAATGCCCCACTCCACCGGGAATACCGCCTATACAATATTGCAGCAACTTCCATTTCCCCATCACAGACCTACAGGAATCTATGTCAAACAACCACTCCCGCCTACGTCCCTCACCAGTTGGCTGATCTGTACCACCCATGGACCTCCAATACCTTTGTACCAATCACTAATGTCACTGGGACCCATGACACTGGCCTTCTCTATCTACCCGATGCCTCCTTGCACAAACCACATCCACCTTCCATCAGCACCTACAGTTACCCCCATGGTGACCTGCCCTCTTCCACTCATCTACTTTTTCCTCCACTGGTGCATGTGGAAAGGATTTGGCTTCATGGTTTTTATGAACAAGGCTCGCCACATTGTCATCTCCTGTACCTATTGTAAACACAATGAATATAGTGGCATTGGTTATGACATTCCATCTTCTAAGAAGGTTCGCATCGACCTTATCCAGGATGAGAAATATTCCCCATCTCATTCACCCACATTACCATCCTCACCCATGAAGTCCATAGATCCTGAATCTATACCTCCTCACATTTTTTTATCATAAACACCATTTCCTTGGGACCGCTGACCTATCAACACG
Organism: Taxus chinensis; assembly: GCA_019776745.2. Classification (NCBI taxonomy): domain Eukaryota; kingdom Viridiplantae; phylum Streptophyta; class Pinopsida; order Cupressales; family Taxaceae; genus Taxus; species Taxus chinensis. Next base: position 389,967,164 of record CM034155.1, read on the forward strand.
ATGGTAAGGCTCCCTCTTCTCTCCCATTCATCGTATCCTGATATGATCGATGACGATACAACTTCAATTAACGTCGTTCAAAGTCAGGATGATGAGTCCATCCTTACCTACCTTGGTGCAGAAGACTCTTATATTCACTTGGTCGTTACCCTCTGAGATGTAAACCATGTTAAACGAATCAACCATTGAAATCAACATTAATACTCAGGACGACTCACACATTCTAAAGATCAGTCCAATCCTTAGATGTTACTGAACACGAAGCCTTCACCTCTTTCCTTTGGGACCATAGCAACGCATTTTTTTGGTTCTATGCCGATATGCCTAGTATTGATCCTAAAATTGTGGTTCACAATATTTTAACCATTCCTGATGCCAAACCTATCAAAAAAAAGTTATATAAAATACATCCTCACATTTCTCTTCTAGTCAAAGAAGAGCTTTAATGCCTTCTCTCAGTTTACTTCATTCTACCCATTTATTATCCCCAATGGATTTCTAACATCATTCCTATCATGAAAGTGATAGGGGAACTCTGCATTTGCAAGGATTTCCGTGACCTCAACCTCACCTGTACCAAAGATTATTTCCCACTACCATGCATTGACCAACTAGTTGATCTCACTACTAGCCATGAAATGTTATCATTCATGGATGGTTTCTCTGGCTAAACAATCAAATATTACTAGCTCCTCGAGGATCAACACAAGACTACCTTCGTCACCCCTTAGGGAGAATTTCTGCTATCAAGTCATGCCCTTTGGTGTCAAAAACATTGGTACTATATATCAACAGTCCATGAATTACATCTTCCATGAACATCATGCATCACATATTAGAGGATTAATGTAGATGATATGCTTTCCAAATCCAAGCATCGAACCGAATACTTACTTGTTCTTAAAGTCATCTTTGACTGCGTCATCAAATATTGTGTTCGTCTTTAACCAAAAAAATGCATGCCTTTGAAGTACTTTCTGGGAAACTCCTAGGTTTCATCATTTCTTTGCAAGGTATATAAGTCAATCTTGCTAAATTCAAAGCTATCTTTGAAATGACGCCACCCACTAACCTCCATCAACTTGGCAACCTACAAGGAAAATTACAATCAATTCATCGTTTTATTTCCTATATTTCTGACCACTATCAACCATTCCATCATCTTCTCAAGAAATATGTTTCATTCAAAGGGGATGATGACTTCCATAAAGCATTTGAAGCATTGAAACAATGCCTACTTCAACAACCAGTGCTCATTCCTCCTAAGGATGACCAACCCTTCTACCTATATATTTCCACCATTGACCATTCTCTAGGTGCCATGCTTTCTCATCGCAATGATCAACACCGAGAGCAAGTAGTGTTTTACATAAGCCATACCCTTCTTGACTAAGAAACTAGATATACCCACGCCAAAAATCTTTTCCTAGCCTTAGTTTTCATCACCACCAAACTCCGTTATTACCTACTCAACCACAAAACCCTTTGTCATTACTCATACCTGACCCATTACACTACACATATGCCAAACCTTATCAAAATCAGCTTGCCACACGATGGCTTATGCTTCTGGCTGACCTCAACCTCAAATTTATCCATCAAAATTCCATCAAAGACCAAACTATTTCCGACCAATTAGCCGATGCACCCATTTATAGGGATCAACCCGATAACTTTGACTTTCCAGATGATTCTATTACTACCCTTTCCCTGGAATAACCCGCTTACTTAATGACACTCTTGTTTGATGGCTCCAAGTGTCATTGTGGGGGTGGGGCTGGTTTTATCCTCATTCCTCTTGATGGTGAACCTATGTCATTTGTCTTTTAAACTCGATATTGATTGTATAAACAATATTACTGAATACGAAAGCACTCGTATTGAATGTCCAGGCTTCTTATGCCTTAGATGTTAAGTCAATCAACATCTTTGGTGGTTCTCAGTTGGTCATAAACTGAGTCAATGGTATATAACAGTTTTGTAATGAGATACTTAAAAAGTATAAACATCATGTGGACATACTTTTGACCACCTTTGACCATTACGTCCTACAAACCACCCCGCATTCTACCAATAAATTTACAGATACCATGGCCTGCTTGGCTTCTTAGATACCTGCTTCACCCGCTGACTCTAAAATCTTTGTCACCATACAAAGACTATAATCACCCTCTTATTTGCCTCATGAAGTCTACTCTATCGGAAACCGCTACTCCTGACCCAAGCGACCTTTAGTATAAGCAATATACATACTATATTTCCCTTTTCATTTTACACACTGATCTCACTCGTAATGAACAATGTGCCTTTCTTAAAAGTGTCTCCCATTATGTCATCATGGGTGTTATTCTATAAAAATGTAGTTTCGATAACATTATCTTGCAATGCCTTACTAGCTCTATGAAATTCCTTACAGCATTAAGGAAGTCCATGATGGGATTTGTGGAGGCCACTTTTAGTGGTCTCGCTATCACAAAACACATTCTTCACTTAGGCTATTACTGGCCAACCCTGAACCGTGATTGTTTTGATTATGTCAAATGATTGCATAAAATTCTAGCAACATGCTAATCTCCACCACACCCTTATTCATGCCTTATAGGTCACGTGACACCTTTGACATTTCTCTTAATGGGGTTTGGATCTTGTCAGTGAGATCAAGCCCCATTCTTCATAATGACACCAATGGATCATAACTGCTACTGAATATTACACTAAATGGGTAGAGGACAATTCCCCTCATTTCCACTAAAGCTAAGAAAATATGTAAATATCATCAACCATCATATCATCTGTCACTTTGGTGTCCCTCACCACATTATCACAGATAACGGAAAACAATTCCAAACACAAAAACCTTATGCAAACTATGCGATGCTTTTGGCATCTAAATTAGTTGCTCATCACCTTATTACCCGTAAACCAATGGTCAAGCCAAATCAACCAATAAAACCTTGAACAAAATCCTTATGAAGGTAGTCAACAATACTAGGAAGGATTGGCATACATACATTCCTTTTGCCTTGTGGGCTTATCTGCATTAGTATTCACACTTTAACTACTGCCACCCCCCTTTTCTCTGGTCTTCGATATTGTAGGCTATCTTACCTCTCGAAGTCTAGATTCCATCCCTTTGCATCTTACTACAAGACATGCTCAACGAAGATGAATTTCACCAGGCTCGTTTGGCGTAACTTGAATTATTATATGAACGTCGTCTCAACGCCCTGGACTATCTCCAAATCTACCAAAAATGCATCAAACATGCCAATGAAAAATATGTTCACGAAGTAAACCTTTCAAGTTAATGACCTCGTCTTGAAGGAAAATCAACATGTAACAAAAGAGGAGAAATGCAAACGGGGCAAATTTTCTTCTAATTGACTTGGACCCTAGCATCATCACCCATGCCTACGAATCAAGTCCTTATCATTTGTCTTCACTCGAAGGTAAACCCGAACCTGAGCCCCTTAATGCCTTACATATTCGACCATTTTATTGTTGATATGAATTCCTATATCACTTTCTGTCAATTGATCACTCATCCTTTGAGCGTTGTTCACCTTCCATTATTACCCATTTTGAGGATCTACATGACTAAACAAGAATCATGTGATTACCTATCACCTTTTAGCCTTGTCTTCAATATGAGTACCACGGCTCTGCTCCTAGAATGATTCTCATGGATACTTTTTCATCTTCTTCAAGATGGAATCCCATGGTCATTCATCACTCGAAACAACCTCTTTCACATTTAATTTTTGTGTACTACGAACTTGTCTTCTTAAATAAGGAACCAAATCATCCTCTATAATCTTGTCCATGACTTAAACGTCTAAAAACAAAAAGGGATATAACTCCTTGAGTTAAACTTCTAGCAAAAGATGACTCCCTCAAAAGGGACATCTCTTCTCCATATTATACCACTATCAATAGACTTCTCCCTCGAAGGATAGCTATATATGGTCATCATAAAAATATAATAAATATTTAGAAGCTTCCCTGCATCGATCAACTTCACGAAGACCTAAAGGAGATAATATATTCATCCCATATAGACTTCCCGCATCGATCAGTCTATTAAAAAAATAAACAAATCAAGAAAACGATGAAATTTTTCGTCATGGACTTTTCTATTTTGGATTCTGGGTTTCTTGTTTCAAAATACATGTCGTCATACACTAAGTTACGCTAAACCTCTCATTCTCACCTCCTTTTCCTTTTCCCCTAAATTCATCGTTACTCAAGGGAATTGCCGCAAACGTGACATTTTGTGATCAAGTGACTTTTCTTCACCCTTAAAATAGTCCATTATGCAAGGCCTATAGGTTCTAACGTTCATAAGCCCATCTAGGTTATGGTAGACTCATCAGTGTTCTTATCAATAAAGCAGCTCTTTTACCACCTCTTACCATTCGCCTTCCTCATTACCTATTGATTACCCTATACAGGACCAGATCCTCAGCACATGTATTTAAAAATTGATCAACCATACCTACAATCTAAACTCAATCAGGCATATGACCTACATCACCCATGCCTAACACCTATCAAGACAATTCTGCTATTTCACCCTAATCTTCCCTAGCTTATGGGAGAACTACATCAACCTGAGGTTCATTTTTTCCGGGACTATGTAGGCAGAAATCTAAGGGCATGGGGCCCTTGGAGGATAGCTCAACCACTCTCTACCCTAACCAATTCCCTCTTCCCCTTTCCTATTCTCATTTTACCCTAGTTAGTTTCTTTTTTTATATCATTAATTGGAAATTAAACCCAATAAACAACAATTGCTTAGCATCTTTATCATTACTCATATATTCATTTCATCTTGTCTACTATTTCTTTACCATTATCATACATTTTCCTACAAAACCATCTTAACATGATCCACATCATCATTAATTGCACAAAATTAATGAATTAAAAACCCAACCATGCCTAAACCAACCTAAAATCAACCAACCTAAACTAAACCATACCTAAGTCAACTTGACTCAATCCATGCCTATGACTGACTTCATCCATGCCTATAACCTAACTCAATCCATGCCTATGACATGACTCCGTCCATGCCTATGACCTGATTCAATCCATGCCTATGGCTTGACTCCATCATGCCTGAAACCAACCTAACTGCACCATGCCTTAATGAACCCTGACTCCATCATACTTAATTCACCTAGTTTCCATCACATACACAAATAATAATGGAAATTAAAACAAGTACATCATCCATAGAATAAATATCATTATCTATAAATCATGACGTCTGTGTATACATACATATGTACACAAATACAAATGAATAAAAAATATCAAAAACCCTCATGTACAGCCTCACCATCTTCGGCACGCAGGTTGGTATATGATCAAAATAAATAGAACTCTCGTATACAATCCTCACCATTTTCGGCACACGCGTGCCAGTATATGATCAATATCAATCAACCCTCATATACATCCTCACTCTCTTCAGCATGTAGGCCGGTGTATATCAAAAATAAAAAAAATAAATCAAAATGGAGGTCCACATGGCTATCAGGCATCATCTCACTGGATATCCTCTATCTCTGTCTCCCTGGTCTACTCCTCCTCCTCGGCTCCTGTACGACGGTTTGCTAACATCTCACCACCCCATCATGGATCGTGGCTGGGTTTCTGTTGGTACCTCTCTTGGAGCTGTCCTCCAAGTACACTGGTGGCCTCACCCTAACTATGTCTCAGGGCTCGTTAGACCCCTATGTTCTCCACATTGTGGGTGCACGACCTGGTCCTCTCACTCAAGGCTTGTTTTGCCCTATACTCTCCATAGGATAGAAAATATATCCCTGCAGCCATCAAAATATCTTGATAATATCTTGCCTCACTTAAGGCATCCCACAATCTGGGTATGGGTACTATATGTGGTGGCCCCATTGGCCTCTGACCCTGTTCCTCTGCCTGTGCCTGTCCTGAGGGACCCTTTCCCACTCTTACCTGTATATGGGTCTGAAGAGTTACAACCTGCACCTGTGCAGTGGCCAATTAGCCCTGCAAACCTGTAACCTGCGCCTATAGGGCAGCCACCTGTATCTCATCACCATCACCACCCTATGCGAGTGCCTGTCCCTATGCTATCTGGGCTTGTAAAATAGCCACCTATGCCTATAAAGTGGCCACCTGTGCCTCTGCACTTGTCAACTACCCCTACACCATCCCTAGTTGTGTAATCAAGGTAGCCACCTGCCCCTGTAGGGTGTCCCTCTAAACAGTAATGGTGGTTAAATCTGACTGTCTTGGCCTCAACGGTACTGCTCGTAGGTGTGTAGCCCACCATTGTATATATCTACTAGTCACCCCGGCATCATTGATCAACCGGTCTCTCACCCGCTCCTTCTTCCTTGTAGGTACTATCGGATGGGGTAGAGGCAATGGCCTCTCCACGTCATCCCTCCTATACTATGGGAAGGGTGGAGGTATATCCTCTGGTAACCTAAACTCTCGTCTAACCCTATCTACAGGTATCATCTTGTGCTCTCCAGCACATCACCCCTCTATCCATCAGATTAGCTATAATCCATCTAGCTCCATGGTCATTTTCCCATATGATGGATAACCCACATAGGGCCTCCAAATGATGTCCACACTAGATAACCCCTCCAGTAAATGATTGTAGTAGGCGACATCACGTGTCCCCTGCTCGCTCGACGCTCTCTAATAACAAGCACCCATCACATGTAGCCCACTCAAACAAAGCTGGGCTCGAATGCATCAGCCCCTAGGGTATACCAACTAGACGTGCACACACAATGTGCTCATACACCCAAAAATGAAGTAGGAACATGCAACATAAGCTCAACCTTCGTAGCTTTCCATACACCTATAACTCCCTGTATAATTGCACTAGGAATGTTGGAACCCATGTAATATAGGTCTTGTCCACCACTGTATCATGTAGGACCCCCATCAATGATCATGGGAATTTCCCACCCTCTGCATTTGGCAATGCAAAATAACAAACTGCCTCCATCAGCAACACTACTATTGTAGTCTCCTCTAGACGAGCCAAGTAAATCTCTCCATAGCTCATGATGGCGCTATAAAACCTCATCTCTGCCAACTCCTCACCAAATATTGTTAGCATCAACTCCTCAGATGCCTTTGAGGAGATCGAATATACCTGCATCCCCAATATTGGTAACCATAGGATCCTGTGCACATCCTCCAGGGTGACTATGATCTCACCCATCGGAAGATGGAATGTGTTGGTCACCGAATCCCATCTATCAATGAGGGTGACCATCAAATTAGGCTATCGAACTACATGCTGCTAGAATCTAACCCCAATCAGTCCAACCTATCCAACATGTCGCCAATCCTTGGCTTTCACACCTCCTTGAACCGTTACGAGTAGGGGCAGTACCATATCTCGCATCCATAGCTGATCTCTCACCTACATCCAACAAAACATCACATTAATACACCTTGATCATACCCACCATCCCTCTTGACACCTCACCTACACGTATTACCCTCCCTCTTTTTCCCCCAGTCGCTTACCTTCTTATCACATATTCTATCTACGCACCCCAACCCTAACCCATTATCGATCATACCATACATCTTTCAACCTATTACCCATTCTCTATTCTTCATCACAACAATCTTTCTTTGCCCACTATCTATCTCTGCCAACAACCCTAGGGATCTTTTGGCCTCTTTTTCTCCACATGATAACTGGTACTAGTTACTCCTAACCGACCACGGTCTCTCCCAAACTGGCATTGGTCACCTTATCTATGACCAGTACCGGCTCAACACCACCGATGTCATCCACCCTTTGACCAATGCCGATCACTGTCACGCAGAAATCCGCGACACCCAAACCCCCTTTTTCCTAAAATAAATTCACTTCTTCTCACCCATTCCTACCTAAATCTACCCTCAACTCCTCCCCACCCCTAGTACACCTAACCACACCTCTCCCCATTCCTATTTTACCCAATTTTCCTTCCCAAATTCAAATCCCCTTTCCCCCCTCAAAAGCATGTATTCCTTCCCTAACCTACATACCCAATCTACCTCCCAAACCAATGCAAGAGATTGAATCTTACCTCATCACGCTATTGTCTCCATGGTGGCACGTCGGGCCACTGCACCGGTGGTCCACCCAATTCCTCTCCTGCCTCTGCCATGTCTAATCACCAAATCCAATCCTCCCGACCTCCACCCAATCACAATTGACCCCCTTGTGCTCCTGAACGCATCTACCTGGCTCCTCTAATCAACTGGATCCCTCCACCTCAGTAGGATATCGTCCCTCATCTTTTCCTCCTGAAAAAACATAACTCGTTTAGCGCTCTGTCATTTTCACAAAATCCAAAATGTAAAAATGAATCCGTATTGTACATATTTTTCTTGACTGACCGACGTCAGTTATACCTAAACTGACATCGTTTTTATGCCCTAAAGAACAGTGGTCAGTTATACACACACCGACATCGGTCATCTTCCCTCATAAATCGTGATCGGATTACCAAGACTTTCACCGATTCTGTATGACTGGCATCGGTTACCTATCATATTATTGCCCATACCCTTTCCCCGTTGTTGACCCCACTTAACCAGCCCAACCATTGTTTGACCTTACCCACCCTTATTACAACCAACCTCCATGCCTACCTTACCTATACTTGTCCTTAATTGCATTTTGGGACTTGTTATTTTACCCATACCGCGTCCCTACCTATGCGGTGACATAGTTACTTGGACCTAGAACATTGTTAGTGACCTGTGAACTCATGCGCTCGCTATACCTTGTGACACTGTTACCCGTGTTATTTGACCTAATGACCTTACCTTGCCACTCGACATGACCGTTTATCCTGACCCAACCTTTGGTGTACCAGAAACTACCTAAATGTTCCTGCACCTGACCTCCGATGTGCTTCCACACCATATCCTATACCTTGGATACCAGAATCACCTCAACCTTCTTTGGATAAACCTATCGACCTTACACAATGTAAAGTGCGTATGCTCTTCAACCTGGTACCGTGCTGGAGTTTATACGTGTGCGTGCATTTGAATGTTACTACCTTTGACCCTATCCCATTACTTGGATTACCCAATTGGACCTTTACCCCATTACCCCCGTTGTATGCCTTCCTCTTCATCACATTCACCTTTTATCAAACCACTCACCGATTCTGTCTTCTGCCACATGAGTTCCTATATTGAGGGGGATCACCTTCACCCACACATGGGGCAACCACATATTTATTTTGTGAGCATCGCTTACCAATACAAGCTACACAACAAAAACTGGCAAACATGTAGATGCAAAAATTAGGTCACACTCCTTTTGACCCCTCGTTAAATAATCAACTAGAACACACTAACCTAACCATGGCCCCTTGCACCCCACACTAATATTAATTTAATTAAATTAATCCATGTCCTCACAATATTTATTATTTTACTATCCTAATCAAGATAATTCCCACCCCACCACCTCACTTAGACACATCACCTAGACACCTCTCCTAGTCACCTCACCCTAAATATATTCTTAGTATATCTTCATGACTAACTAAGACCTAACTAAACCCTAAAAATCAATGCCTACATCACCTCTAACCACATTCCAGCATAAGAAAAGGTAACTCCCACTCTTTCGTGGATGAATAGAGAGATCTGGTGGAAATCATTGCCATGATTTTCTATTTTTAGTAAACCTTAGGAATCCCACCTTAACCGATGGCGGTCACCCCTGAACCGACACCGGTCAACCCGGAACCATTTTCAGTTACCTCTTATTCCTCTTTAGTAACCTTATTTCAAGGTTGGCACATTATAAGAGTAAAGGAAGGAGACTAGAGCTGCATGTAAGTGAAACAAGCATCCTTTTACGCATCCAGACATCCAAAGCTATTACCAAGATCAATCATAGAGCCATTGCATTCACGAGAACATTCCGGGAAATCACCGCTATAAGACCATACCCGTATTCTCTTAACAATCACCTCCAACACTCAGCCATCAGATCCGTAACACAGTAAGTATGGCCCTAACCAGTATGGTTTATTCCAGTTAGGAATTTTTATTACTCCGGTTATTAATCTATTATTTGCATGCTTATTGCTTCATCACCCACTTTCTTGTGAACGTAAAAATCCTTTCACCCTTATCACCAAATCACCTATCCTCACCTGTTGTATACTTTTGAGCATACCTAAGACCTCTACAGCCCTCCCCATTCACTCTCCCAAACTTTATTTGACGCCAAATCACCCCTGCCATTTAATATATTTTGATTTTCTTTTATCCCAACCATACCAACTCCGGTTATCCACAAACCATCGTCGGTTCTACCTAAACCGGCATCGATCATATTTAGCCGACGTCGATCCCTATGTTTTACACCTTGACCAAGAACAAACCCAACAATCACCCTACCAGTTGACCTAAGTAACCCAGAATCAAATCCTGACCAGCCCCCAAACCTTAACAAACACCTCACCTCTCAGATCCAACTATAGCCTAGCTTGTTGTGATTGGATTTGCTTATTGTACTTGAATGAGATACCTAAATTATATCAACTACAGTAGGACCTTTTTTATTTCTCGCATTAACCTGTTTTAAACAGTGGATTGACATCCATCTAGGGAAGTATCACACTTCCCAGATCAAGCATACGCTAGGCAGTCCATTGTCATATATCATTTTACTATCTTTTTTTGGCCTTGTTGTCTATTACAAGTAGTTCCTCCTAGCCAAAAGGAAGCTCTCACATTCATCTGTGGATTAAGAAGTTAGAACATGCGGAACAACTTTTAATTTACCAACATTTAACACAGATTCTTCCTTGGCCCTTACCCTTGTCTGTTTCGTCATTTTGAAAAGGTAAATAAAACAATGAGACACTGTTGCCAGTCAATACAAACAATGCTTCAACTAATAGAGGGAACACCTATCAGCATGAAAACCATGCCTTGTCCAAATCAATAACCCTCTTTATATATTAAAATCATTCACAGTCCAAAACACTAGTATGAGTTGAGTATCTTAATGTTTTTTACAATTCTTAATTTGGAGATATATAATATTTAGGATTATATTATGTGAGTTTTCTTTATTAGATGTATTAAATATCACCACTCGTGATTAGTAATAAAAAAATCACTAACAATTGTTTTTACTACCTTACAAAAATCATATTATAAAAATTTAAACAAGTTTTTGTTACCTTGGTTAACCTCAAAGTTCAATTCAAATTCTTTTTTCTAATTATTGGTAGAAGGTTTTTGTGGGACCTTACCCAAGTTTACAGAAAAATGTTCAATAGCCAAAATAAGCAAATAGAAACATTGTGGTTTTTTGCTCTGTGGGGTCCACACCCCAACCGTAAGAAAAAAAATCAATAGAAAGTAAAGGCAGGGGCCAACTGCCTACAAAGATCCCAATAACAACATATCAACAACAAACTGACAACTATACAAAAACACCAAAAACTACAACATCGAGAATTGGGAACCGACAACATTATCCAACAGAGTTTCTAAAATATTTGATAGGCACCCTAAATGCCAGATAGAGTTACAATGCAATGGCAATGGTGGGGTCCCAACTAGAATATTTGAACTTCCTTGTGATCTTTCTGTTCTTCCAAGTCATGTCTGGGATGCCACTAGAGTCACATATTTTTCGTATGTGTACCTACATAAGGTCCATCATAGCATTGTGCATAGCTAAGGTGTTGTATTTTGCCTCTAGAGCCTTAAACATGGTTTCCAAGGTAGAAATTCTTCTTTTAGGCATGCATTAGGATCTGAGGTTGTCTCTTTGATAGTAGATTTGAGCAGAAAATCCACATTTTATTTGAGGATTTTAACCACACTAGCTTGTATGTTAAATTTATTCTCTAAACTGGTGCCAACAATAATATCAAGGAAAGCAAAGAAAAGGGGGGGCTATAATCAACCACAATTTCTTCACCCTTTGAACCAGATCCCACCACTTCCTTACCTTTGCTACTGCTACGGAGAACTAGTTTAGGGGTGGTTCAGAGACAGGGTCTCTATACATAGGATTTTTAGAATGGATACGAGTTTTCTTGGGAAGGGGAGAAATCAAAGTAGGGCATGGGTCATTTCCAACAACACTAGAAAAGTATTGACTAATGAGATATATGACACCTTGGTTGAGGGGGAGAGTCCTCTTATGGCCCTGGATTTCTAGAATTGACTTTTCTATTGATTTTAGAATGTAATATGAGAGGCTTACCTTCACCTCGCATCTAAAGTGGTTGAGCAGAACAAGATAGTACTGTGGAATGGTGGAGAGCCTCCCTTCTAGATTGACATAGCGTACTATCATCCTTGTCACCTCATCATACGGCTGCGGGATAAAGAAAACAAGGATGCCCTCATTTTTGATGTTGAGCATTTCTCAATCATCGAAAAACAAATTTTCTTCTACTTTCTTGTTCATTTTGTTCCTAAAAAATTCAATCCCTTCCATACTAAGTCTGGTAATAAAATAAATGAATTCCTCAGTAATTTGAAAGCTCTTATCTCCAAAGGATACATTACGGCCTTTCCCATTCATCATGAACTATATGGAGACATAATAGTCATGACCTTTTATGCATTGGATAAAATCTGTGAAGCCCTCCATATTGATGGTCTCCCATAGCTCAACTTGTTCCTTCTGTTGAGGATCAAATTTACGTTCTACACAGAAAGGGGCACCACCCATTTAAAAAACCCTTGAGAATTCACCGGATTAAACTGAAAATTGTGAGTGGTAAGCTTCCTAATAGCCCTTCGGCAGCGTGCGAAATAAGGATCAAAATCTACTTCTTTCCCCCTGAAATACTTAGTGTGACCAATTTTTTTAGGGGCCTAGAAGAATAAATCCATGCATTCCTAAAATGCCAATGCAATCTAGTCTTGGGATTGCACAAGTGTTGGCACCATTTAGTGGGGTGTACTAATGGGTGAGCTTGTTTCATTTGAAATGATGTTTTAGACTTCGATAGGAGTGTCATTGATATCATGCCACTCTATGTAATATTGCTACTAACTCCCATTATAGCAAGACAATCCGCATATTTGTTTCCCTCTCTATACACGTGCTTGAAAATAATATTTAGACCATTGCATAAGTTGTGAGCTTCAGTTCAATTCATTTTCTTACTAAATTATAGTGTTTAGATTTCTTCAATTTAGATAAACTATATTAAATTGGGTTGAAAACTTAAATCTAGAGATCATTTTTTGAAGAAATAGGAGGTATATATGCCTATCCATACAAAGTAATTATTTCATATATCTTAAATACATTTATTTAAAATCTCTTTAGATATCAATCTCAGGGTTCTTATCTTGGTTTTTTTACTTATATATTAATAATTCTATTGTCTTTTCTACCAAATTTCTATTGATTTATTATAAGTGACATCGATCTAGTTACACCAATGTATAGGTTTGATTTTAAGAAAGTAATGTTTAGGGACAATGCATGCCTCTACTTATATCCACCTCCAAGTTTAAGATTCAACCGTTCAAGGGTTAACCCAAAGGTCCGCTACCAACATGGTCATGTTTTGCCTACTTACGATTCCGTTGTCCAGTAAATGCTCTAACATACAAACATACGCAAGAGGCATCCACCCTGATGCATCCAAAACATACACCCAATAACACTCATAGTTTTCGTCACCTTTGCATACCTGACAAGAGTGTTTCCCTACCCATTACGCATTGCCTATTTATATAGAAACAAAAATATTTATAAAAAAAAAATGGGTTCTAAACTCTACTTTATAGTCATGATATTATGATATTTCAAAATTGAAGGTAATTTTTTTTTTTTTTGTAATAATCAAACAACCGTCAAATTCAAAATTCTGATTGTTATAAGACGATCAAAAACATAAAATTTAAACGAAAAAATCATAATTGTGAACTCGTGCTACATTACCCTTCACCCTTTACTACCATCATAGAACCCTAAAAGCATAGCGCAATAATGTAGAGTTGCTTGGAATATAATTTTAAAGATTGTTAGTGACAGAAAATAAGTTAGCAAAATAATTTTAAATTTTTAAAAATCAGCCTTGTTCATATAGTTTAAAAAATCTGCTCGGACTTCAACAAAATTCGAGCCCGTGGATTAAGTTCCCGTGATTTTACATTGTGTCCCACATCCACACAAAACAATGTGATTCTTAGTATATTAAGAAGGAAACTCCAGCCAATATGTGAACCTCCTCGGAGGCTTGAGCATTATAAGCTAGAAATAATATTTAGTATAGCCACTATAGAACGGCTTACAGCCCACTCGGTGCAGGGAAATTGGAGGACATGCATTATTGCTGACAAAAAGGACAGACAAGGAATACTCTCATTTTGCCTTGCTTGAACTTTGGTTTAAGCTTAACAAGTCAGGCTGTGGTGACTGAATTGTATCCACCAGCCTGGTTATTACCACTGACATTCATTGATGAGCCATTGAGTTTATGAGCTTGTATAAGAGAATTGCAGACTGCCACACCCTCGGCAACTGTGAGAAACAGCCAATTTGGTCCCAGAAATTCAGTGAACTTTGCCTTCATAAGCTTCTCCATTAGATCAGAACCAGGATTGCTCAATGCAAGCTGAGGATCACATACACTTAAAATTAGTATAATTTAAAATGTTATATTACAACTTAGATTTATAATTTTGGGGAAGCCAATGGGGAAAGAGTTAAATGGTGAGAAGTTCAATTGGGTGGATTATATTCCTCTTTATTTGATTATAATCAATATAATTATCTTAAATATATTTATGTGACAAATATAAATATGTATCAATTTAAAGACTCTTATCTTAGATTTTATACATACCACCTTTATTAATAATTCCATTACACTTTTTTAGTATTTAGACATAATAACATTGACAAAAAAAATTTCGGAACAAACAATAAATTTTTACACAGTCACAATATTAAATTCTACCCCTTGTTTTCATTGTAAAGCTCCTATCTATATACATATTCTATGATAAGCGGTTTCCATACTCTATGGTTATTACCAAAAATATATGAGGGTTGTGTGTATTTTCTTGGTATTTCTCAATAATAGCACTGGCAAAAGAAAAACTTTTGGAACAAAAAAGTGTCCCAAACTCTATTGTATGATGATAGAGATATAATCATTTTTATTGACTCCTCAAAGTTTAATATAAAAAACATGTCAATCACAAAACAAAATGTCAAATTTAATGTAAGAAATATAAGTTTCCATAGTCACAAAATTAGATTCTACTCCATAAAAAGTTTATGTAGTTGTAATATTATATTCCACTCCATAAAGTATTACATAGTCACAATATTATATTCCATCCCATAAAGCTTTACATAATCACAATAATAGATTCCACGGTGTAAAACTTTATATAATCATAATATTAAATTTTATTCGTTACTTTCATAGTAGAACCCCTATAGCCCTAAAAATTCTATGATAAGTGGGTCCTCTACTCTATAATTATCATTTACAAAAATATGAAGACATGGAACAGTAGTTAAGTTTGAGCTCTACTAAACTGTCCTTCAAATCATGGCCTAACTCCTCATATAACCCCTCCAAAATATTATATATAATACAATTACATATATACATACATATATAACAAATAACTATTTATGAAACCTTAAAATAACTTAATCAGATTAACAATTTAGATGGGATATTTCAAATAAAATTATGTAAGTTTTTGAAGAACTAAGAGAGATGACCCCATAACGACGCACTTTAACTTTAAAAGTGCATAGATTTATATAGAGGCCTCATTAGTGCAAAAAAAATATATCACTATATCACTATGTAGTCCGAGCGCCCTATGTATCATACATACATGTTTTGGTACATGCACAACTGTGAGGTCATCTCCCCTATCCCACATTTCAAATTACAACATTCATTATACCTTATAAATTGCATAGTGTAATCTAAACATTAACAGTTTAATAAAAACTAGGTGGTTTTATAATAAATATCTCTGAAAAGCATGTACTCTTTAATAAAAATCTAATTGCATTGATGATTTTTGTAAAGAGATGACAAGTGAAGAGTGGCACTGAATACCTGTGGGGTGCAGGTTTATATGTGCATGGTGCCACTTAGTGTCAACTCACTCACAATTAAGAGTTATAATGCATAATTACCTGCAGTCCTTTAAGTTCAACTGTTCTCTTAAGCTCTTCCAACATTTTGATTCCACTGGTGTCAATGTTGGTTACAGCTGCATAAATGAATGATGAAAAAAATTGAGTGCATATATGGCCGAATCCCGGGATAAAAGGATGGCTGTATATGGCCGAATTCCGGCGCATTTATTGCATTTTATTCCTCTACACAGTCAGTCATGTTCATGGAAAAGAAATGGTGTATTGAGTATAGAGACAAATCATGGCTGGTTTTCAGAACTTACGAGACATGTCCACAATAACATACTGCAAAGTGTCTTCCTTCAGCTTGGCCAGACGCTCGCCTTCGTCCTCTATCCATCTCATTATCCTGTGTTCCATGCAAATTTAATTCAGCTGTAGACAAACAAGCAACTCAATGCCAATTATTGACCAGAAATATGTGGAAGGGAATTAATGTTTTTGGATTTTTTCTTGTTAAGGTCAATGTTTCAAAGCCCAACATGGAGATAGGCATTATGTTTATAATTATTGGTGAAAGATGAACTCACAAAAACATGGGCTACTGTGAAATTATATTCACCATTGCTGGTCTTATTAATAAATGTTTATTCGTGGGTTTTTTGGTTTTATAGTCATCTGAAATACATTTAAAGATATCAACTTTATGTTTTTAAATTTTTCTATCTTTTATTACTTTAAGTTGTATATGCTTGATAAAGGGTGATTTGGAATTGTTTTTACAAGAAAAATGCTTCCCAAATTCTACAATATGATTAAGATATTACTTTTTTCAATTAATTTCTTAAAAGTAAAATAAAAAAATTTCCATGTACAAAAATGAACATCAAATTACAAATTAAAAATTATTCTATAAAAATTATATAATTTTTAAAAAATACCTCTCTCAACTGTAATAAAATATTTCTCAACCTAACAATAATGAATAATTCATAAATAACATTTAAATCATAATTAGAAATGGGATAAAAATTCCACAAAAATCAAGTATCTAATTTTACAGAGGTAAAAATAAAATATTACTAATCACTAATATAAAATGGGTCATAAATGGTATAAATTTCAAAGAAGTCTTTAAAAATGTGCATTATTTAGAATTATGATACTAGAACATTGGGTAAACTATAATTACTAAATACGGTAAAATCTTAAAGATTTTTTGTTTTTTCCATGTCACTATATAAAATTTCTGTATTTTCAATGGTAAAATATTAAAATTTAGGATGTAGAAAATTAATGTTATTATTTATTATTATTGTATATAGTAAATGTTTAAAATATGAACACCTCCAAGATTTTATAGTCACCAGTTGAAATATTTTTATTTTTCAGTATTGTTTAGAAGGTTTTCAACAGTTTAAAAGAATAGTGAGACATTGTGTTTTTTTTTCTCATATTTAGTATTTTTTTTTTATGACTGTCCTTTTTCCAGATTTAAAGATTATTATATATTTTGTAAGAAAGTTTCTACCTTGATTGAAAACTACAGATTCTTATGGAAGGGTGAAAATTACCGTTCTCTCAAATAACTTGAATTGACAAAATAGATTGGAGAATCAATGCGAAGAATGAGAATTCCTGGAACTCTTGCAGCATCTGAGTACTGCTCAGTGTTTCTGTAAATTGTGGTATTTTGAATGTTTCCCAAGAGTGCAGTATGAGGCCTTGAGACATGCAGTATCAATCTGAGCAAGGAAATGGAAACCTGCAATTGAGAGATTGAAAGTTTATCAGTAACTTCAACACACTTGTTAGACCATATATATGGGGATAGAAACCACCGTATACAATCCCCTTTAACTTAGTGGCCTACTTTTTAAGACCTTTCATTTTACTCACTTTGTGGACTACTTTTTAAGGCCTTTCATCACTTTGTGGCATACTTTCTAAAACTTTCATTAACATTACTTACATTGTGGAGGGGTCTAAAAGTTAGAACCAAAAAGTTCTTAGAATAAACTTTAAAGTAAAGTGGAATGAACAGATTGTTTTCATGATTGGAGAACAACCCTACAACGTTTATGCCAAAAACATATAATGAAGATTTTTAACCTAACATACCGCTATGATAAGACCAATTTGAATATCCCCAAACACCACTCCAACGTAAGCTCCCATGCAGACTAAGAAATCAATTTTGTCCACCTTCCAGAGGTGATAAGCTGCCGGGACATCAATTAATCCAAGCATGGCTGAAATTATGATGGAGGACAGGACTACAAGGGGAGTGTAATGAAAAAGAGGAGTCAAGAACAGAAGAGTTATCATTACTGCGGCGGCCATCACCAGGTTTGATACGGCTGTCTTACAGCCAGCATTGAAATTCACAGCCGACCTTGAGAAGGCACCTGCACCAAACTCATGATGCATCACAACGTCAGCCTCATTCAATTAAATACCATATTAAGCTACAATCACTACAATTCGGTACACCAACAAAATAAAAGCGCTCAAGTAATTACCTGTTGTGATGTAGCAAGAGGTACATGAACCTACAATGTTCATCATGCCTATGGCTATCATTTCTTTATTACCATCAATGTGGTAGTTCTTGAACAGTGAAAAAGTTCTACCTACTGCTACTCCTTCCTGTAAGGATATACTCCAAATCAGCGAGAGGGTACATGCTATGAATTCAATATACATACTTGTCACTAATTATCATTACTTACAGTGAGTGTTATAATGCCAATTATCACTCCTATCTTCAAAAGACTCTTCAAATATTTTGCCTCAAAGACGAAGTCATTGACTGTCAGCGGGTTTAAGCCACTTTTCAAGTGACCCACCTGTTAGAAACCAATGGCCAAAACATTAGTGGAAACAGTGCTGAGATTTGATGCCCGTCCGGGATGTTTCTGCATGTTTTACTCTATTTTACATTTTGTAAAATAGTCTATCCCTCCTTATTTGACGTGAAAGAATTTGGCAAAAGCATCATTATCACTATAAATACACTCAATACAAATATAAATATATTATTATATAGATATTTAAATAAGATATTTTTGGTGAAAGTATCCTAAAATGAAGTTAATGATAAACTCTGACTGTCAACTCTGAACTGTATAAATTCTTTGGTGAAAGAGATTATACAGCTGGCAATTTGATATTTTACCATTTTAATATGTTATCCAAAGTAATGACCTGTACGCTCAGCCAATGCTGTTTAAATCAGGAGATAACATAGAAGGTAACCGTGGAAAAGAAAAATAAAACACCTGACTATAAATGGAAGAGCATAGAAGATAGTGTCAATTTTAAAACCAATTTAAGAACTAATAATAGAAACATAGTGCCAACCAAATATAATCATACCCATCTTCCTCCAACCTCACAAGATTGACAGTATGTTTTGGCTATGGATAACCCAATTTATCAGAAATAAATTAATCAGAATTTTAGGGCCATTCCTGCATGGCCCAAGAATATAATCCATCAATGCCATACTGTAGCCAATGAGAATATTTTATGCTATCAAATGGACATAAAAAGTAGCATATTTGGGCTCATAGATCATGGGAATATATAATTAATTCTACCCTCTTCTCTGAATTTAATACGGCTAAAGAAGACTGAAATTTTTGATAATGGCATTGCAGTACGTACAATATCAACCCCATGTTTCTCGGCATGCGTAGCAAAAACCAGCAAGCTGCCGAGAATAACAGATGTTAGAGGAGCTGCTGCGGAAATCCAGAAGAGCTTAGGTGTTCTCTTGCTCTGGCAGATCACAAAAAAAGATAAACACCATATCAGACTTCAGCCAATAATGCTGTTCTTGTCGTTATGACAGATAAACTATGGAAAGAAAAGAAAAAAAGGAATAAGGAAACTGTATTATAATACTAACAATGTGACGAGTGATGAGCAGAAAGCACAGAAACGATATTCCAAGCACTATGCTCTCCCATCTCCACTGCATATAATTACAATCAGAACAAGACAACAGCAATAAGTTGGTAATGCACTTTGTCCCACAACAATTATTTTGACATTTTTCTTTTTGATTCCAAATGAACATACCTTGTGGGTCTGTCCCCATACTGAGCGCATGACAGACACTATATCTGTCTCTGCAGTGAAATGGTGGAGTCCAAGAATCCCTTTTAGTTGTTGAAGAGATACAACTGTAGCTGCACCAGCCATAAATCCTACAATAGTTGCATGTGACAAAAAGTCTATAATGAATCCCAACCTGCAGTAGAATCATAAAATCATGTGACACATACTATTAGTGAGAAAAACCAGTTGGGTTTCATTGAACAGATTATATGATGCCTAATTATATAAATCAATGTGACTTTCACATGCCAGTCCAATCAATCAGACCCATATGAGACTAAAAATAGAATTATAGAACCAGTGTTCAGACCACTTAATTATATACTACTAAAACACCCACATTCATGAATACTACTGTACAAACCTCCACAATTATGTACACCCACATGCATACAATCAGTTCACATGAGACAATACAATCATCTACAGAGATTGAGTGAGGATTCTGCAGTCAATGGGCTGCCCCAATTTCATGACCAAGATAACAATCAGTAGATACCTTGTTACCTCTTAAAAGGTAACAACTAGTAGATAACAAGATATTCCAACAGGTATTCATCATTACCTCGTGAGACCTTTGAAGGAAACAATTAATTTGCTGTTATCTGATGATATTGATTTAGTTTTTATCTTGCTACTCCTTTAAAGGTAACAACCAGTAAGTATCAGGGTACTCTTGTTACCATGTTACCTCTTAAAAAGGTAACTAGTAGGTAACAAGATATTCCTAGTTATCTTGTTAGCCCTTTGAAGGTAACAAGGTAATCATCAATACCTTGTTAGTCTTTTGAAGAGAACGATTAAATTGTTGTTGCCTGCTGATATTGATTTAGTCAACAGTCAATCTAAAGATGTTAATATACATTTGTGATAAATAGACTCTTTTATTGCAAATTGGTGCTATTGCAATATTTTTCAACTATGCCAACCTGAAAATGCCCAAGCTTGCTTGAAAAATCCCAGCAAAGAAGGTTGCAGTGAAGGCCAAGTGCAGAAAAAGCTCTGGATTATGTATTGGGGAAACCTCCTTGGCAAGTATCGAGCCTATAAGAAGTGATACAACAGCCACTGTTCCCACTGCAAGGTCCCTCGAGCTCCCAAGCATTGCATATATCAGAGGTGGAACAAAGCTAGAATCTGCATGAATATATCCATCAATTAGATATTATGAATTGAAAGACTTTTAATGACGTCCACTAGACCAAGCAGGCTAAGGGACCAAGAGCCTCAACAATAAAGAACTTTCAGATTTTTTTGAATCTTGACATTATTATACCATGCTAATGTGTAAATTTTAAATCCCAATAGCTCACATGTTATCCTTTACAGAGCCATGCCTGAGTGAAATAGTCAAAATGAATTAAACACAGTTTCAACTACTCATTTTACTACTACTTATTTGAATTCGTCTCAATAGTAAAACTAAAATTCCAATGTATTAGGCTAGGTACCTATCCATGGAGGTTCGAGAGTGAAAAAGTTTAGTACGGTTATCTGTCATAAACTATCCCTTCTCTTTATGACAGTCCTTTCACCAACTAATATAAATAAAGTACGTTCATGACAATGTTACATTCAAACTATTTCAATTTCACCACACAAGTTATCTGAACGGCCAAACAGCTTTGGTAGGTACATCTAACAGATTATCAGGCTTAGAAACTTTCATGTATTTCAAACATAGCAGATAATGAAGACTACTCACAAAGTCCAAGAACAGGAGGAAG
Organism: Taxus chinensis; assembly: GCA_019776745.2. Lineage (NCBI taxonomy): Eukaryota > Viridiplantae > Streptophyta > Pinopsida > Cupressales > Taxaceae > Taxus > Taxus chinensis. The sequence goes on from CM034155.1 coordinate 389,989,160, forward strand.
ATTGGCTAGCTTGGCATAACTTATACCCTGCAAAAACACAGGAAATTATCACAGACAACCTATCAGTTTAATCCCTGGCTACCATCAACTCTACAAAAATTCTCAGTGCAATTAAAACACTATACCCAAAGCATTGACATTCTAATGAGAAATGGACACAGAGTTAGTTCCCTTGCCTGTGGTATGGCAAGGCTGGCAATAGTTATACCAGAGATAAGATCAGACTTGAAAAGTTTAAACGAATATCTAGGACCCCATTCAAAGATGGGAAAGAGATACTGAACTCCCAGTAAACATTTTCTCTTTGCTGGCTGATTCTTAAACTGCCTGAAGGGATCATCAGGAAACAAGGTCTCCTTCACAGCCCCTTCAATGCAGTGCATCATGCTCTCTGGAGGCTTAACATTAACTCTATGAACACATGCCATCTCTACATCATTTTCAACCATGTTTGAACACCCATTGACATTATTGAAATTCCCCTCAGTGGCCTTCATTTTTGCATTCATCAATAATTTTTCTCCCTTTTTAGATATCTCTGAATCTCAATTTCTATATCTCTGAATCTCAATTAGGCCTGATCAGACCTTGAATTGGGTCAATGCATGGCGAAGCAAACATGCAGAACGTGTAAGTCTTTATGGCTGATGAAACAATGGGAAGTGGGTTATTTGTAGTAAGAGGGCGGACGGGGCTTCCACGTTAGTAGACCTCCCATAGTGGAATGAGGGACCCCTTAGTTATCTTGGAAATACTTTTAAGCTCACACCTTCCACATGCATTATATTCCCTCAACTTCATGTTGATTTTCTTTCACTACACTGTTACAAGATTTCGTTCATCCACTACGAGCTAGTATTTATTTATATTGGTTAGAAGTTTCAAGAATAGCCAAAATCCATCTACCACACTTCAAAAATGGAAACTCTTTTTCTGCACTCAAATTCATTTCTGACCGTGCATCTGCCCTTTTCATTCCCACTTGGCCCCCACAAGATAACCTGATGCCAAACACCTTTCTAACCTCTAGAGTGGTGTGTTGCTTATCAAGGTTTTAATTTGACGGCCACCTATGCACCTCTAAACCCTGCAATGCCTACTTTAAGAAGCAGTTCCATTTTTGTGGCCTTAAGCTCACCTACTTTTTTATAAATGAGAGAGTTTAAATAAACTATATTTTCTTTTGAGAATGTTTATATGGTGCTTTTATTTGTGTAAATACAAACCATCCATTCAAAATGTTGAGTTTTGAGTTTTATAAAAAGAATAAAAAATAAATTGTAAGTTTATTATTTTGTTGTGTTTGTTTAATTTTTAGGTTATAATTAATCAAGGGATTGTGATGTATTGATAAATAAGGAAACTAACAAATGTATGTTTTTGAATTGTTTTTTTAATTAGTAAATGCAATAACACATTCAAATTATTCAATCTCCAATTGTAATCCCTAATAAATCTCACCTCTAAAATAATGAACTATCTGCTAACTAATCACTTTTTTTTAATTATAATCATTTAATATATTTATTTAATATTAATAAACAATACATTCCAATAAAAACAACTTAATATATCAAATAACATCTAATAAGGTAAATATGTTCTTCCTTTAAAATATTTACATGCTATTTTTATATGTAAATATAAACCACTTATTCAAAATGTTGAGTTAGTGGGTGGGTTACAAATATAATAACACATCCAAATTATTCAACCTCAAATAGTAATCCCTAATATATCTCACTTCTAAAATGATGACCTATCTACTTCTAAAATGATGACCTATCTACTAACCACCATTCTTTTTATTATAATCATTTAATATTAATAAATAATACACTCAACAGCAACAACTCAATGTATTAAACAACATCAAATATGTACACAAAAAATTATTATTATAAAATTGCTCAATCTTCTTATTAACAACTTTATATTAATTCACACATATTATGAGAGAGTTTTTGTGGTTATTTTTGAACACTCGACATCATAAATTTTGGTTGTCTTGGTTGTCATTACCATAGGTTCTTTCATCATTAATGAGATCTTGTTTATAACTACGGTAAGCACGATTTGAAGGAAGGCAGGGCAGGTGTGTCACATAGTCTAAATATCTATAAGAGTTCAAAATCAATGGGTATAATGTAAGAAAACTTACATGTATGAAATTTTATAAATTAATTATGTAACACTTTAATACATAGACAAATTAGTTTATTATAGAAGGACATGAATCACAATATACAGAAAAAAGATAATTAAGTTAAGAGAAAAAGTAAATGAGAAAATCCATAGGAGTATATTTAAGTTGACAATTGGATAAGTGGACCAAGTTGGGGTGTCAAAAGGGGTCTTAAATGGACACATTTTTCTAAAAAAAAAAATTCAACTTGTATGAGTTTTTCGAAATAGTTATACTCAAAATTGGAAGATGTTGTAAAAATATGAATCGTAGTATTTTGAGTTTAGTTTCTAAGCTATTAAATTTTATTAAAAACGGATAAGTTTAAGTGGGTCAAAAAACTAAAATACCAACAAATGCTCATATTTTTGTTAAAAAACATAATAGAGTGACTTTTGTGCCCCCCACTATTTTTTGAGCACTATTTAGTATTTTTGAAAACCCTTTGGTAGAAAGATAGCTATGAGGATTTAGTTTGGGTTCCTTTTTTTAAAGATTTTTTTAGATAATATTTTTTTATTTATGATTTTTCTAGTACATAAATTTTATGTTTTGAAAAATAACGGAGTTCCAACCATGCACCCCCCTAACTACCTCAAAAAATATCAAAAATTAGATTTTATTTTTTTTGAATATGTATAGAATTATGCCTAGTTTGGGCTAGTATAAATTTTTTTAAATTTTGATCACCCAAAAAAAGATACACCATAAAAGATAAACATATTTACACTTCAAAAAAATAGCTATAAAAAGACATAGTTAGAAAATAAATAATATGAAAACCTTATATTAGTTAGAAAATTTGCAATATTATACTTTTAGAAAGAAGAGACTCTACTCTACGTCATGGTATAATTTTTTTAAAATAGATCGATTGTTTTATTTTGATTTATCATAAAGGAAGTGACATTTTTACATTTTCTTGTAAAAACACGTTGTTTGTTGTGTTTGTGCAGGTCCATGCCTCAGGCTTGAGGATCCAAACCAGATCCCAAGCTTTGAGGCATGGCTTGGGAAAAGAGAAAATGTAAAACGCGTACACATTCTGTGTAGTATAAACATTATGTATGCTTTTGACATGCTTCTATCAACATAAATAAATGTTTAAGTGTAAGAAATAATAATAAATGAAAAAAATATAGATTAAATTTATTTATGTAAATATAAGAATTTATGGTCACTCTGCACCTTATGAAATTAGTCTCATAGCTCCATGAGTCATGGTTTAGGAGCTATTTTTTAAAAGTATAATCTAGTCAGTGCATAGGTAATTTTTCAGGATTTCAGCATTCGGCCTAAATATTTTAGTGTTTAACTTCTACAATTGAAACCCTAAACCATAGGCCATAAACTTAAACACTAAACTATAAACCTTGACCCCTAAACACTAAATCCTAAACCTTTAACCATGATCCCTAGACCCTAAAACCCAAACCATAAAATTAAAACGTTAAACATTCATCCCTTATCCGTAAGCCCTAAACCCTGAGCCTTAAGCCCTAAACCCTAATCCATAATCCCTAAACCCTAAACCATGAACCATGAGCCCTAAATGCTAAACCCTAAACCCTAAGCTTTGAACCCTACACCCTTATCCCCAAGCTCTAAAATATAAACCCTAAATCCTAGACCATATACCCTAAGCCCTAAGCCCTAAAACCTAAATCTTGAGCCCTAAACCTTAATCCCTAAACATTAAATCCTAAACCCTAAAACCTAAACCCTGAACCATAAACCCTAAAACCTGAACCGTAAACCATAAACCCTTATCCCTAAACACTAAATCCTTAACCCGAAACCCTAAACCCTAAACCTTAAACGCTAAATCTTTAACCTTGATCCATAAACCCTAACCATAAACACTAATCCTTAAACCTAAACCTAAATCCTAAACTATAACCCTAAACCTTGAACCCTAAACCCTGAACCAAGAGCCCTAAAATCTGAACCCTAAACCCCAATCCATATTTCATCAATATTTCCTAGTCTCGTGCCTAGAACCATCTTTGAGTCTGCTTATAGAACTACCTTGTTTATGAGAGGTGGGACAAGTAACAAAATGGATATGAAATCTACCTTGTGCCTTGTAAAGCATATATTACACATCTCTTCCAAACTTTTTTCTCCCCACATATACTTGTGTTCTTGAATTTAAATTTATTCACTCTCTAAAACAAATTTCACATTTATCATATTTCCATGTATGGTATTATGCAAGCCAGGATAACCCATTGGAAGCTGGAAAAAATAACCATCACAAAAAAAAAAATTCTTAAAGGAAACAAAAGAAACATAAAGAATATATCAATGCAAAGGTGTAGAATCATAATTGAATTTCCTGTAGTATCCTCCTCTGGAGAAATAGAAAGTTCAAGTGTTCTACTGGAATGTATAGTAAATTTGACAGAACTAGTTAAAGTGTTCAAAATAAGCATAGAAACAGGGGAATGGCTAAGAACATAAAGCTGTTATCAATCACCTAGTAAATATTTCTTGTTTAGTTCTAAATGGGAGTTACCTGGCCTACAACTTAGTGACCTTCCATTCATTGATAATTCCTTATATGATAAACCCATGGACATTTTCAAAATCCCCTAAACAAAAAGATAGGGGTACTCATCAATCCTAGTGAAGGGTGTGATGTGATTTCCAAGCAACTTGAAACTCATATAGATTTAGAGGTAATAACATGAATTTACAAATATCTCTATCATTATAAATGGAAGCCAAGCAACAGTTTCTCCCTGTACATCTAAGGATTGAGGACTACTGGGGTCTTTGGAAGGATTGGACAGTCAGGAATATGACAATTCCCTACTTCAAAATATCAATAGATGAAAAACATCAAATTTTGATAACTCTCTTTGAATGTTCTGCCTACAAATTTGATGAACCCTTAACTCTGTGGCCTAAACCCTTAACCCTCAACCATGAGACCTAAACCCTAAACCCTAAAACTAAAATAATAAATCCTAAATCCTAAAGCCCTAAGCCTTAAACCCTAAATATTAAATTGAAATCCCTGAGCTCTGACCCCTAACCCTTAAACTAATACCTTTGAACCCTGAACCTTAATCCATAAATCATGAACCATGAACCCTACACCCTAATCCTTGAGCCCTAAACCCTAAACCTTAAACCCTGAGCCATAAACCCTAAATCTAGAGCCTTGATCTCTAACCCCTAAACCTTAAACCCGTAACTAACCCGTAAACATTAAACCTATAACTATGAACCCCAAACCTTGAGTCGTAAACCTTAAACCATGCACCCTAACCCCTAAACCCTAAACCTTGATCCCTGAGCCCTAAACCATAAACCCTAAACCTTAAGGCCTACATGTTAAATCCTAAAGGTCCCTAAACCCTAAACCCTAAACCCTAAAAACTAAATCATAAACCCTAAACCCTAACCACTAAACCCTAAACTCTAAACCCCATGCACTAAACCCTAAACCATAAACCCTAAGCCCTAAACATTAAACCCTAAACCCTGAACTCTATGACCTAAACCCTTAACCCTAAAACCTAAACCTCAAGCCTTAAACCCTAAACCATGAACCCTTTGCCTGCTATGCCCTCAATCATATATCTTATATTGGACATATATAGCCGACTTGTGGCTATCATAACATCTTATCATTATGTATCTCTTTCATATATGTTATATTTTCATTACTGGGTCAGCCTTGGTGTTGGCCATAGCATAGGAATTGTATATATAGGGGTTAGTAGGTAGTGGTTGATCATCATTCAACATTTGAGTCTTATTGTCTTGTTTGGAGGTTTCCCCTCGAAGTGGCTAAACTATCTTTCGTGCACATTGAGAGTATTTATCTGAAATATTGTGTTCATTGGTGTTATATTTCTACTAATAATCAGATTTATACAAATTATTACATTACAAGTGGTATCAGAGCTTAAACTTGGCCAGCACTGCGTCAAACCCTAATTGTGAAGGTTTTTCCGTATCTCAAAATCGGGAGAATTTTTTTTTGCAAATTTTTTTTAGATGTGGTGAAATAAGAAAGTAATCATTCCTCCAAATTTTAAGAATTTTTGACTTGTTTTACAAAATTTATAGTGGTTTTATGTTTTTTCATAATTTGGATACCTAGGGTGCAATTTGTGGAATTTTTCAAAGTTATTTACATTGATAAAAAGAAGATTAAAAATTATTTTGAGTTCCTTCTTTGAGTATTATAAAAATTTTCCGAATTCCTATTGAAATCCGAAACCCTAAATTTTGACCTTGATCCTTAAATCTTACCATTTTGGGGCATCATGGTCGGGCCTTCGACAAGAGGCAAAAAGAATCTCATCACTCTAGGTAAAACCCCTAAAAAGGGTGAGATAATAGTTGAGGAGTTAGAGTCAGAAGGGATATCTACAGAGTCCTCAAGGTTAGGGTTTACTTCAACTGACCATAAGGTCAACTATCTTGAGTTAGAATTGCGAAACCTCAAAGGTAGACTGACGAGTAAAGAAGATGTAGACAAGATTGGACAACAATTAGAGGATTTCATTAACCAATTTAGCTACAATATCATGGGTCATCATATCCTTCCTAATTAGCCACAAATCAATCATACTCATATTAACCAGGGTGGATCTTTAGGTCAAAGTAATAGACAAATTAGCCAGGGTGGATCTGCAAATATGACCAATCCAAATACAAACACTTTGCAAGCCTGTAACAAGATTCTAAAAGTGGAAATGCATAAGTTTGATGGAAAGGATCCACTCAATTAGTTTAACTAGATGGCGAATTTCTTTTATCTTTATCAAATTCCATCGGGACAAGATTACCATGGCATCCTTGTATCTCGAACCTGACCAATTCATTTGGTATCAATGGTTATGTGCTCAAAGGAAAAAGAGTGGCCTCAATGTTACATGGACAATATTCACCGAAGATTTGCAATTGCACTATAGTTCTAGTGTGTCAGAGAATTATTTCAGCCAATTAGCAAAGCTCAGACAAATAGGAACAGTCAAAGATTACATCCATCAATTCCAAAACCTTTCCTTACGGGTGGAAAATATTCCTGAAGATAATTTGAATGAATTATTTCTTGGGGGTCTTAAATAAAAAATTGAGACTGAGGTGCGTATGTTTAATCCTCATAAGGTTTCAGACTCTATGATCATGGCACGTAGGGAAGAGGAAAAATTTCTTTCCAGTAGGAAACAAAATGTCAGTAATATAAGAGATCGTAGCACCCTTCCACCATCATTCCCTTGGCCAGTGAGACTGACACCTCAACAAATTGAAGAAAAGAGAGCCAAAGGGTTATGTTTTAATTTTGACAACAAATTTGGGCCAGGACATAAGTGTGCTAAAAAGAAGTTGTTCTACATTGAGGGACCTACTAAAGAAGAAGAAAATGAAGAAGATGAAGAGGTAGAGCTAGAGAAGGAATTAGGATATCCCCAGCCAATAATATCATGTCATGCAATTTCTAGTATTAGCATTCCCCAAACTCTCAAATTAGTTGGATTCTTAAAAATATAGAGGGTAATAGTGTTGATTGATTCGGGAAGTACTCACAATTTCATTAATCATAAGTTGGTGGTATGCTTGAACTGATTTGTTTATCCAACTCCAGAATGTCAAGTCATGATCGCTAATCGGAAAACTGTTAGTTGTTCAGGAAAATGCCATAACATTAATCTCTCAATGGGAGATTACCTGCTAACTAGCAATATGCATGCCATTGCCATGGGAGGAGCAGACATTGTGTTAGGATTTCAGTGGCTTACCACCTTGGGAACCATTGAAATTAATTTCCAAGAATTTTTCATGCAATTTCAATCAGAATGGAGGACTTTTAAACTAAAAGGACTAAGAGAAAAGTCCCCACAGATGGTAAGTTCTCATCAGATGCAAAAATTGCTTAGAAAGGGTACAAAAGGGTTTGTAGCACAACTATTTTCATTAGAAGCACATCATTCCACTACATTTATTCCTGCAGATATGGAAGTAGTTATAGATGAGCACTTAGTGGTTTTTGGAGAAAGGCCCAAGGGTCTACCTCCAAAAAGAGACCATGACCATGCCATCCAGCTAGTACCAGGGAGTCAACCACCCAACATCAGACCTTATAGGTACCCCTATATGCAAAAGAGTGAGATTGCGAAGATAGTTTAAGATATTTTAGAAGCAGGACTTATTCGTCATAGTCAGAGTGCTTACTGTTCTCTTGTAGTGATGGTATGGAAAAAAGATGACAATTGGTGCATGTCTCCAGATTACAAGGAACTCAATAACTACACAGTTAAAGATAAGTTTCCTATTCTTGTAATTGATGATTTGATAGATGAGTTACATGGTGTTGTTTACTTTACAAAATTTGATCTTCATTCTGGATATCATCATATTAGAATCAAGGATGAAGATATTCATAAAACAACCTTCAGGACACATGAAGGACACTATGAGTTCTTGGTAATTCCTTTTGGACTAACAAATGCACCCTCTAAATTTCAAAGCTTGATGAATTCCATCTTTAAGCCATTTCTTCGAAAGTTTGTTTTAGTGTTCTTTGATGATATATTAATCTATAGTAAAACATGGGAGAAACACCTACATCATGTAAATAAGGTGTTGGAAACTCTTGAACAACATCAAATTTATGCAAAGCCTTCTAAGTGTTCTTTTGGTGTCAAGGAGGTTAAATATTTGGGTCATATTGTCTCTTATGAAGGTGTTAAAGTGGATCCTAACATGATAAAAACCATCCTTGAATGGAAGGTTCCCAAAACCTTAAAAAATCTCTGAGGATTTTTGGGGCTTAAGGGTTATTATTTTAGATTTGTAAGGAATTATGGCAGCATCGCAGCACCACTCACAGCTTTATTGAAGAAGGACTCTTTCCAATGGAACGAGCAAGCTATTATGGCCTTTGAGAAGTTGAAGGAGGCCATGTGCACCACTCCAGTTATAGCCACCCCAGATTTTTCAAAAACATTAATTGTTGTATGTGATGCTTCAGGGTATGGTATGGGGGTAGTACTCATGCAATAAGGGCAACCCATTGCCTTCAAGATCTGCCAATTCAAAGGTAACAATATCTCTAAACCATTTTATGAGAAAGAAATGTTAGCAATACTTCATGCAGTGAAGCAATGGGGACCATATCTAATGGGATGACATTTCAAAGTAAAGACAGATCATGATATTTTGAAATACTTCTTAGAGAAACGTTTATCATTAGAAGAACAACATAAATGGGTCTCAAAAATTTTGGGGTATGATTTTGAGATAATATACAAGAAAGGAAAAGAGAATGTAGTTGCTGATGCTTTATCTTGGAAGGATGAATCTGCCTAGGCATTGTTGTGTGCCATATCTGTATTACAGGAGGATTAGATAGAGGATGTAAGGTCTGAATGGAAAAATGACCCAGGTACACAAAATCTCATTTAAAATCTCTAACAAGATCCAAGCATGTCAAAAAAAATTATGGAAAGGAGATTTTTTATGGTATAAAGATAGATTATATCTATGTAAGAATTCAACCCTTAAAAATAGGGTTCTATCTGAGCTCCATGCTTCTCCAGTAGGGGGTCATTCTGGATTCTTACAGACTTATCATCAAATTAAGCATGATTTTTTCTGGGAAGGGATAAAAGGAGATGTCCAAACGTTTGTGGCAGAATGCATGGTTTATCAGTAAAATAAGGGTGAAACAATTAAGTCCCCAAATCTTTTACAACCTCTATCTATTCCTAGCCAGAGGTGGGAAGAGGTGTCTATGGAATTCATCACATGATTGCCTAAATCAGAAGGTAAAAATATAATCATGGTGGTGGTGGACAGACTCACCAAATATGCCCATTTTTGTGCTTTATCACATCCATTTGTTACGAGTACATATGGTAGCAACGACCTTCAGGGATATAATTTAGAAGCTACATGGGACACCAAATATTATAGTGAGTGATCGAGACCCTATCTTTACTAGTAACTTTTGGACTGACTTGTTCTCATGCTTGGGCACACAACTAGCTCGTAGTTCCTCTTATCATCCCCAGTCTGATGGGAAAACATAGGTGGTAAACAAGTTCTTGGAGGGATATATTTGTTGTTTTACATCAGATAAGCAAGCGAGATGGGTCCAATGGTTACCGCTGGTAGAATGGTGGTATAACACCTCCTTTCATACTTCATCTAAAATGTCTCCTTTCTTGGCACTATATGGGTACCATCCACCATCTATCACTTCATATTTGAGATTCCAACCAAAGGTTTGGGAAGTTCGAGAACATATTCAACACCAACAAGAGGTGCTTTCTAGTCTTAGAGAGAATTTGGCCATGTCACAAAACTACATGAAGCAGCAAGCAAACCAACATCGCAGTGAAATACATTTTCAAGTCAGTAATTGGGTTTTTGTGCTTCTACAACCATATAATAAAATGTCCTAAAAACAACAGAAAAAGGATAACAAGCTTTCACCTAAGTATTATGGTCCTTATCAAGTGTTACAGAAGATTGACAATGTAGCATACAAACTGTAACTTCCTCTGGCTACTAAAATTCATCCAGTCTTCCATGTATCTTGCCTAAAAAAGGTAATTGGACAGACAATATCAACCTAGACAGTGTTACTTGAGCTTGATGAAGAGGGAAAAATCATCCTGGAACCAAAATGCATTCTTCAGACACGCACTAAGTGATTGAGGACAAGGGTCATCACTGAGTATTTGATCAAGTGGAAAAATCTAGACAATGAAGACACAACTTGGGAGGATGCAAATTTCCTACAGTAGCATCCATATCTTCTCAACATTGGGGACAATGTTGCTTCAAAGGGGAAGGGCATGCTATTCCCTTAATCATATATCTTATATTAGATGTATATAGCCGACTTCTGGCTATCATAACTTCTTATCATTATGTATCTCTTTCATATATGTTATATTTTCATTAGTGGGTTGTCCTTGGTGTTGGCCATAGCATAGGAATAATATATAGGGTTTAGTAGGTAGTAGTTGATCATCATTCAACATTTGAGTCTTATTGTCTGGTTTGGAGGTTACCCCCAAGAAGTGGCTAAGCTATTATTTGTGCACATTGAGAGCATTTATCTGAAATATTGTGTTCATTAGCGTTATATTTTTGCTAATAATCAGATTTATACAAGTAATTACATTACATTGCCCTAAACCTTGAACCCTGACATTTAAACCTTGAACCCTAACTCCTAAACCCTAAATAGTAAACCCTGAATCCTCAACCCTAAACCTTAAACCCTGAACACTAAACCTTAAACCCTATAACATAAACCTTAAGCCCTAAACCCTAAACCCTAAGCCCTAAACCCTGACCCCTACACCGTAAATCGTAAACCTTGAGCCCTAAACCATAAACCCTAAGCCCTGAACCAAAGGCCCTAAGCCATAAGCCCTAAGTCCCTTGAACCCTCAAACATAAACCCTCAACCCTAAACCCTGAAAACTAAACCCTGAACCCTAAACCCTGGACCCTCAACTCTGAACCCTAAACCCTTAACCCTTAACCCTGATCCCTAAACCCTAAACCATGAACCTTGATCCATAAACCATAAACCCTCAACCTTTACCCATAAACCCTAAACCTTGAGCCTTGAACCCTAAACCCTAAACCCTCAACCATTAACCCTGAACCATAAACCCTAAACCAGAACCCTAAGCCCTGAACCCAAAACCCTAAACCCTAAAATATGGACTATGAGCCTTAAACACTTAACCTTAAACCCTAAACTTTAAACCTTGAGTCCTAAACCCTTAGCCCTAAACCCTAAACCCTGAGCCCTAAACCCTAAACCCTAAATCATAAACCCTCACCCAAAGGAAAGTCCTAAAAAAGATTATTCAGTGTGTTTTAGTGTGTAGGGAATAGTGTTTAAGGTGATCGATCGACCTATTTATTTTTGATGAGAGACTACTTGCTTTAAAAGCATAAAAAGGCATTTTTGGCCATTTTGTAGTTAATTGAACACCCTTCAGAACAAGCTAAAATGAGCTAATCATGTCACCGAGTTATCAAGGACCATTATTTGTGAAGTATTAAGGCATCATTTATCTCCATAAGAGACATATGATCAAAAACATATATGGGAATCATGAATTTGATTCCATGAAAGGATACTTTTAGAGCCAGGAAAGGTGAGGGGATGATCTTTAAATGGAGCACCATGTTTCTAAGAATGAGCACTCATCTGAGTTCACTTGATGTAATTCACTTGGTACTATTCATAACAACTCATTCAACACCTAGTAGTGTTATCACACCTTAAGGAGGAGACACATTACAATCACCTCATTTTGGCCATAGGACATGAACCCCATTCAGGGAACAATCCTCTATCTACAAAGTGAGGATATCTTTTTAGTAAGAAGTAGACAAACATCATAGAGTTAATTCATGGTCACTAAAGTTAATTATGGACCATATTTAAAAATTAGTACCAATTCAAGCATTGGTAGGGCCAAAATCTATTTTAGAAGGTCAAAAAATATAAAAAATGACTATATGCTTTCCCAAAACAAAGACCGACTACAATATATATGCCTTGAAAGTTTTAGGTCATTTGCTGAAATCTTGAAAATGAGTAAGTACTGACCAAATTAGATTTTGAAAAACTATCTTCTAGATTATAATTGTTGGAGCTACGAGACCGCTTCCATAAGGTGCGGAGTGACCCTAAGCATAAGATTTCTTTTATTAATTCTTATACTTTTATTATTACGTAAACATTTATTTTTGTAAGTATAAACCACCAAAAAACATATGCATGGTCCATACAACACAAAACGCGTATCATTGTAATGTGTACGAGTTTTGAATTCTTTGAAATGCGTACGTGTTATAATGCATACGCGTTATAGGTTCGGTGATTACCAAGCCAAACAAATTAAAATGTGATCACGTTTCAGTTTTTTGGGTTTTTGTCCATTTTTTGCCCCCAAACTTCGTGCACTTACCCAACTATAATATAGAAGTCTTTATTAATTTTTTTTTACAATCTTAATTTTATCACAAGAAGGTAGCACCTTATGTCTAGTTTGTTACAAATATCTATTTTTTGTTAACATGGGATGATCTCATAAGTATGGGACTTGCAAGGTGAGATCAACCAATCCATAAAAGGCTAGTTCCTCTACCTAGATCTAATGCTAACACTACTCCTAATGCAAGAAAACAACCTATCTAATACTAATCTACATATATCATGGAACCAGAGAGAGAGAGAGGATTAGAAGGATGCATGGAAATGAAATCATAGGCTAAAAGTGGTGATAGCACTAGAAGAAGGGTGAAGACACTAGAATGAGGGAAAATGGAGAAGGAAGAGGTCGATCATGAGTGAAACAAATCCAAACCAAAATTTTACATTCTAATGTCCATGAGACAAAAACAAATGCACATGAAAAGGAGAAATACATGCACAAAATAAAACAACAAGAATGGAGAGATAATGAAATGTAACAAAACATAAGTCAGGGTTTAGAAACACCACAAAACAAAGATTTAATTGCTTTCAAAATGTGCACAGACCATTACATGTGAAGAAGAAGGCACAATAACACATTGCCAAGCTCAAATGGAGGTATGCAACTCACAGCTGCTCAGGAATAATTTGGCATAGTTCCTTTACATTTTAGAACATCCTTCCCTATAAATGAGATATTTTACATTATATATTAGAATGGGAGAAAGAGAGGAGTGGAAAGAGAGAGTTCTCGAATATTTTCCTTCAACCACCAACAAGATGCATTGAATGAATGAAAGTAGGAATGGGTGCCCTACTAAGGCCATTCCCCCATGGTATTTTTCTTATAGGAAAAGGAATGAGCACCATACCTCATCATTTTTGGTGGTTGAGAAATCTGAAACATTTTTTAAGTGGCGATTGTATTCTAGTTTTTCACCCACCTAACCTCATCTTGTTTTAGAAATCCAATTTTTCAGGTGTAGTACATGATGATACCTTTTCAAAAAGTCTAAATTTGTGAAAATCAAAGCTATAGGGTGGAAGTTATGGCGATTTGAAGTTTAGGGTGCCATAATTCAATAAATGTGAGTGGTTGAGCTATTAAATAGAGCCTCTGTTTGGTCCATGACCTTGTAAACCGCCTTCAGAAACCTGACACACTAATTACAGAATTTGGCCATTGATAAACAACTGCACAGACTCCTAAAATGGTCTTCGACAGAAGTTGGGACTTGATTTGAACATGTCAACCCCTGAAATACAAAGCTCGAGACATGGGACCTGCATTGCAACCCCGAACTCTCGAAATACATAGGGAAAAAGTTGACCCATGTAATGCATGTTGAGAAACCTGAAATTCTTACGTCAGAAATCAACCACCATGTTCCAACTTGTCAGGTTTCAGTTTTCGGGGTTCAAGTTACAGTTTGCTAGTAATTTGCAATTGAGAACCTGAAACCTGAAATGCATTGTTTTCTTTGTGTTTCGGGAATCAGGATTCGATTTGCAATTTTCATGTAAATTGTAAATTAGAACCCGAAATCCGAAATGCACTTGGAGGGTCAGGTCTTGGGGATCAAGTTTCACGTTCCAGTTTTTGCATGCAAATTGCAATTTGAAACTCGAAACCTGAAATGCACTAAATCCTTTGTATTCTAGGTTTCGGGGTTTGAGGATCAATTTCCATGTATACTACATTTTGATCCTTGAAACCCGAAATCCGAAATCCGAAATATAAGGGAAATTTTCGACACTTAGGCATTTTTCCATATCACCTAAAAAATAATTTTTGGGGGTGGAGAACATGAAACATGGAACTTGTGGAGATGCACCAAGAGCCAAAAAACTCGACACACTTAAAAAGTGATATTTTCAGCCCCAAATCAACAACAAATTTTACTCTAAGTCCAAAAATGAAGGTGTGGGTTGTAAAAGTAGTCTAGGGGTTATTTTGGACTGCACCCAAGAAACAAAACTAAAATTTGAATGCAATAATTAGAATAATTTTAAGAATTTTTTCCCAAATCCATATTTAATAAATTGATATTTGCAAAACATCAATACAATAAGAGCCTTTCATTTCTATATTTCGTGACATATTTAAGCATTACAACATATTAAACATTATCTATTGTATTTTAGTTATATTCTGAAATCTTAATTACAAATAATTCATTTATGATACTACGAGGAAAGTAACAAACTCCATTTAAATACCAAACTCATTATTTCTATTTTAAAAGTTCAGATATCGTATAGGATTTAGGGAGAAACCATATAAATTAGAGATATATAAAATCAATTATTTTTTATTTTTAAACAAAAAGTCTACATGATTCCGGATATAAATATTAAAATTTCAATACACATCATAAATTGTTAATTATTATTTAGAAACACCCAACACACGAGGTGGATTGTGGATAAAGCAATGCACTCAAACTAATTTGGAAAAAAACAATGTATAAAACAAAGATGACATACAGCTCTCAATTTCAATTCTTGTGAACGTGTTTATTCAACTACTTCATAATTTACAAATATTTTTTTCATAACTATCATATATATGAATTTGTGCAATTTTGGACTACTTCAACTCAATAATCCATGCATCCTAGTTTGAGATGCGTATTTTCATCATTCCAATATTATATACATATATTAGAATTTATATATACATATTTCATTAAACTTCTCCAACTTATCAATAGATTTAAACATTATCGTTTCCTATCAAAAGATGTAAAAATTATTGTTTTTAAGATTTAAAGGGTTCTTCTTTATTTGTAAAGTTTTATTATTCACAACCTTTAATTATTTAATATCTTTTAAACATATTTTTATGCTCTGATTTTTTATAGCATCTTTATGTTAAATTGTTAATATATTCATACATTCTTAAAAAAAAAAAAACTTTATTATTTACATTAACAAAGATCAAGAACTAAAAAAAAATTGGACATGCCAATTGCAATACATGAAGTTTGAAGTTATAATATACTGTACACTCAAATGTATTTTATAAGGTTCAACTATATGCAACAAAGCACGGACTCTAAGATGTTTTGAGTGTTTGAGAAGTATATACAATAATTGGACATTATGCCATAATGATATTCCTAGTCCGTGACCCCACTATGCCATGTTTATTAAATTCAATGCATCAAATCAAAATTATACACTTGAGATATAGCCAATAATGGATAAGAAGTGACCACGTACATTCCTATCTATAAATATAAATATATGTAATAAAAATTGAGATTTTATTGTATATTCCAATTTCAAGAGTAATGCTTGACAAATTAATTAAATTCATAGGTTTCCTAATATATTTGATTTCTATATTATCGTACCTTATTAAAATATTAATAAAAATTGAGTTATAAATTTTGTGACTTATATATTTTTTCAATTGTTGTAATACATAATAAATGCTTAATCAATTCTTATAAATAATAAATTGAGTCTATATTAAAAATTATCCCTTCTGTAGAAGAAATTATGTCTCTCTATTTAAAAGTGACATTTAAATACTAAACATGTTATGTAATACAAGTGTCTCAACATAAATTATTTAAATTGTTGCAACATATAATAATTGCTCAATAACTTCATATAAATAATAAATAGAGTTTATATAAAACATTCCCTTTGTATATGATAAATTACGTCTCTCTAATTAAAATCAACATTTAAACCTGAGGTAAACATTATAGATGCTCATCTTGACTTCCTATGGATAACATATAAAAAATGTGGGAGTAAAAGCAAGTATAATGTGTATGTAGGCTAGAAATGACATGAAAAATCCTTTAAATTATGAAAGGATATAAACATAAACAAGGGTTATATACATAACAAATTGCAATGGAAATATAAGGGAAATGTATTTTGAAAATAACATCTAGGACCATACATGTTTTAAAGCGACACTTGGATAAATCAAGAGCTATATAAAGAAAGGTCACAATAGGTGGTCAACCAAAGCTATATAAGGATGTATAGGGTGTAGGAGTTTACTATATTTTTAGGGTGACACTTGGAAATATCAAGGGATATAAGTAAAAGGTTTACACTAGGTAATCAACAAAAGCTATAGAATCTAAGGGATTTAAAAGGGGTTTCCATTGGGAAAATAATAACTTATAATAGTAAATATTAAGTATGTAATGATATATATTACATGTAGTGGTATAATAGAAATTGATGCCTCTAGGTAATTAGAGATCCAAGATTCAAATATCACTTCATGATAGGGTGACCCACTACTTGATAGATTATTGATTAATAGAGTTTCACACTAAATCAATTCAATCCATGAGAATGTCACATAATGATAATAAAGTATAAAATCTTTAATTACCATCCTTAATACGGTTCCATGACTGGTGTGTCCTAGTGATCCCATGTACTCTTAACAACAAAAAAGAATGTAAATATAGAAATATACTATAGTATCTTATCTTATAAATGATTCAAAGATTGATCATCAACCAATGTACATGAGAAAGATATTTTTTTTACGTATGCTTAAGGAAACCTATCGCTATTGTTCATGGATCTGAACAAACATTTTATTATAATTCATAAAAATGATGTAATAGAAATAGAGATCATTGTCTAATTGAATCCATTTATCGTTGATTCATTATACGTTAATAATATTCTAGCTTATTATCAATTACATGCTCAAGAAAATTTTGTGTGCGTGCGCGCCCGCTCATGTGTGTGACGCTTATTTTCAATGAATAATGTTTTTTTTATATCACTCATTGACATATTAATCTCATTGAATACACATACTAATAATTTCTTTCAGGATCATGGTGGGAAAATTATATCTCTTCGTGAAATATTCCTTCTAGGATTCCCTTGCTAATATTATCTTCCTATCATGTTCATATTATCTTTAATTATCTGTATATGCTCTCATCAGCCAATGACATTGTCCAAAAATGAGATATGACTTAATGTAAGTATGCATATATAAGGTTCTCATTTAACATTTTTTAGAAGCTATCACCCATTGAATATTCCACCATTGGAAGAGGATATGGAATTAGATTTGTGAGGAACTTACATCAAAGAATATTATTCAAATCCTAATGGACCACTGAATATAGTAAAACTATGGGCTAAATAGGAAAGATCTACCATAATCTTTGGATTCCATAGGTTGAGTCACGTTGGTATTATACTTATCAATATTTTGTTCACCATTTAAACTATTTAGTAAAGTGTTACAATCTAGAAGGTTATATTAATAAACTAAATAGTCATAACCATCTATGTACCCCTAAACCTAACCTTATATTGTGTACAAGTTGGGAGATAATCGAGAAAACATTATATTTTTTAGTTTTTTTATCCTATATAAAAATTTAGATTTAGGAGATAAGGACGTGATGTAGGTAGAGATTTTAATTTTAGGAATTTGTTATCCTGTAAAATTGACGAGGGTAATTTTATAGGTAACCATACCAAATTTTGTCTTGGTCCCTCGTTAGGGACCCCTCTGTGTTTGGAATGTTACGAAATCCCTTTCCGGGAAATCTAGTTCTCCGAACTTAGCCTTTTTGGTCCCTTTTGGCTGGGCGCACCTTTTATCTGGGTTGCACAGAGTAAATCTGTGCCCCCTTCATTTCCTTTGGCACACCCTTTGAAGTGTCAACACATGTTTTGATGCGCCTTTCTTGCGTGCGCCAAAGCGCATGCGCCTTCATGTTAACATATAAATTGTTGCGCCATTTTTTGATGCGCCAAAGGGCACAAGAAATGAAGTGTTGATAGTCTTAAAATCACGCCAAAGGCGCAAGTTTTCCCGTGTTGACATGCATTTATCTGCGCCAAAGGGCGCACCGTTTTACGTGTCGACACATGTTTTGGTGCACCTCTTGAAAAAGTGGTTGGCACATTTATTGCAACATTGCCTATATATAGGCGCACCCACCCTGTCACTTTCACAATTGAAAACACATGATTATCTTTATTCCTCTGCACTTGTCAGCATGGCCGTCGTCCTCGTGTCGCGTTCGTGGACCCCGTTTCTTCTCTCACATTCTATATATTCTAGGTAGGTGGTTCTTTCTCCTCTTGTGTTTTGTTTTGGTTGTTTGTGTGGTAGGATAGAATGAATATGCGAATCCATTAAACCCTCCTACCATTCTTGCAACCTTTCCCCCCAAACCATTTTCATCCTCTTTCCAGATCTGCTGGTAAGAAAGGATCTGCTTCAAAAAATCACTTGGATCTCTTTGCTGTGCCCCCTCACCATCTAAAAAACCCTAAAAAAGAGGCCTAAAAGATCAAACCTATCAAGAAAGAGAGAAAACCTTAAAGATTAGTTTAAAACTTTGTTTTTCCCTTGGCGCAATCGCCACCCCTGCTGCATAAAAAACAATCGCGCCAAGAAGGTGCACTTTTTCTGCTTGCAACACACTTAATCCCTGCGCCATGTGAAAACCAACTAAATCCTAAAAATCGGCATGGGCGCATACCCTATTACAGAAACACAGTGTCATGCAGGCCTTTCCTACGCCGCGCCAAATTCCCCTTTTGCACACAGAAAGATAGTGCAACACGCATTTATCCTGCGCCATCAGTGCATCAACATCCTCTGTTACATGCCAATTACATGCGCCATTGGCGCATCCTGATCTCATGCAACACCAAGTTTATTTGCACCCAACATAACCTTATATAGATGGCACAGGTGCACCCTTGTCTACAATAACAAAAATGTCATATGTGAAATCCTTGTGCCCTGCGCCCTTTGGCGCTGATTTTTTCCTTGTAACACCCTTCATCATTGCGCTATTCTATTAACCCTGCAGCCTACAGTGTCCTTGCACCCTACACCCAAAGGCCTTTAAATTGTTAACTCCTCATTCTGTAATACTCTAATGGAAGATCTAACAGCTAACACGGATCTTCTGCGTTGGGTTTCGCTTCTTCTTCTTGCAGATCAACAACTGAATTCAGATCCACATATGTCTACATCAAGCAAGAGACCAACCAAGTCAAAAGGTAAAGCTAAGCTTATAGAAGAAGAAATGAAATACAAGTACCAAAGGGTCAGAATGCCTAAGTCTCAGGCAGAATGTGACCTGGATATAAGAGACTCTGAGCTCGGTCACATCGATATGGAAGATTTCTGGGCCAGAACCAGGAGAGTCACAAGGAGTCCCTGGATGGACAAACTAGTAGGCAGTGGCCTACATTTTGCTGGGGGGATCTCCGTCAATGTAGTAAACAATGAATTCATGATGGTAGTAGCCCGTTGCTACAACAAAGACATAAGGTGTGTCCAAAATGAAAAGGGTGAAGTCGTGATCAACCTCACTGCCTGGCATTTCAAAATCATGCTTGGAATTCCTCACCACTGGCATTTTGTGGCCGTAAGCCAAGAAGATTGGATCAAGGCTTGGGAGGACAATGAAGAACAGTGCATGCAGCTAATGAATGAGGTGTACCTAAAGAATAAGAAGGTGATAACCAGATAGCCATAGGTTATTCATCGTAGCGACTTCTTCGAGGAACTGAGTGATACTATCATGTTCCTAAGTAGAGTATTTGGGATTTCTGACGCCCATTACTTTCATAAATGGATGCTCAGGTACTTGGAGACCATGAACAAGAACATACCTGATCAACGCTTTGAGTGGGTGGAGATAATAAGCAGCACCATATCTGAACAGCACCAGTAAATCACCACAACAGGGAGGTTCTACATGAACTCATACATAGTCTATGTTGTAGCCTCAGAGAGGAATTATCCAGCATTAAGCCGATGTAGGGTTTGGCCTCAGGTAAAGATATACGAGTACTACCCAGAGCTGAAGCTGGAGAACAACATCTCACAGTTCACCAAAATCAACGATGCCTTCTTCTACAACATCGTCTGCCTATTGAGGCCCAACATGACTCACGGTCGAACGACCAAGAGCATTGTCACAGCAACAGAGAAGTGGGGGGCCTTATTTACACAATTTCCCACCTTCACCTATCTTAGGGAAACTAACTTCCTAGGTGAGCCCACCAAATTACTGAGATATTCTGGCCCCAATCTGATCCTATTGGAGCTATCTAGACAGCTCGTAACATACCACGAGAAGTGCCTAAAGAGAAAGAAGGGTAGAACTCCTTCCCCCCTTACAGTGGGCAAATACACATGTATCTCTCACAACAAAGCCTGGGAAATGGTTGCCGAGCTAGAACTGCTCAATCTGAAGCACAAAATCCCAGCGAGGCCCACTTTTGATCCAAGGAATTTCCTTCCCAAGGTAAAAATCGATCCAATCCATATTCCACAGATCGAGGACATCTATATCGACCTGTACCATGAGGTTGAACTAAGAAGGAAGGACCGCTCCTATTTGGCCTTGGCAGAAATTATTCAATACGGCGTGGCCATCAGGTATATTTGGATACCAAAAGGGACAACTGACCGTTCACTGTAATCGATAGAATGAAAGCGCCCCAGACCATTGAAGAAAGGGTCAAGGAGACATTGCGGAGAACAGAGCACTGGTGCAGGATGAATGGCCTTATCTACCTCGAAGTAGATTTCACTACGTCTCCATTGGGCAGTGCACCTATCAGGAAAAAGCATCTGTCTAAGGTCAAAGGAAAAGATAAAGATGGTGAGTCGAGCTTTGCTCAAGAAGGAGCTCCTGAAAGTCCTCCTTTCACTGCACAAGAACAGGTTGTAAGCCTGGTATCCCTAGAAAAAGAATCGGCGGAAGGTGTTTCGATGGGTACATCCACTCAAGGTGTCACCACTGCTACAACTGCTGAGGTCCCTTCTATCCCTTCTCCTTCTCCTCCTTCTCCTCCTCACATGACCCAAGTGACCATTCCTTTGGTCGTGTCCTCTCTCCCATCTTTTACTGTTCCTCCTTCCTCGTCATCCATCTTCTCTTCTCTTGCGGAGCTGTCCCCCACCATTTCTTCTCTCATCTCTCAGCTCCCTTCCTTTTCCACGTCTTCCTCCCCTGCAGTGTCCCTTCCCCCTGTGATCACTTTCTGAGCCTTCCTCTCGATGCCACCACCAAGTGTCTCTACCCATTTCCCATCGTCTACCTGTAGAAAATGGGCAGTGCACCTCCTACAACTACCATGGAAACTCTTGAGGTCCCAAGTTAGGACAAGATAAACGAGTATGCCAAAATTGGTGAACAAGGTATGGTAGTTTCAACCTGGAGAGATCAAATCCTCAAAGACAGCGAGGAGGTAATAGTCAAGTTCAGCGAGTTGTATCAGAACATCAATCAGGCGAACAAAGATCTCTAGGTGATTACAGGACCTATCCCCGAGGAGTTGGACCATGCAAGGTTGCAACATGGAACATTCCAGAAAATGCTCGACTATTCAGTCGACGATCTAGTAAAATTTGGTGTCTTCAGTCACCCCAGGGTACCCACCAAGATCCTTGCTCCGTTGAATTACCGGGTCGACCAGATGGAGTTCATCCTGGAAAAAATTGACAAAGTCAAGGAAGAATCCCTGGATGCAATGCATCAAATGGAACAAATTCTTCTGAGAATGTCTCCAGGCCTGCTTACTCCTTCTTTCACCTTGAGGAAGGCAGAAAAAACTATTCAGATCTTCAAGAAGATCCTCTCACAAGGGTTAGGGCCAGAAGCCATTTTAACACCGAATGCATCAACAACCTTCTGGTTTTCCATGATTTTTTGGGGTTCCTTATGGAGGTAGGAAATGAATATTTCAAACTCCCTGAAAAACTTAGAGATGAGTGGGATACCTGTGAAGTCATCGGTGATCATACGAAAGGTCCTGCTCAGGATCAAATTCAGCCCATGATCAATAAATTCATGGAATATCAGACTCAGTTCCACATCACCTCTCCCAAACAACAGCAGAAGCAAGATACCCCCTTCCAACCGCGAGACGACGATGAATAGTTCTCTTCCTCTTGGCTTCTCTTTTTGTAAATATCTAATAGTATGTTGGTACAAATGATGACCTCATCCATGTTGCATCATGGGATGTTGTCATCCACCAAGTTGTCCAAAGTCAACATTTACTTTTAGATATTTTGTAAATTAGTTGTTGGTTCCCTTTTTCCTTCTTTCTTCTCCTTCTTCTATACATACTTGGATAGTTGTTGTATTCAAGGGTGAATAGTTTTTAGATGAAAAATAGATATAAGAAGAAAAGACTTTGAGCTTTTGTAACAGAAGAAAACATTAATACAAATATTAAGACTTTGTGCTGAATATGCATGTTATAAGCATTTTAATCTTTCTTATGTCAGATTTATGTTTTTATTCTGTTAAATGTATCTCTACTTTTTTGTCATTTATTCATCAGTATTGCTTTGTTTGTCTATGCAAGTAGGTTCAGCTCTATTTACTACCAGCCCAAAACATAGACCCTCTGACCTTTCTTCTTTGGAATTCATTTCTTTTCTTCCTTCAGATCGATTCTTCTCCCCACCTCATTTCTTTCCCTTCTTTTCATAGTTGAAAATACCTCTACTAGGATGAGATCCCAGCCCCCGAAGGCACAATATTGTGAGACTTGCACAGATTCCTGCTGGTAGAATACCAATAAACCAGTTTCACTTTGCTGACTCAAAGAGGGGCTATGCCCTGCACACTGTTGGCTCATCTATCCATAGATCTTTCCACTCGACAGTTTCT
Source organism: Taxus chinensis (assembly GCA_019776745.2). Taxonomy (NCBI): domain Eukaryota; kingdom Viridiplantae; phylum Streptophyta; class Pinopsida; order Cupressales; family Taxaceae; genus Taxus; species Taxus chinensis. Next base: position 390,012,993 of record CM034155.1, read on the forward strand.
CGTACCAACATAATTTAATGAGGAAGTGAGAATTATACCATGCAAACACAACCTACAAATCGTGTTGGACGAACAATTATTTTCATTTAGTTAACCACACAAGAGAATCGATTGTTGGAGAAATACCCTATCCTTATGAGATATAGAACCCAACCTAGGATCCATGAGAAAATATTGTGGAGAATCCAACTTCATAAGAGAGCCTACACCACCCTTGAATAAACTTAGAGTTAAAAAATATAGATTTGTGCAACATTACGAGGCTACTAATCCAAAGGAATCCACACAAAGACCTACCTTAATTATTTTTTTGAAGCGATAAAATATTTTCCAAGTTATAGAGTACTATGAATGTGCAATACTCTTAACCAAGTTACACAAAACTATAAATTTTGTACAATATTAACTAGTCCATACAACACGCGGAGTAACATGTAAGCTTTCCCAAGCAACAAAATACTATGAATGTCATGCAATTCTTTCTAAAGTAATGTAATATGATGTAAGGCATGATATTCTATCTAAAGCCACATAAAACTAGGGATTTTATAAAAATATAGTTTGATGTTGCTATACACTATAGAAGCTTACAAATGCTAGCAATTCTACAAAATGCAAATCATTATAGAGCTACTCACATGATATTTAATGATGATATCTATTTCTAACATTAATACTTGTCTACATCAGCATTGTTACAATATTATATGTGGTAATTGATCTGTATATTTTAGAAAAGAAATAATAAAATAGATCAATTGAGCTAAATCCAATGGAATGGAACTTCTAGGAAAATTTGAGGAACATTGTTGCCATGCTACTGCATAGGTGTTTTCATTGATTTAAAACATCATTAATGACAAAGTGTATGATGGTTTAGGGTTAGATGATGCTAAGAGTGATGATGATATGGAGATTCAGGTATGTTCTTGTTTGCACATGTTGATTTACTGAGCATGACTTGTTCTAACAATCCTATTCAAGCAACCTAGCTAGCCTAGGTGATGTTGAATGGTTATTGGGAATTATTGGTTGCTTGAGGAGAATTTTTTCATGTTTGGAAAGTTTTTTTTAACTCACATGAGTTGTAGGGTGCAGATACAAGCTGGTGATCATGATTCAGGTACTCATTTGGAGCAGGTTTGAATGTTAGGAGGTATGAGATTAAGGTATGGAGCTATATGAACTCATGGATGTATATATGTAGGTGTACCATGATGTATTGGATATTTGTGGAAAATTTTAATGTCTTTCATGATGAGTTATGGTGTTCTTTAGATTGACCCTAGCTTATATATTGTAAAACCCTAAGGGGTAGCTATAAACGTATTAGTGGATGGAAATATTGAGAGGTAATCATGACATTTTTATTATTTGAGATGTAAGTAGGATGTGTCTTTGTGCTGTGGGAAACAGTTTAGGTTTCCATGATGTGAAGTTTTCAAGATATGAGGGTTTTAGTGAAATATGGTCAAGAATAAGTGCATTTCTAGCTCGAATTGGAACTTCTGATGCTCACCATCAATTGTGTACTTTTCATTGGAACTTTTATATTTAAAGTATGTTTCTAAATCAAGTCTATAAGGTTTAAAAAATAAATGTGATCATTTCATCATCACATTTTTATGAATGAAATGTTAAGAAGGTAAACAACTTGTTATGAGTTTGAAACCCTAGCTTGAAAGCCGTGTGAGAGACATTTACTTCTTAATTGGAAAGAATTTAATCCTATTACATGGATTAGGATTTTAAAATGTATAGAAATCCTTCAATATTTCATAGAAATAGGTATGGTAGAAGTCATGGTGATGAGTAGAACCACACTCAAAAATGTTTTTTTATTGAAGATGTTTATTTTGGGACAACTTTTTCCAAAGGAGTTACAAAATAATTTTACATTTGTGGGATGTATGAGAGTTTATATTTATATAAAAAATAGCGTTTTAGGTCATTGTAGAGTGAATTAAAAATGGTCAATGTGTGCCTTCATGAAGGTTGACTAGTCAAAGGGCAGTTTTGAGGCAAGTAAAAAGCAGATCTTCATTGAAATGAGACCCTAATAGGAGCTTCAAATGGATTTAAGAGGTGATTTTAGTTGTGTTTGAAAGAGAATTTATATAGATTTGTTATCCAGTTGATATAAGGTTTGATTAATTATGATTATTTTTATATATATGGTTTCTAGGTTACTTTGTAGACAAGAAGTATTTTCTGGTTATCATAGGACATAACTGATTTTTTTGCTGAAGAGTTGAGTTGGTTGGAGAATGTGAAGGATTGTGTGACAGATTTTTATCTCTTGGATACTATGAAGAGGTAATGGATTTAGACATATTATGAATCAATTTTCAGGTCTTGAAAGATTTCAGTAAGGGTATTTAACAAGTTTGCGCTTTGAAAACTAACTTTTTGGGCAAGCATGATTTTGTGAAGGACAAATGTTGATGTAGTTTGAACTAGTTGTTGTTTTAAGACTTATAAATTGATTAGAAGTGTTGTACAAGGTTATTCAATTTAATAATGATTAGTCACATTCCATATTTTAGATGATTTGATGTGGCCTTTAGTTCTAATGGTTATGAATCAGGGTTCTTGAAGGGGTGTTAGAAACACGTGTTTTCAGGAGGATAAGAAGTCGTGGTCCTATTTAATGAAATGTTATGATTTTTTGATGAAAATTGCAATAAGGTATGAGGTTTAAATGTTATTTTAAACATGTGGGATTAATTTTAAAATAATAAATACAAATATTTTTTGGTGTTAGGATATTTTTTGGCATTTCAATGCATGGGCTTTGAGTGATTTTTGGTGCAATGGAAGAAGGTTTTTTGCTAGACCAACCCATATTTTTTAATTGTATAGTGTTATGACAAAGTCTATGGGATGTTTTTTATGATGTATTTTTAATTGAAAAAGGAGGTAAAATATTTTAGTTTGAATTTGAAATGTAAGACAGTAGCTCATGGAATCAGAATTTGGGTACTTGGGTGAACTAGTTGAGTGATGTGTGTGTGTGTGTGTCCAAGAAATGTGTGCCTAGTGTGTGATAGATTTTTAGCAGGTGAATGAGAATGAGTTAAGATAAAGTAAATTTTGTGAGAGAGTTTTTCAGATTTATGGAAAGAATGTGTGTAATTTTTTGAGATCCTTGATCAAGTGTAGAAATAGCTTTAGGTGTGCAAGAAGATCAACACATAATGGTGTGCAATGAGTGTATGAATAAGATCGAGCCGAATTCATTGGTCTCTATCAATTGTGGTCGAAATATTTCAGATATCAAGAACAACATAAGTTGGTTGACTTGGTTATTTATAATCTTATGGGTATTTATCTTCCTTTGGGGGTTGGTGCAGTCATAAATTGTAGGAGTTTATGCTCCTTGTAGGGTTTTAGCTCTACTAAAATAGGGGGTTAGTGCTCCTTATGGGGTTTGAAACCTCACTAAATTTGAAACATATTAAACATATCAATATAAATATTGTGTTTTAGTGGGTTTTCTTCCCATTAATAGTTTCCAACTTATATCTTGTGTCTTTGTGTTTATTATCCTTTCTCATGGTTTATTTCATTTATGATATTTGTATGTTGTTGTGCACACATTAATGATATGGATAAGTGAATTTATGAGTTTTGAATGAGTAATCTGAAATTGATTTGAAATATTTTGTAAGGACTGATTCATCCCCCTCATAGTCCATTGTGTTTCCAATAATTGGTATCATTTTGGGTCCTTTTGGAGAAGTTTGATAGATTTACATGAGATCCTTGAAGCACAAAAATGGTGAGAAGCATAGTTATTGAAAAGGCACCAATGTTTGATGGTGTGAGTTATGTTTTTTAGAGATTGAGGATAAATACCTTTATCATGGCTCAAGGTCTTGATGTTTGGGATGCTGTGGAGCATGGTTATACTCCTCTTACCACTACTCTAACTACTAATTAAGAAAAGAAGGAATTTACTAATAACTCAAAGGATTTTGGTTTCATCATAAATGGGCTAGGTGAATTTTAGTTTGGAAAAGTGATGCATTGCAATTCAACAAAAGAAGCATAGGAGAAACTTCAATTTCTGTATGAAGGTGACTCAAAGATAAAAGTTGCTAAGCTTCAAACCTTTAGAAATCATTTTTAAAATCCTAAGATGAATTATAATGAGTCTATTGTTGGATATCTTATTAGTGTAGATAAGGTTTTCAATAGCATGAAATTTTTAGGAGATGATGTGAAATAAGAAGTTGTTCAAAAGGTTTTTAGGTCACTAACTCCTAGATTTTACTCTAAAATATCTGCTATTGAAGAGGCAAAAGACCTAACTAATTTAAAGTTGGATGAGTTGCATGGTACGTTAAATTCTTATGAAATGCGGATAGGTATTTATAAATTAGCCAAGAAAGAGGGTTTCTTTCAAATCTGAAATGAAAACTAAATTTTAAAAAATCAAGGATGATGATGCTACACTTGAAATTGAAGATGAAAAGCTCTTTGGTATGATGACTACACAATTAAAGCTTGGATATGGTAAGTACAAAGGTAAGCTTCCTTATAAATGTTTTGAATGTGGTAAGATATGAAATTTTCCTATTAATTGTCCTCATAAACACAAGAAGGAAGATCATGATGAACATGAGTATGATAGTGATCATGAAAACAAGAACAACAAGTATGATAAGAGGAAGAAAAAGTTTGAGAATTTTGAATATAAGAAGAAGGATAATTTTTTTATACAAATGAAGATGATGAATTATATGATGCTAGTAGTGGTGTTTCAGTTTATGAGGATATAGGAAATGAGGTTTTGTTCATGACTAATGATGAAAAAAGGTCTTCTCCTAATGGCTCGTCTTTGTTATGAAATTTTATATCAGGTTATGGAAGTTATTCTAGTGAAGATGATGAGGATGTCAAACATGATTTTATGGGAATTCAAAGATAGCTAAACACATGCTGAGAAAGAGAACAAAAAGATGAGACCTAAGGTAAGAGAGTATGAAAGTAATATGCACAAGCTAGAAGAAGAGTAAAAGTTTGAATCAAGCAAGAAAAGTGAGGAAATCATATTTTTGTTAGAGAAGGTAAAGTATCTTAGTCTAGTTTAAGGGTAAAGATAGTGTGTGCACAAAATTGGAAGAATATATAGAGTTCCTAAGGATTGAGTTGTTAGAGGTTAGCAAGAAAACTATTTCATTTAAAAAGTGTGAATAAAACACTAAGGCTCTTGATTATCTCTTGAGAAATCAGAAAGTTGCAGGTGATAGAGCTGGTTTGGGCTTCAAACCCGAGGTCAAGAAAAAATAAATGAAGTAAGAGGACCTCGTTTCAGGTAAGTAAATTAGTGAAATAAGATCCAAGGAAGAAAATAAGAAGAATCTCATCAAGGAAAATGTGAAAGGAAGGTTAGTTAGGTAACCTGGTATGAAAGAACTTTCAATGGATATTGTCATTAATGTAATGCATTTGGTCATAGGGCATGACAGTGTATAAAGTATTCTAGAGATACTCATCCATGGAGAGACAATATGAGTGAATTTTATAAGAGTGTAGTGTGCTACAAATGCAATGAAAAAGGTCATGTTTCTATATTTTTATTGATTGATCCATCTAGAAATGTTGATGGTTTCATGAGGAATAATACAATAGTGTGCTGCAAATGTAAGAGTTGGTCATGTTGCAAGAAACTTTTATCAAGGTCTCTTAAGTCAAAACATGAGTTTTCAAGATCTTAAAGTGAAAAGAGGTAACTGTTAAAGGCCTAAAATGCTTGATAGTGGTACAAAAGGACATGAGAACAAGGAAGAGATCTTGAAGTTTCATCAAGATCAATTGTTGATAGAAGACTAGTCATAAATTAGAGTTTTGATAAAAAAACAAGAAGGAGATGGAATGCTACAGGTATCTAAGAGGGCTTGGTTCCTCTTGAAGGCCTTATTTTAGGTCTTCATGGTGTTCATATCTCTCCACTATGCTTCTTAGAGGTATATTAGTGTAAATAAAGCATCATTGTGAGAGGGATTTGTCTGAGTAAAAATGTGCCTCCTCCATAAGGTCAAGGTATGCCATTTCCTATTCTTGTTTTTTCATGTGATGTTTAGCTTAGTCTCAATCCTTGTGTCTCATATGGGGTATGACTGTATTTTCAAGTTATTGTTTGCATTGTCATGGTGGTTTTTCATTCTGAAGTTGAATCAGTTGGTGCAAGAGTAAATTTGAGGTCACATAAGTTGTGGATTATGTAATGACATGTATGAAAGGTCCTCTCTCATTCTGAGCTAGCTGTTAGTTATGAATGTGTCTATGGACTGTGATGCTTCATGGTATCTAGTCCAAGTCATGTTATGTATAAGATTTTATCATGAATTATAAGGAAAATTTTCAAGTGTTACTATGAGTCTATTATGTATGAGAATCTATGGATGTGTCTCAGTAGCATATTGAAGGCCTTCAAAGGTCCTAGAGGATTCATTCTCTTAAGGAAGTGTGTGTTTGACATCACAAGTAGTTTGGGCATGCCCATTGATTTGTCAGTCATTGTGTCTTGTGATATAAGTCTATAAGGGTGAAAATGGTTTAGAAAATTGTTTTTGAAGATTCTCTTTTGTCATCAAGAATGAAAAATTGATCAATCAATATGAAAGTGAAGTTATGTGCAGAGTTCTTAAGGGTTTATGAGGGAAAAACCAGGGATAATCCTAGTAAGTTGATGATATATTTTTGAATTCTAATCATGAAAAATTGTTCTTAGGGAATTAGAAGGTACACATACAATGTTAATGTTCTAGGATGAGATCATGGGAGAAAAAAAATCCATTTTAGTCTCTCTGTGTTGACGATTTTTTCACAGTGCTTTGAAAGTGGCATGTAAAGAATGTTGTATATGGAGGAATAAATTCATTGATTCTCGAATGCTAAAAATTTGTGAAAATATTCTATACATGGTAGTATCTAGGATTTAAGATAATATAGGTAATAAAGTTTCTTAAATACTTGGGAATCTATGACACTGATTAGTTGATTGTGTTTTCACTAAAACGACCTAACTTGAGATGAGTATAGTGAAATTTGGGAAAATTCTCTTCAAGGAAATGGTTCAATATTTATGATGAATATAATTTGAAAAAATGGTATCTCTATTAGGTAAAAAATTTCTCTTTAATGTTTGTATATTAAGATTTATGTGTGTTTCTTGAGGTACCCATGTCTAGTAGACTGTGACAGTGAATTGATAATGTGAAGAATAATTTTATGATATTATGAGATAAGTATAATAATATAGTATCCTTGAATGAGGTATAAGATGATGTCAATAGGAAAAATGTGTGGTATTTTAATTTTGTGTGCTCTTGAGCATTATGTACTACGTTTGAACCAAGTACAGGACTGTAGGTCACCTTCTATCATTTATGAGTAGATCTTGTTCCTGAAAATGAGCTAAATGGTTTTGATGTTTCCTCCTAGATGTGTGAGAAGTTGTTTTCCTAAAGTCTCTTAGAAAAAGGATGAGTCATAATGGAAATTTATAAGGAGATTCATGATGATTTTTTGATACAAGACAAGGATAAGTGCATCTACATGTGTGAAAGAAGCTTGTATGGTTCTCAGTAATGTTTTGAGCCACATTGACTATCTACTGGACCATGATTTTACATTTATGAATACATCATTATGATTTATAAGAAAATTTGAAGTTAAGCTCAGAGTTGATAAGATTGACGGAGTTCCCTTGTTGCTCCCGATGCAAAATGAGCTCCTATAGGTAAGAGAAGTTGTTTTGATCATTTTTTGATGGGTCTGAAGATCAAGTATGGTATGTGTGATCTTGAAATATGATATATAACTCTTGATGTATCCTAATATGTCCACATGAGTATTTACGCATGTTTATTGCTCCTAGTTGGATCTTATGCAAATTGTCTACCTACATTATTACACTATTGTGAATGGAAAAGTATAAGGGTTTTTGCATGAATGTTGTGTGTATGAGTCCATTATAAGTTGACAAGGTGCTCTGTGAATTGGTCTTGTAATAATTGCAAAAAGGATTCATTTTAGTAAATAGTTATTAGATCCTTGATAATATTTCTTGATATGAGTGACTTTGAGTCAGAAAATCATGTGCTACAGTGGTCTGTATGGTTACTCCTACAGAAGGATGAAGTGTATAAATTCTTACTAAAGTCAGGGGGAGCTTGAATGAGTATTATAGGAGGTGATATGTATGGTTTCAAGGAAAAAAAGGTATGTTTTGGGTGTTTACTTCATCAATCAGTTGGTTTTGGTCTTTGATTGCACTATTTTATTCATTATGAATGTCAAGAACTAAAGATGAACTTTAGGACTGGGCTTAGGTGTTTGAAGTACTCCCAATCCAATAATACAAGGTAAGAAGCCTATTTTTGTTCTTGTTTACTAGATATGGTTGTCTTAAGTGTAGGGGGAGTTGTAAATTGCATGTTCAAGGCGTGGATGATGTTCTAGGACATGTCAAAGTTAGATACAAAGCTATTGAATATCCACTTTAGGGATCTCAGTCTCTATGTGAGATGGAAAGCAAGGAACTGGATTGACAAGCTAGATTTATGACTAGAAAATATGATGTATGCTCAAGAATGAAGGAATGATGAATTTTTATTATCATTTATGACATTATTGGCATGATCTCAAGATGTATTCTATAGATAGTGGTCTCTTACAGTGGATTCATGAAAGCTAAAATAGAGCTTGAGGCAAAAATGACTTGTCTTTGCATGCCTAGAAGGTGGATAGTTCTATTTTTGCTTAAATCAAGGTAAGATGATACTTTATTAATATTTTATTGATATATTCATATGGTGTACATGCTATTCCTAGGGGGAGCATGGTGTTTTTCATGCTTGCTAAGATCCAAAATCAGGTTTTGATTGCAAATTTCAATATTTTGAGATTATTTGAGACCTTCGGTTGATGTTTATTATAAAGAGGTGTTACTATTAAGTTGATAAATGTGAATATCATGTAGGTACATGTAGCCTTTTTCATTAATTGAAAAAGGTGGAGAAGATTAGGTGGATCTCCATCAATGACAAAGGGGGAGATTATTGGCATGCTAATGCTTAGGTGTTGTCATTAATGGAAAACCTCATTACTGAAAAAGTGGATGATGGTGTAGGGTCATATTATTCTTAGAGTGACGATGACAAGGATATTCAGGTATGTTCTTGGTTGCACGAGTTGATTCAGTGAGGATGACTTGTTCTAGGAAGCCTATTCAGGATACCTAGTGAGCCCAGGTGATGTTGCATGTTGATTAGATATTATTGGTTTCTTGAGGAGTATGTTTTCTTGTTTGGAGAATTCTTGGGAACTCACATGAGTTTCAAGGTGAAGAACCGGGTTGGTGACCATCATTTAGGTACTCATTTGGAGTAGGTTTGAATGTTCAGAGGTATGAGATTGAGGTATGGAGCTATATGAGATCATGGATTCATGTAGGAAGGTGTATGTACCAGGTATGTTTGGACCATTTTGATTGCTTTCATGATGTGTTATTTCAGTTGACCCTAGCTTCTATAGTGCAAAAACCTAAGGGGTAGCTATGCAAGTCTTAGTGAGTGGAAATATTGAGAGGTAATCATGAAATTATGATGATTTTAGATATTAGTTGGATGTATCCTTGTGCTGTGGGAAACATTTCAGGTTTTCATGATGTGAATATTTCAAGATATGAGGTTTTTTGGTGAAACTAGGTCAAGAACGTGTACATTTCTAGCTTGAATTGGAAGTTTTTATGCTCACATTGAATTGTGTGCTTTGCATGTTTATAAATTGAGTCTAAAAGGTTTCAAAAAATTAATGAGGTAATTTCATTTCCACATTTTTATGAATGAATCTTAAGAAAGTAAACAACAATTTATGAGTTTGAAACCCTAGCTTGAAATTGGTTTGAGAGATTTTATTCCTAAGTGGAAATAATTACTTACTAGTGCCTATATGATGATTGGAATATGTAGATGACTCCTTCATATTTCTCGAAAGGTATGGTAGGGGTCATGGTTATGAGTGCACGAAAAGTTTGTTTTACGAAAAGATTGTCAAAGGCGTTGCAACTTAAATTGCCATTGTACGATATTATATGTGATTTTTTTATTAAATTAAAAAGAAGTTTAAGGTCATGGTAATGTAGTTACATGGTCAAGTATGCTTCATTTGGGTTGATGGGTAAAATGACATTTTTAAGGCACTAAAAAGTAGTCTTTAGTAACATGGGCATAACTAGAGCTACAAGTAGAGGTATGATGTGAATAAAGTTCCGTTGGAAAGAGGATTCAAGGAAATTTCAAGTGATATAAGGTTTTATTCATGATGATGACTTTTGTTATTTTTTCTAGATCAATTTATGGATAATAATATTATTTACTTTCCAAGACAAAACTATTTTTGCTAAAGAATTGAGTTGTTTGGAGCATGATATGGATTGGTTGATTCTTTATATAACATGGAATGTGAATAGAGATGATGTTTTCATCCATTGAATCCATTTTTAGGTCTTGAAAGTGTTAAAAAGGGTGTTAGTGAGTTGATCTTTGAAAACATATTTTAAGGAAACATGATTTGGTGAAGGAAAACGTTGATGTAGTTTGAACCATTGGTTGTTTCGTGACTTATAAATTTATAAGAAGTGTGATAAATTTTATTCAATTTACATTGAGTGGTCACATGTCATATATGAGTTTTAAATTGCATATCAGGTTTAAAAATTTTATAGCCTATCCTAAGGCTTTGAATTTTTGCCACTTGGAATTTGATATGGATTGTTATGCTGGTTCTAATGTTGTAATGTGTTGGAATAGGGTCATGTGATTCACCATGGAGTGATGGGACCTATGGACCCACTTCTTTGTATGGGGGTACACCCCAAGGAGTTACAGATAACTAGTAGGTTATTGAACCACGAGTTATTATGTCACTTGGGTTAGAGGTATTTGGACTCTATGCACCTAGGGCCATAGGGTGACTGACCTATTTTGAGGAGCAAAAAGGAAAATTTATCTTTATTTTATTACTTGAGGGAGACATAAGATATTTTTGAGGGTGATTGATGCTTTGGGAGGTATATGTAGTTGTTTAATGATGATTTGGGAGATATATGGAGTTGTTTTTATTATGCCTTGGGAGGTATATGGAGCATTTTTGTGATGTTTTGGGAGGTCGATGAAGTTGGTAATTTTATTTATGTGTACTCTTGTGGGTCTTGTTACACATTGTTATGATTGAGTCTTGACTCTCCCCTTGGTTGTTTTGGACTATTAGATATTTTTTTAGCACTATGTTGGTACAGTCTTGGATTTTTAGGTCATGTGATACCCATTGTATATGTATTAGCATGATGATTTTATTTTTCGGTCACATGTGTGTACTGGATCTATATCTATGACATAATTGTTGGAAATTATTTGTTATGTGGACCACTTGTTTTCTTTCCATGGTGGAATTAGAAGCCTTGTGATGTGATACACTCATGAAAGTATGTAAATTGATGTCTTTTGGGTTGTTTATGTTGAAGTAAATTTTGTGTAACAACTTAATGTTAGTTACTGTTGGGTACCCATGAACATAAGACAATTGAAAATTCTAAACAATGAGTATTAAGATTTGAGATTAAAAGTACTATAAATGAAAATATTAACTAAGTAATAAGGTAAAATAGAACTGCCAATCTTCACAAAAAAATTAAAAGTGAAATAATTAGCTAAATTTTCTAGTCTACCCTATGGTCATGTTATAACGATAAAGATCTTAACCATAGATAGATTTTGTAGTCATTCACTTCTTTCTTCGTTTATCACTTTTCTATCATTGGCGTTGTGTCACATCGAGGATGATTCTCTTAAAAGGGGAGGGAAATGTAGTGCCCGACCAAAAACAAAACTAAAATAATAAAAAATATTAGCACTGTGTTTGGTGGGAAAGTAGACGTGTGGGGTAGTAAACGAAATGATAGAAGTGGAGTACATAGGAGGTGGAGAGATATATTCCTGCAGATTTTCAAACCTGTCATTTCCCTTCCACAATAATTCATGCCTTTAATTGAATTCTCCAGTTGTTTCCACGCTAAAACCCAAGCCCATGTTAATTTTTTATTAATAATTGGTTGGATAGTGAAAGTAAATGGAGTGGGTGGGTGTCTCACCTATAATTAAATAAAATGAATGTTACGTGGTGCATTAAGTAGTGTTGTATTGATTATGACATTGAAAGTTCCCTTTTCTAGCTATGCCGCTTACATCTCTGCCGGATTTGTCTCTTACACTCTTTAATTGCATGGAATCCTCTTTTGAGCATCCTCCACATCTAAGGTGTTTCCTGTCTCTGAGAGGAAAACCATTGCCTACTACTGTTATGTTTCTGTATGTAGAAAAGAAGGAGAAGATAGAGGAATTTAGTTGGATGTTGTAGTTACAAATGACCTGGTAGCCATGGATGTGAAACCTGGGATAATATATGTGGCATGCAAACTGTTGGGCAAAGTGTCCAGAGAGATGTGTCTTCATGGATGGAAATGATCACTGTATCAGCACAAAATGGCTTGGTTAAAGTAGCCTTGGAGGCTTTAGCTCCATAGACAGGAGTAAAGGAAATTCCATAACCTTTATCTTTCATCCTCTTGCCAACGTATAATGGGATCCTTGCATCAGGAGATGGACATTTATCTATAAATTAAAAATGTGTTTTTGTTAGATACTATGGTTAAAATTGTATTGGGTGTGCACTACAGAATGTATGGGATTTCAATAAAATGGGGTTTACAAAAATCCGTGGTAGTTGGGAAGATGGGGAAGACACATGACTGATCAAAATCTTTGAGGACTGCATTGGAGTATACGATCTGTCTGATCTCTGAGAGATATGGGAAAACATAGATGTTGTGTGTTGTTAACATCAATATTATCTCTAATCTATTTTCAAGTCAGGGCATAACAGGGGAAAGCTTCGAAAAAACCACATATGGTATAAATTCATTATCTATTTAACATATTAAATTTTTAATTTTTGGATTATATTTTTTGGTCTTTCTCTATTTTCATGGCCAACATTGATATGATCTCAAATACAATAGGTGAAAAGGAGGAGAAGGCATTTGACATGCACATGAACTGTTTGACAGATTATCTTAAAAACAACGTGGTTTTGTACACAAATTATACTATAGGATATGCACGAAATGGGTTTGTTGAAAACGGTTTAGAACTTTCGAGAAAATGCAACTTGAAGATTTAAAGCAAGATCCCCACATATTTTTCCAATGTTCCCCTCTAGTTATGCCAAAATGAGGGCCTTAGAATTGGTATGAACCCATAAAAAAAATGGAATAAGATTTTTATTAGATGCTGCAGTTACAAATGCCTTGGAAATTTAGCATTGGGTGCAAGAATCCACAAACATAATAGAGAGTTGAAATCGTTGACATGTGGTCGAGTGGTAGGCTCAGCAGATAATGAGTATAAACCACCCAGAGCCCCTCATACCCCGCTTTGTTAATCAATATCAGGCATGGTTTCCTTACTAAAATCTTTCATAATTTTTGTATTTTGGTTCTCTAATTTGCAATATAACTTAAATAGTAAACCTGTGGATAATTATACATTTGGATATTCAACCAAGCTAGATATTTCAAAACAACAAAACACCACCTTCTAATTTACGTAACCAAGTTTCACGTCGTCCATCAAATGAGATGGCTTCCATAACCTCATATATTGTTAACCCAGAGTGTCATAATTGGGCACTCATGTCCGCTGATATCGGTGAGAGTTAGCCTATGTTGTCAATAAAAAAACCATTTTTTTTGCCTACCTTGCAAAGTTAGAAAAAAATGTAATTTTCTGAAACTGAAAAAAACCAACTCCGAAAACCCAAAAAAGAGGTGTCAAGCATCGTATGTGCTCCTTGTTATGGGGAAAGTAATATAAAAATTTAGATTGAACCCAATCGATCATTTGTGCTCTCTACGTCATTTTTCTAGGAGCTCTGTTACTTTGTTTTGTACTTTTAACTAGCTCTTAAAACTAAAACATTGGCTTTTGTTTTAACCCATCGTTTAGTCCTTGAACAATGAAATAATTTTCCACCTTCGCAAACCTATATTATTTTTAATATAATATTTCTTGGAACCTTCGGTTCAGGAAAATCATATTCCTATTTAGTTTGGTAAATACTTTTTGTAGGCCTCCAGCCGCAGTTCTTGACTAGGTCACACTAGACCAATTACGACCAATGGCTCTGGAAAACTCATTGCCATTTGAAACCCGTATGTCAGTCCTTTGTTACGTCACCTCTGAAAAATTCTCCATACAGAGGGAAAATTGTAGGAAATTTCTCGTTGTACGCTCGTCCATCGAACGTTAGTTTTGGAGGTGGTTTTGTGATCCCTTGAGCTAACTTTTGATCATTTTCAACCAGGCCAATTATGGCCAACGACCTCGGAAGACTAGATGCCAATCATAAAATGTTTTCCAGTTTTGAATTCCATCAGTTCTTGTGTATTCTTGGTGTATAGGAGCACACGTAGAAACTTACTTGTGGTATTTTTGCTCTCCAGAAGACAACGTTTGAAAGTGGTTTCTTAGCCTCCGAGCCCTAATTGAATATTTTTACAACTAGTTGGAAAAACGAAAAAAAGAAAGTCACAGGACCTCCAGTGGGTAACCTAACCATCATGGAAACTTGTTGACACTTGTAAATAAATGTTTGAAAATCTATCATGTGAACTATTGTGTGAAATTGAACTTTTGACAAAATAGTGTTTCTCTCTCTTCCCTCTTTCTTTCTCTCTCATTGGATACAAAACAAGGTGAAATGAAATGAAATAAATATGTGTCTCCAACCCCCCATTTACTATGAAAATTATTAATATTATGTAAATGGAAAACTGAAAATGTTAATTATGCTAGATCTAGGTGGATGCCATGCCAGTGATTTATCACTGATTTCATGCTCACATGGTTTTGCATGATGCAAGAAAGATGGCAAAAGGGCGATGTGTAATTCATTATTTATTATTGTAATTTTTATAGGTCATTGTAAAATGAATATATGTATAATGTAGTCTCATGCTACAAAAATGTTATATTTGAAATTTTCTAATATGTATGGGATGCTAGTTTTAGGGATATATTAGGAAATGTGCATTTAATCACAGGTTCAATTTGATTCATAGTTGTGTATGGTAAAAAAGGGTTTGATATGTGCATAGTAAATGAATTTTGAAGTTAATACATTTTGGGCTATTTTTTCAGTGTTCAATAAAAGATTAATTAATTATCATGTTGTAGTCTTACCTTGTAAATGTAATAAAGAGATTTAATCGAAACACTCAACCCTAGTATAATATCTATGCATAACTTGTCTTATTGTGTGTGATCCTTCGTAGTGTAGAATTTTTTTTGATACCATAGAATAAAATTAACCTTGTACTTGATGGCGTCTCCTAGGTTAGGTAAATAAAACCCCTAGTTGAAGTTTACCATCATAGTCGTCATGTTTAGCAACATTGTCGTGAACCTATATTTTAGGAATGACATGGTCCAGCTCTATCCTGAGTATGCGGTTTCCTTCTATTTTTGGTAACCATGAGAATAATGTCCTCTCTTTAGGCCGGAGACCATGTTGAGTGGTCAAGACTTCCTTGGAAGTCACCTTGTGAGTCCTTGTTTGAAGCATCGACTATGCAGTGTAACCTTACCATCTGTGGGGTAGGTAGAGCTAATTCTCCCTTAGTATCCTTTTGGATTTCCATGTCTTACGTGATTAGATATATAAGTTAACTTCATTAGTGAATGAAGTCATTTTTGGATCCAAACGACATAAATGAAGATCATGAAATACTTGTTCTAGGTCTTAAACTATTCTTAATGAACTCCCTTGTTCATCTCAGTTTAATGTGTTACCTTGGTTTCTATCAACATATCACCTTGGTCTTTTCTTTAAGGTGGTTTAGCATAAATATGTGCTCTTACCTTAAATGCATATATAGTTGAGGCGTATATCCTTAGGTGCAATTGGAATTAAACCAAACCTCAGTTGATTAGGAGCTTATCTTGAGTTTCATGTGTAGTTATCATGCTTCCAATAATATACTTCTTCAAGATGTTAGAGAAGTAATTTCGTAAATCTTTATGTTATAAAGTGATGCCAAAAAGAGACCCAAAAAAAGACAATGTAAATGAAATGAGAAACAATAGCTTATGTGATAATGGTTTAGGGACAAATCTTTCAGTTGAAGTCCTTATGGTTGAGTTAAGCATCGAATTTTGTTAAGAATGGTTACAATTTTCTCTTGGTGGGACTAGGCTTTTGAGCCAGTATAGAGTCCACAAATAAATAAAATAAAATAAAATTATGTCATGTAAATGCTTAATTGAATCAATCTAAATTGGAAACTAAAAACAACCATAGTACAAAAACAAATGTGCTTGTAACGGAAGTAAGTTTATAGGAAAGGGAAACTTGAACCTTCACCTCTTGAATCGTATTATTTTTCCCTCAGAAACTTCTTGTTGGTCCCCTTGCTTAATGAGGGTAAAATTAAACGTCAACTAAACATATTTTGAGAAATAAACCTGTTGCATAAGAACGAGAGAATTAGGAACTTTATATGTAATTGGAAATATGGAATTTAATTATGTAAGTTATGGAGATTGACATAATGGATAAAGAGTAAACTTAAATGGTTGAAAAATAAGTTAAATGTGAAATGAATTGAAGAATCTGTATGTGGAAAATGGATATAATCATCATTGTATAAAAATGTTCTTGGAATGTAAATCATAACTAAGATGTAAATATGGAAATGATGTGGTGTGGGTTGTCAATCCTTGGGTCCCTTGTTTTGGTTAGGTCATTACTAGTATTCGTTGTTTTGGCAAAGTGTGGCATCAACATGTATATGGTGTTGTTGTGTGTCTGTGAGTCAATGAATTATGTAAGCATATGATTTGTTGTTGAGTTTTCCTTCTTGGAACCCTTGTGGTGTTGTGAAGTGAGCAATATTAGTCAAAAAAACTAATTATCTTGGTATTTTTTATTGTTGTTTTTGTGTGTGAAAAATGTGGGTGTTACAGGTCCAAATTTAGAATTAGAGTCCTTAATGGTGTCGGAAACATGTGTTTTGGGAAGTATAAGAAGGAGTGGTCTTATTTAATGAAATAATCTAATAGGTTAATGAAAATTGCAACCATGTATGATGTTTAAATTATATTTAAAACATGTGTGATTATTTTAAAAACAAGACTAAAAATAGTATTGGTGTTAGGAGAATTTCTGCATTCCAATGCATGGGTCTTGGTGATGTTTGGCACATGGAAGAAGGATTTTTGATAGGGAAAACGATATGGTTCAATTTTAGTTGTTATGAAAATTATATGGGATGCTTTTATGGTGTATTGGTCGCAAGAAAGGATGGATATTTTTTGGTTTGAATTTAAAATGTGAAGGATATTATAAAAGCATCATTTTGGGTGCTTTTTGAAGCCAGTTGAGGGTGTGTGCCAGAAGTATGACCTAGGTGAGAGATTTTTTTAGGTATGTGAGCATGAATTGAGATAAGATAAAGTGTAAGATAGGTTTAATATTTATGGAATGCATGTGTGTAAGATTTTAAATCCTTAATAAGTGAAGAAAGATCTAATTTGTAAGAGATTGAAGACCTAGGATTTGAAGGTGTTTGGAGCTAAATATTTGGATCACTATCATCTATGGTATCAATATATGTTTAGTGGTCATAATTTATAAAAAATATATTGTGATCTATTATATTCATGCAAGTATCTTGTTGTGTGTAATATCAACAAGGGTTTTGGGATCAGTGCTCGTTGTGGAGCTAGTGTCTCACTAAAGAAATCATTTATGATTTGTATTATTCAATCCAGTATTTTTTGTGAGTAATATAAAAAAAAATTCAATTGGTTTTATTCCCCTTGAGGCTTTCCCACTTACATCTTGTGTTATGGTGTTACTTCTCCTGCTCATGGTTTAATGAATGAATCTTGTATGTTGTTGTGCACACATTAACGTATGGATAATTGATTAATGGTTATGTGTGTGATATGAAATTGAATTTGTAAGGACCGATTCACCCCCCTCTTAGTCCATTGTTTTTTCAAAAAATATTTTGAAGGGAACCTTTTCTTTCCAAAGGCATCTTTTTCTCTTCCTATATATATTTTAATCATATAAATATAAGGGAGATGTCAAATTATATAGATAATTAGATATATTATATATGAGGAATGGATATTGAATTCAAATTTTAGGATTTGATTAAATATCCTTGAGAGTATGAGCCACATGTTCTTATATAAAATCTTCATAGAGTTTCTAATATTAGGATAGGTCTAGGAATGGAATCCTTAGAGCGATTCTTGTTGATTTTTTCATAAGACTATAATTGGAGCTATAGACACTCAAATTTAGTAATTCTACTTTCTGACACTACCAGTATTGACATTTACCTCTTGATCAAACAAGTACACTGTACCCATTCTCATCTAGTACATCTCTAGCTATATTTTCTAGTTTTCTTGGTCAAAAACATACATCTATCAATAATTTATAATACTTGAATACATTAAATCCCTTTAAAAACTTCACTTATCAGCTTCCAAAATTCACATTTACATTTCTCCTCTAGGGTTAAAAAGGTACAGTAGGGTCAGTTTTTGTCATACATTCCTGACCGTATTGTACTATTTTTACTTTTATTGTTTTGATCCCAAACTTTCAATTGCACATTATTATTTACATCATTTACTCCCGCTCAATCAAATTTTATAACTCAAATCACCTTTGAAAGCATATATAGGAAATTAAAATTCACCTTATTTAAAACCTAGCACTCTCAGATACTCCAATTGCAAAAGCTAGTAAAAAATCCACCCAAAAATCCCTATAATTCATAAATACCTATGCACATTAATTAAGGCAACAATATTTACAATTATAAATATTCCCACTATGTATAGGGGACTACTTTACACATTTAAAAGCACTCAAACTCACTCACTCAAGTAGATCTATAAGAGATAAAATAAAATCAAGCTTTATTATAGAAAATATATCAAATCCAATTTGAGGCCAACATTATAGGTGGAAAACAATGTGCAATTTGAGGCCCCTTATGAGAAGTTCCAATGTTAGTGGTATGTGGGGTGCCTGTAACCCAAATAAGTTTTTTTCAGGACTCTCTATCCACAATTAATGTTTGAAAGGTTGAACGAAGCATTTTTATGTTCCTGTAGTGTAACCGATAGTGACCAACAGAGAGTGACAAAGACATTTAGACAAGCAACAAACTTAGATAGTTACAAATCATAGTTCTGAAAAGGGTCAAGACTGTACAAATAGGATAATATTGTATGTATATTCTTTCCCCTATTGTAAGGTGTTTCCCATGCACATCTTCAGGGAAAAGTTCAATTTTCAAAGAATTCTCAATTCTAGATCTCCATGTTTCATCATTTAAATAAATTACATAAGTCTAGAATTATTTGTATCATTTGAGTGCACTCAATCCCTTATGTTTGTGAACTTGTATTATATTGTGTACATTTGTTTCATGTATAAATGCATTATTTTGATATTGAATGGTTAATTTTATAATTTAATTAATCCAAATAGCTTCTTGTAGCTCCAGTTTCATTCAGTTTTGGTTGTAGTTGTAAATATAAATCAAATATAAAAGGCCGAAAATAAGAGTATTGATCCAATGTGTTCTATTCTATAATATTTAATTACATTAATAGATAATCATTTTTATTTTCTTGTCAATTATAGTGGTTGAGATATGGATTTGATGAGGTATAAATTCGATAAGTAGTTGTGTTGTGTAAGACATACAATCACTTGGGAACATTGATGAAGACTATAGTTGGAGACATAGACACTCAAATTTGGTAGAGGTTCTCTTTGAAACTATTAGTATTAACATTGATTTCTTTCTCAAACAAATATAATTTACCAATTATTATTTGGTTCATCTCTAGGTCACTTGTCTAGATTTGTTGGTCACACACACTCATCTATAAAAAAATTCAGAGAATCAAAAACATTAAATCCATTTAGAAACTCCACTTTTCAGCTTGAAAACTTTACTCTCATATTTTTCTTTTAGATTTAAAAATGGACAATACATTCAATATATGATAAACATTCATAAACCTATTGTACAGTTTAAACCTTGATTGGTTTGATTTCTAACATTTAGTTACATATTATTCTTTGGGTCATATACTCATCCTCAGTAGGATTTAATAACTCAAATAACCTTTGAAAGTATATATTTAAGCAAGTGAAACTAACCTCATTTACAGCCTCACACTCTCATGGAATCCTATTGCAAAAGATAGAAAAGAATGCACCGAATACTCACTATAATTCACAAATACCTCTGTACTTTCATTATGGAATCACTATCTATAGGTTTGAAACATCCTACTAGGTTTAGGTGACTTCTTCTCACATTTGTAAGCACTCAAAGTCAATCACTCAAGTAGATTTGCAAGAGTGACACTGAAGTAAATATTTTTCAAAGAAAGGATGTTAAATTTGATTCCACTACAACTATATATCACATGCTAGGTGAATAATGATGTATTTTTTTAGGCCTCTTTTGAGTAGTACCAATGTTGGTGTTATACAGGGTTCCCACAATATACCTAATCTTTGTTTTTTAGGAATATTTACCCATAAATAAGATTTGAAAGGTTGAGAAGAGAGTTCCAAGGTTCCCACAATGTGATCGATTGTGACTAATATAGAGCGATGATGATATTAAGAAAATAATAAAACCTAAGGTTATAGATCACATAGCTGAGTAGGGTCAAGACTATACAAACAAGTCAATACCATATATTCATTCCTTCACCCTACTGTAAAATATTTTCATGGAACATATTTAGTTTATATTTCTAGTTTGGAAGAATTCTCAAGTCTATATCTCATTTTTCATCATTTAGATCACTCAGATTAGTCCATAATCATTTGTAATTTTCCAAGTGCATTCAATCCCTTGTGTTTTTGAACTTGTATTACATTGTGTACTTTTTTTTGGATGTACATTAATGTGTTAATATGATATTGAATGGTTAATATTGGATGTTAATTAATTAGAACAATCCCCTATAACTTCTATGCCATTCCTTTCTTATTATATGTGTAAAGATGAATGCACAACACAACCTAAAATTTATTGTATGGTTTTAAACCTATAGAATATGGGTTTTTAGAAAATTCAATGTCTCTTTGTGTTGCTATTTTTAAATTTTTAGAATTTTCAAAGTATCATTAAACCGTAGGATATACATATGAAAAACCCTAGCTATCCTAAAACACACTCAAGAAAACATTAGATAAAACAAATGCAAATTCTTGAGTCGTATTAATCTCGGTGGTCACCCCTCTATGATATCACAGAATATTGCACTAAATTTTAGACTCTATTCAGTTATCTTAGTTCTTTGTGTTGATGTTCATGTAACTCTCCCTTATACTATATTTTCCCTTGTGTTTATACACTTATAGCAAGCTAGACTACTTAATCCTAATAAAACCCTTGTGTGCCAATAATAAAAAATAGATTTGTGACCTCATATGTTGTGTATGCAATACACATAAGTATTCCTTAATGTTTAAACATAGTATGTGATAGATAGATAGTTTATTGATAGATAATAATACTTAAGCTAGGCTTGCGTGTGTGTTTTTCTATATAAATATATGTGGATTAGTTCTTACTTTTAAATTAGAACCTTAGTGGTGGGATAGGCAGACCTAAAAGATATAAGCTAAAATGTAAAAAAGTGAAAAATAATCACATATGATAAAAAAAATATAAAAAAAGGGGTTAAGACCGTACACTATGTTCAAGAACATATGTACCATCTTGACTGTATTTTATGGTCTTGACCCAATCTTAAATGACAATAATAAATAAAACTAAGGTGCCAGAAATATCTATATAAAGGCATAAAATCCAATCAAACAAGAAAAATAGCAATAGTTTGAGTTCAATCAAGTAACAAATAAAAAATTAATGAAGAATTGATACCACTAAAATCTTGTTTCATTGTTCAAAACTCATGTACATATAACTCTAACAAAAGCATATTGAAATAATTATTTTTTGTAATTTTTAGTGTCTAAATCCCACCCCTTTTTGCTAGTGATTGAAATTTACTAGTGTAAAGTAAATGAGGATTGTACCTATGAGATTCTTGTAGAAAGAAACATATAAGCATGTAATTAAACTTTACCTTTCCTTAGTCTTTGTTATATATAAATTTCTATATTACATGTTAAATAATGAGATATAATTACCAAGGTATATCGTTTGTGTTACCTTTTATTTAATGCATCTCTCAATTCGTATCACTCGATGGGTCATGTTATTAAATAAATTAAATCTCTAAGTAGTATTACAAAAATCAATATAAGGGAAAGTGTAACACCCTCTAAAACAACCCACTTGAGACTCACGAACAACCTAGGATTAGTTAGAAAAATTATAGACTATTTTTTTTTGTTTAAAACTGTCTACAACCAAGTTACAAGACAACAATTGTCACAAACAAGTTTAAAGGCCAATTATAGTTAATATATTGTCATTTTCCCATTACAAAAATTACTAAAATTCTCAAGGTCAAAACTTAGGGTTAAAGTAACCATTTAGGTTAAGAGGGTAATTTCTCATTATACCACTCTCTACTGGATTTAGAGATTCAACTTGAGTTTTCTAAAAAATACTGCACTAAAAACTTCCCAAAATCATTCCCATTAGATAGGAAATTTCCTCACCTTTCCAGTGATATAAAGAACTCCTTCTAACTCCTCATATTTCTCAAGTTATGGGCAAGCGGACCTTGGGAGGAAATTTTTTCCAAGAGCAGGGCTACAGGCCTAGGGAAGAAAATTTTCCCCAACTCAAGTCTGTGGAATTTGGAGAGAAATTTCACCTAGAGGAGGAATGTAGATCGGTAGGGTGGGGAATAAATTTTTTCCCATGCACGGGTTGACGGAGCAAAGAAGAACTTTTGCGATTTTTCACTTTTGGGACAAAACCACGATTTTCATCCGCACACCTACGAGCCCGAAAGGACACGTGTCAACATTTCCAAACTCTGGTGGAAAGTCAAGCCGTTGGATAATTTTAAGAATTTTATCCTTTCTTGCGGAAAATTGCTAAGGGATCAAAATGATCGGTGCCTCCGCCGACGCCCAAGGTGCCACGTGTTAGCCATCCATTGGCTGTGGGTTGGTGGGCCGGCGGGAGAACTCAGAAAAAATTTCCCCAAAAAATTTCTGAAGTGCTAAGTTTTTTTTAAGGGATCAGCTCCTCCACCAATACCTCATGATGCCACATGGCATTACCTAATTGGTTGCAGGCCAGCAAGGCCACGGAGAAAACTTAGAAATTTTTCCCAATGTTAACTTTTAAAACACTAAGGTTTAAATGCGTTCCACACCTCCGTCATTTCCTCGTGAGGCCACGTAGCAGCATATTACTAGCTGTGGGTAGGTGGGGTGGTGGGAAAAACTAGGAAAAATTTCCCAATTTTTTTTAAAGATTAAGTTAATTGTTGCGGGCCCGTGCGACCGCAAAAGACCACCAAAAAGGCAAAAGCGCGACGGCGGGTCTGCGGGGGAAATTTTTCCCAAAATTTCTTTTCAAAATAAGACAATTTTTGACAAAAAGAAAGGCTTGCGGGTTAGTGGAGAGGTGGGGAATTTTATTCCTTCAGCGTTTTTGACAAAAAATGCAAAAGGAAAATTCGGTCCCGCGGGTCCGCCAAAGAAATTTTTCCTAATTTTTTTTTTGCCGGCAAAATGAAGTAAAAATTCAGAAGGCCATAACTTTTGATTGGGAACTTGGTTTTGAGAAAATGAGGACTTTTTGGAAAAATATCAATGCTCTCTTTGTATAGAAATAAGAAAATTTTAATTTTGATGACATTTAAAGGATGAATTTCATGAAAACGATTTACAAGCTTTCAAAGTGAAAACTGTTAAATTTTGACTTATCAAATTTTACTCAATTTGATCTTCTTCCTGTCTCAACATGTCAAATAGGCTTGGGGGATTGTTCTTAGAGGCATTTAGGATGGATTTGGAAGGTAAATTTTTTTGATTGAATTCCTATTTGAAAATTTACAACTTTGACAGCAAAACGACAGTGAAATGGTTTGAGCCCAAGTTTGCTAAGTTTTCTAAGAAATTCCTTAAGTGTTAATGTCTAGATGAATTCATTTAGATCTTATTATGTCCAACTTAAGGTTTAATTTCATATTTCTTTGTTGTAGGTTTGGTCTGTGCATTTTGGATTAAATAATTGCCAGTTTGAAAACATAAAACAAAGATCAATTTTGTATAGATCTATTTTCCATTTTTTTTCATCTTCTAAGTATTAGAATACATTTCAATTCAAATATAATATATCCAATTGTTTCGAATCGAAGTATTCAAAGGCAAAACACAACTCTCATTTGCAAGTTCACTCCTTTCAAAAGAAAGAGTATATGACATTTTCCTCACACGCATTTCTTCCTTTCAAACAGAGATTTCAAATACATTTCAAACTCAGATTTTAAACAGCAGATAGTTCCAATTAAGGAAAGGTAATAAAATTTTATTGATTCAAAAGACAAGATTTCCTTCTTTTACAACTTCTCTTTTCTGTTGATTTTCACAATATCATTATATCAAAATAAATCTCTTTCTTTCAAAACAAAAACAGAGTATATATCTCTCCTTTACATTTCAAAATTACAAATTTCATATTCAATACAACATATTTCCATTACAAAACATATACGAGTTCATCCACTTCAAGTGGGAAAGGTTACAATAAGATTTCATTTCAACAAGGGACTGTCAAACTCTTTTTTTTTTTCTCCTTTGCTCCAGAACAACAACATGCAAATTTATCATTCTTCCAAATTTTGGTCACAACAAGAGCAGGGGAAAGGAAACGCTCTCCACCCAACCGAGACATTCAATAAAAAGGAGAATCCATCCTTCTTTATTAGCCCTCGAGCCCCAACCACGAAGCAATATAATATGTGATTCAACTCATGGAAATAAAGGCTTCCACAACACACAAGAATAAATTTCACATATAAAACATAGCCCAAAATAGAATCTAGTTTACAACTAAATTAAAGCATGAAAAAAAACACTAAGGCTTCAACAAGCAAGCCAAAGGAGTAAGAAACTATGAGGGATGCTACTTATGCCTCCCAAAGGGGAAATGGGTATCACCACCTAATTTCAAACCACCAAAATATAGTATATCAAAGCGTTGACATGCCCTTATGCCTCCCCTAAGTGCCCCTTATTCATCACATTTCCTTATGCCTCCCCAAACTCTTATGGCACCCCATAATGAGTAAAGAAATGCAAGTTATTTCTTTGTAAGGTGGAACCCAAATCCCAACTCCCTCCACACTTATACCTCCCCAAAACACTTGTGCCTCCCACAAAATAAACCCCATAGTCTTCTCCTACACCATTCCTAGGCCATCTACCCAACATCCCACAAACATGCCAAAAAATTCATAATAATAGCAATTTCATAAATAGAAAAGAAGCATTACAAGAGACAAGCTCTTACCTCTCCATGATGGAGCTGCTCCAAGTTCCAAAACAACAAGCTTGAACCCAATGCAAGTAATCCAAATCAACCAAGCACAAGCATTCAAAAATCTTCCAAAAAAATTCTCCAAAGCAAGAGCTCCAAAACAACAAAATAATTTTCCCAAAAAGGAGTTTCCCAAAGTGAAGCCACCCAAAACAAGGCAAGTAATTCAAATTTTATATAAGAGGGAAGAGAAGAGGATGAGGTGGATCCATGTAGGATGCCACATCACACCTCCTCAACCCTAACCCCAAAAGTCAAATTCATTCTCCAATGTATAATAAATAGGTGGGTGAATAATATGACAGTCTACTTACATACTCAAATCCAATCCACAACCCAAAGGACTGAAATTAAACCATGTAAGAAAAGTGTAATTAAAACTCACGATTTTTCTTCTCAAAATGCATTATAAAAGTATAATTTTAACCCCCAAACCATATGTATAGTTGGTAGGTAAATTTAAGAGGTATGGGACAAGTTTAACTTGTTTCACAAGCCTCCAAAATCATCCTCCAAGGAAAAATTCGAATTTCAAAGAAGGTGGAGTGTTTCACACTCAAAAGTTAACTTACACATCATTTACATATTACTTACACATTACTTACTCATTCTTACAATAGTTTAAATCATAACCAACAACCATATTAATTACATTCTCATGATATCTTTTAATTAATTAACTTAACAACATGATTACTCACAATATTAACACCACATTAAACAAATAATGAAAGGGGTAAGTGCACCACATAAAACACATGCGAACATTGAACAAAAGGGACCAAATAATAATAAATAAAAAAATATCTTGGTCACATTTAAAGGTGATCCCCCCCTTATAGGAATCCGTAATAAACCAACCACACATAAGCAATACAAGTTACCATGGAGACCTTGTTGAATTCATCTAGAATTTCAATGTGGTTGGTCTCTAATCCTTCGATGTTTGTTGTGATATTTTAACCTACAAAACACAAATACCTCCTTTGGCCTCATGGCCATATTAGAACATCCAAAATAATATAAATAAAATTCCAAAATCATCTAGATATATGAATCACAACAACATCCAAGCAACCAACAAGATCATTTACAATTTTACTCAAAAACTATATCATCATCAAATAATTTCCATTTCTAGGTCTACTCACAATATCCAAATATCACATGTCCGAACAACATCCATAATATAACCATGTCAAACAACATATCATCATCAATATATAAAAATGTCTCTAATAATCATCATGCATCATAACTGAATCAAGGTCAACAATAATCCATGATCTAACATCTAACATCATCCTATAATAAGATCCATAATCATGTCCATAATATAATCAACAGTATCATGATCAGTATCAAAAGGTGTCAAAGGGAAGTGGGCACTACATCCCCTCCCCTTAGACTCAACTTCCTCCTAGAAGTCATTGGAACAAATGTGGAAACTGAACTCGTAGTAAAGTAGCATCCTCCCATGTAGTCGTAGTCTCATCATATCTGTCCCACTACACCCGGACTTGATCAACCTCTCTACCTCGAAGGCCTAGGGTCCTACGATCTAGGATGCAAATGGGATCCACCATCACCTGCCCCTGATCCTATTGCCTACAATGATGTCCAATCTAACACATGAGAAGGATCTACAACATATCTCCTAAAAACTTAAACATGAAACACATCATGTACGTGAGACAAGCTAGGTGCCAATGCTAGATGGTAGGCCAAAGGGCTGATACGTTCCATGATCTCAAAAGGACCAACGAATCATAACAGATAGGAGCTAACTTAGAACCTTTTCCATAACAGATATGGCTCTTATGTGGCTTGACATGAAGGAATGCCTTCATGCCCACATCAAAACTATGGTTGGTCCTATGCTGATCTCCGTACTTCTTCTACCTATTTTGTGCCTCTTGCAGTCTCTGTTTGATCAAAACCACCTATTGCTCTATGTCCTGCAACAAAGTTGGTCCAAGAGAAACCCTATCCTCTAACCTGTCCCTACTAAGAGGTGTCCTGCACTCTTTACCACACAAATCCTAAAAAGGAGCCATGCCTATAGAAATTTGAAAACTATTATTGTAGGAAAACTCCACCAAGTACAGGTAATCCTCCCATTTAGACTACTGATCCATCACATACATCCTGAGCATATCCTCAAAAACCTGATTCACCCACTCAGTCTATCCATCTATCTTGGGGTTATATGATATGCTGAAGTTGATTCTCATCCCGAGGGCATATTGCATGGTAGTCCAAAAATGGGAAGTGTACAAAGGATTTCTACTAATGATCTTCTATAGAATCCAGTGTAACCTGACAATCTCATCAAGATATACCCATGCTACTGCACTAGCTGTATAAGTAGTCTTCACCGGAGAAAAGTGAGCCAGTTTTGTCAATTTATCAACCATGACCATGATGGCGTTGTGGTGATATCTCGACATTAGTAGACCAACAATGAAGTTCATGGAAATGGTGTCCCATTTCCACTCGGGTATAACATGAGGAAAGAGAAGGCCAGTTGGATGTTGATGCTCGGCCTTCACTTTCTGGCACTATAAACAACATGACACAAACTGAGCCACATCTCTACGAAGTCCTCTCCAGTAATACAATTTCCTCAAAGTAGCACACATCTTCTTCACCCCTAGATTGGCTGAATAGGGTGCACGATGTGCCTCTATCAATATTTCCTACCTCAAGCCTCCGTCTCTTGGAACATAAATCCAACCTTTGTGCCTAAGAAGGCCATTTGCCTCTAGTGAGAAACCATCCAACTTCCCTTCAAGGGGTCTCTGAGACTCGATATTTTCTTGAACTTTAATGTAGAAGTTGTCAAGAGGAAGCTGCTGAAGAATCCTACTCCACAAATATTTTCCCACTGAAGTGGCCATAATCATATCTCTCCGTCTGCTGAGAGCATCTACCACCACATTATCCTTCCCCTTCACATGCTCTATCTCCATATCATACTCATAGAGCAACTCCATCCAACGTCGTTGATGAGTGTTAATATTGGGCTTCATGACGAGGTGGCGAAGACTCAAGTGATCTTTCCTAAGTGTGAATCTTCGACCAAGCAGAAAGTGCCTCCATTGAACCAAAGCATGCACAACTACTGCAATCTTAATATCGCGAGTCAGATAATTAATCTCATAATACTTGAGTTTGTGAGACTCAAAAGCCACTACTCTGCCCTCCTACATCAACACACCTCCAAGCCCTGCCATAGAAGCATTTGTGTATATGAAAAACTCAACCTGTGGGTTTGGCACTGCAATAATAGGTGTTGTAGTGAGGAATTCCTTCAGTTTCCTGAAGGATTTCTCGCACTCATCCAACCAAACAAAATTCTTCCCTTTCCGCTGAAGGGAAGTGATGGGGTGCACAATCCGAGAGAAGTCTTCAACAAATCTCCTGTAATAACATGCTAATCCAATGAAGCTGCACACCTCTGTCATAGTAGTGGGTGTTGTCCAATCCATAATATCTCTAATCTTGGAAGGATTGACTGTGATACCTTCCCTAGAGATGATATGACCCAAATACTGCACCTCCGTCTAAAAGAAAGCACACTTCTCCAAGTTCCCGTAAAGCTGCTACTTCCGAAGACATTGAAGAAACTGGTGAAGGTGTCCCTCGTGCTCCTCACACGTATGTGAGTAAATCAAAATTTCATCAAGGAAGATGAGCACGAAGTGATCTAAGAAAGTCCTGAATACCCCATTCATCAAACTCATAAACACTGTAGGGGCAGTCGTCAACCCAAAAGGTACCACTGTGAACTCATAGTGGCCATATCTCATATAGAAGGTGATCTTATGAATGTCCGTTTCTGAAATCCTCAGCTTATGGTAGCCTGAATTAAGGTCTATCTTATACAAATTTATGGATTCCTTCATCTGATGAAACAAATCATCAATGCATGGAAGGGGATAACAATTCTTTATCGTTACTTTGTTCAACTGGCAGTAATCAATACAAAACTACAAGGATCCATCCTTATTCTTTGCAAAGATCACTAGTGCACTGCAAGGGGATATAGTAGGATGAATTAGGCCCTTCTTCAAAAGGCCCTCAAGCTGTAACTTGAGCTCGTAGAGCTCAGGGGTAGTCATCCGATAAGGTGCTCGTGAGATAGGATCCTCTCTTGGAACTAGATCTATATGAAAATTAAGTCTATGGGGGTGGTAAACCCCGGAAGCTCCCCTGGAAAGACAGGAAAATTCTCCCAAGATGCGATGGTCATATAGGATGGTCCTAAGGGAGACCCATTTTCTGATGTGCGGGCTTGCGGGCCGCGAGACATAACATCTTTCAACCGTGTCACACGGGCTTGTAGTCCGTGGAGATGGTGTGAATAGAAATGGGTCTCCTGACCCCCGTGTACAGGCCTGCAACTCCATCATCTAGGAAGATATGGCCTTGTTCCGATGCACTCTAGCTCTGTGTGCAGATAATCAGTCCATGGGAAGATGAATCCATATTTCTCCAAAGGAAGGTTCGAATATCAGCAAGGTAGTGGTGAAAGGTCCCAAGTCCACTGGATACACTCCTTGGCACTTGGGGCGAAAAATGCTTGGCTTTGAAGCCATCTCAACATGCGCCGACTATGACCCTACCGTCTGCGATAAAGCCTACACTCTACTAAAGATGGCGCAAAAATGATCAGAATAACCTGAATCAAACAAAATAGAGGTAGGAAGCGACACGTGCCACCTATAGTCTCTATAGCTAATGCTTTGGTGCTCTTCCTGGGGTTAGCTTATGACTGTTCTCCATGGAAGTAGCTCTGAGTGTTTTTACCCTTGTTATTAGGGTTAAAAAGGTGTATGGGTATCTTCAAAAATGTCCACCCGCGCCTCCGCACGGTGCCTCACGACGCCACGTGTCAGACGTTCATTAGCTGTGGATCGGCAGGCAGGTGGGGATATTTGGGGAAAAGTTGACTTTTGAAGCATAAAGCTGCCTCGAGGACACTCCGCACCCTATGCTTATGACGCGTTGTGGAGGCCCCATACGTCCGACCTCTTTATCATCATTCATTTGGCTGCGGGTTCTATAAGGTGCGTGTGGGAATACTAGTTAGGAAAATCTTGCCTAATTTTCTTTAGTCTAAAAAGATGACTGTACTAAACCCTGTCCAATGAAGAATGGATCCATGACCTCCGCTTGATCTATTGTCCTGTAGTCTACTGTATGCAACTCAATGGACTCAGTCTCTGGCCTGCTGGGTTCTTCCCCGAGTAGTCCTTTACTATATAGGCCTACTGGGTTGTAGAGAGGCGGAAAAATTAGTTCCTTTGGATTTTTTGACCCAAAAAAAAATGAAAATTTGGCTAACTTCGCCAAGGACATTTTTCCTAAAATTTTTGACACCAGAATGAAGTGAAAACTTCAGGAGGCCATAACGTTTTGAATGGAAACTTAGGTTTTGAGAAAAAAAGAACTTTTCAGAAATATCTTCAATGCCCTCTATGCACAAGAATCATAAAATCTTTCAATTTTGATAATTTTAAGGGATCAATTTCATGAAAATGATCTGCAAGCTTTAAAAAGTGCAAACTGGTAAATTTTGACTTATGAAATTTTACATCAGTAGATCTTCTTCCTCTCTCAAGATGTCAATTAGCCATGGCGAAATTATTCCTAGATGTAATTCATGATGGATTTGGAAGGTAAATTTGTTGTGATTGACTCCCAATATCTGAAAAATTAAAACTTTGACAGCAAAATGACAAGTGAAACGGTTTGAGCTTGAGTTTGGCTAAGTTTTCTAAGAAATTCCTTAAGTGTTAATGTCTAGATATAATTCGTTTAGATCTTACGACTGTTAATTTAATTGTTTCATTTCTTATTTGTTTGTTGTAGGTTTGAACTGGCATTTTAGATTAAAGTAATTACCAGTTTGAAAATACATAAAACAAAGATCAATTTTGAAAGATCTATTTTCCTTTTTTTCATCTTCCAAGTATTAGAATTCATTCCAATTCTAATCTAATACATTTAGTTGATTTAAATAAAAGTATTCAAAGGTAAAACACAACTTTGATTTCCAATTTTACACTCCTTTCAAAAGAAACACTATTACATTTTCTTCATACACATTTGTTTTCTTTCAAACAGAGATTTCAAATACATTTAAATGATCAGATTTCAATACAACAATAGAAATTATGGAAAGGAATACAATCATTTATTAATTCCAAAATACAACTTACAACTCTCTTTCTGTTGATTCTTCAAATTCAATATACAAAACAATTCTTTCTTTCAAAAACAAAAACAAGTATATATCTCTCCTTTACATTTCAAATTTACAACTTTCATAATTCGATACAAAACATATTTCCATTACAAACATATACAAGTTCATCTACTTCAAATGGGAAAGGTTACAATAATATTTCTTTTCAACAAGGGACTATCAAATTGTTTTTTTTTTGCCTTTTCTATAGAACAACAACATGTAGATTTATCATTCTTCTAATTTTGATCACAATAAGAGCAGGGGAAAGGCAACGCTCTCCACCCAACCAAGACATCCAATGAAAAGTAGAATCCATCCTTCTTCATTGGCCCTAGAGCCCCAACCAAAAAGCAATAGAAGATGTGATTCAACTCATGTCAACAACAGGCTTCCACAACACACAAGTGCAAATTTCACATTTAAAACATAGTCCAAAATAGAATGTAGTTTACAACTACATTAAAGCAAATAAAACAACACTCAAGGCTTCATCAAACAAGCCCAAGGAGGAAGAAACTATGGGGGATGCTACTTATGCCTCCCAAAGGGGAAATGGGTATCACCACCTGATTTCAAACCACCAAAATATAGTATATCAAAGCCCTGACATGCCCTTATGCCTCCTGTAAGTACCCCTTATTCCTCACATTTCCTTATGCCTCCCCAACCTCTTATGGTACCCCATAACGAGTAAAGAAATGCAAGCTATTTCTTTGTAAGGTGGAACCCAAATCCCAACTCCCTCCACACTTATACCTCCCCAAAACACTTGTGCCTCCCCCAAAATAAACCCCATAGTCTTCTCCTACACCATTCCTAGGCCATCTACCCAACATCCCACAAACATGCCAAAACATTCACAATAATAACAATTTCATAAACAGAAAAGAAGCATTTCAAGAGCCAAGCTCCTACCTCTCCATGATGGAGTTTTTCCAAGTTCCAAAACAACAAGCTTTATCCCAATGCAAGCAATCCAAATCATCCAAGCACAAGCATGCAACAATCTTCCAAAAACTTCTCCAAAGCAAGAGCTCTACGAACAACAAAAGAATTCACCCCAAAAGAAGTTTCCCAAAGTTGAAGCAACCCAAAACAAGGCAAGGAATTCAAATTTTATAGAAGAGGGAAGAGAAGAGGATGAGGTAGATCCATGTAGGATGCCACATCACACATCCTCAACCCCAACCCAAATTCAACTTCATTCTCCAATGCATAATAAATAGGTGGGTGAATAATATGACAGTTTACTTACACACTCAAATCCAACCCACAACTCAAAGGACTGAAATTAAATAATGTAAGAAAAGTGTAATTAAAACTTACAATTTACCTCTTCAAAAAAGCAAATACAAAAGTCTAATTTTAATTCTCCAACCATAGGTATTGTTGGTAATTAAATTTAAGAGGTATGTGACAAGTTTAACTTGTTCCACAAGCCTCCAAACTCAGCCTCCAAGGACAATTTTGAATTCCAAGAAGGTGGAATGTTTCACACTCAAAAGTTAACTTACATATCACTTACATATTACTTACACATTCTTACAACACTTTAAATCATAATCAACCAACCATATTAATTACATTCTCATGATATATTTTAATTAATTAACTTAACAACATGATTACTCACAATATTAACACCACATTAATTAAATAATGAAAGGGGTAAGTGCACCACATAAAACACATGCAAACATTAAACAAAAGGAACCAACTAAATAAATAAACATAACCACTTGGTCACATTTAAAGGCGATCCCCCCATGAGAATGCCTAACAAAAAAACCACACACAAACAATACAAGTTGCCATGGTGACCTTGTTGAATTCATCTAGAATTCCAATGTGGTTGGTCTCCAATCCCTCGATGTTTGCTTATGATATTTTAACCTGCAAAACACAAGTACCTCCTTCAGCCTCGTGGCCATATCAAAACATTCAAAATAATATAAATAAAATTCCAAAATCATCTAGATATATGAATCAAAACAACATCCAAGCAACCAACAAGATCATTTGCAATTTTACTCAACAACTATATCATCATCAAATAATTTCCATTTCTAGGTCTACTCACAATATCCAACTATCACATGCTCGAACAATATCCATAATATAACCATGTCAAACAACATATCGTGATCAATATATAAAAATGTCTCTTATAATCATCATGCATCATAACTGAATCAAGGTCAACAATTATCCATGATCTAACATCTAACATCATACCATAGTAAGGTCCATAATCATGTCCATAATATGATCAGCAATATCATGATCAGTACCAGAAAGGTCAAAGGGAAGTGGGCACTACAAAAAGTCGTAATAGATCAACCTGTTGAAGAACCATTGAGATGAATTTAATACCTATAATATTGATTCAGAAGTACAGACTATATACCTTGACAGATCCTAATGTTTCACAAATTTGAGGGTTGACATTTTTTATAACACCCCAAGGAAAAAACCATTCCCTTTTCTTATCCGTAAGGATTTTTTCGTGGACTAATAACAATAGTAAATATGAGGCATTACTTTTAGACCTCTATACAGAATACACATTGTAAATTCAACACATCCAAAATTTTGGTCACTCACAACTCATCATTCATCAGATCCAAGACAGATACAACACAAATGAATGAAGGACATTTGATCCCCATACAATACTTTGGTTAAATGGCTTATATTTACATTTACTTCCTACTCTATCTCTAAAATTCCACAAAAATATAATCGACATTCTAATAAGATGGCTAGTTCCACCTCATTAATACCCTTCGATATAAGGATGATCACACAACTTTCACTATTCGACAATTATATAAAACATCTATTGATACTGATATTACTAACGATTTTCACATCCTAGATACTATACACAGTACTGATAACCATGAGTAGTTTAATAAAATTTACAAACTATCTATACCAAGAACAATTACTTGATAATGCCCCACCTCACAAAGGTCGTCGATTGTAATATGAAGCCATCTGTTATGCCATATTCAGTGGCTCTTTGTTCAAACGTGCATTCAATGGTCACATGTTACGTTTCTTAGGAGATGATGAAGTGTAAATAGATTTGTCACAGTTGCATGATAATCACCGTGGCGGTCACTTTAGTGTCAAAGTCATGTCTTAAAAAATGCAACTATAAGGATATTACTGACTAACCATAAAAGACGATTATCATGAATACGCTAAACGGTTTGATCAATGTAAAAGACATAACATTCTTAATCATTCCCCTTCTCGTAGAATACAACCTATTGTTTCCCCGTGACCTTTTTATCTATGGAGATTTAATTTATTTATAAACGTTAACCCTAAATCCGCATATAGACATAAATTTATCATCATTACTATAGGAATATTTCACTAAGTGGGTTAAAGAAATACCTTTGGAAAGTACTACAGGTGATTACATTTGTCACTTCTTACTCACACATATTATTATTCCGTTTGGGGTACCCTATGCCATTGTTACCAGCAACATACCATCTTTTAATAATCACAATTTCAAGAAATTTTGTGCCAATTTTTGAATTAAGAACACTTTCTCTACACCTTACTATCCACAAGGAAATGACCAAGATGAAGCTACCAATAATACCATTGTTAAAATATTATGTAAAAATGTAGATAAACATGATATTAACTAGTACTCATAATATTATTTACACCCTTTGGGGATACCTTACCAGTGTCTTTACACTTATCAATGCTACTCCTTGATTTTTGGTTTATGGTAGTGCGAAAATCTTACCACTAGATTTAAAATCCTTTTCACTACGTGTTTCCCTAAAATATATCATCAAAGACAATAACTATCTTGAAATCACTTGCATGAGTTATAATTAGTTGATTCTAAGTAGGTTAAGGCCTTATAACATCTGTATATGTATCAATATCAATTTAAACATTCCTACAAAAAGAGAGTCTATGCACATGAATTCCATGTTGGTGATCTGGTTCTTAAATAAAATCAGAAGAACACTAGGTTGAGACCCCAAATTAAAAGGTATATTTAAAAAAAATTAGTTGGGCCCTTACAAGGTCAGTAAATGAATAGGCATGGTGTATAAGGTTTGACCATGCTTGATGGCTAACCCATCGACAAACCTGAATATCATGCAATTGTGGTAGTATTACACCTGATCTACCGATATCAATTTTCTCTTTCAATATCTATGAAATAAAATTACAAAAACCTTTATATAATCACAAAATTAAAACCATTCAAATATCTTCAAGAATGAAATAATAAAGACTAGTTTCTCTCGCATACATTGTTATTATACTTTAAGTTATACATATTGTTTATCCTTTTATTTGATAGACAAAAATTTTATTCGTTACACAAATGCATTCATGGGGTATATCGAACATGATGTAGGACATACATGTTGATACCTAATAATGGGAGTTATAAAGGTCCCTTACATAGTTTTTTTTGAGGCATCCCTCCATACAATCTAGGTGCAATTATTTCGTTACATTACCTTTTTCACTTCCTTATAACAATTAATTACATACATAGTGTATTTTTTATCTTTTGAAATAACATGAATCACACATGTTTCTTGTATTGTGTTGGAAACTATTACTTCAAATGCTCATATATATACCTTGTTGTGTCATTTCATGACACAATGAATTTTTTTCTTTCTTTACAAGCTTTCTATTTATGTGTGCATTTACTTGTTCACTACTATTATTGTTCCCTAAGGGCCTTGTTTGTCTTATGACACTGGTGGGTGTCCCATTATATGACATTATGACTTTCTTGTGTGAATTTTCATTGCTTGATTGTAGGTTCAAGGGACTTGATTATCTTGCAACACTGTAGGTGTCCCATATTTGTAGAAACTATGCCTTTTGTATGATATTATTTGCGTTGTTAACTTTGTTATTATTTCTAATTATATATGCACTACAGATGCAATGGATATATTTATATTATAGAAATTTTTCTGCTATTATTCTTGTTTCTATTATTTCTCTTATTACACATCATGGTCTCCACTACATGCATCCTCTTTATAGGTAAAATTTATTCATGATGGCCACCAGATTCCCTTCATTTGTTTTCTACTTTGATTATCAAACTCATCACACATGGTTACACATCTATTCTCTTGAGATACATGCTCAAAATATTTATCTCACATTCCTCAAAAGAGTGGGCATTTTTATGGTTATATTCTACACCTATAAAAACATAGATAGAATTTTGGGCTAAGACATAGGTAGGCAGATGAAAAAATCACTCAGATACAACATCAAACATAAAAGTTTAGAAAAATACAGCATAAATTCAAAAACATATAGTACAATCAGAACCGTACAAAATTTTATAACCCATTTCAATGGTTTTTTTACGATGGAATTTACAACCACTTTCTCAACAGTTTCAAATTTTCACCTACAAACAAATATGTTTGGCATAGTTTTAGACTCAGATAACTTAATTCATGCCTATTTTAAGGGGAATTAAATGTTTCATTCATTCTTCTCCATAATACCCAAAAAAAATTTCATTTCATGGATTTTAGGGGCATGGGTCTCCTTTCTACGATTAAATTTTAGCACATTTCAAATCTATTCAATTTTTACTTAGTTGTGTGGAACATGGGGAGAGTATCAATAATTAATCTTAGATCTGTCTACAATTGTGTGGTTAGTGGGATCATGGAAGGTATCGAAGTGGCTAATTATTCATAAAAAATACTCTTTCTCCTCTTAAACCTAAAGGGGAAGAAATGAGAGGTGATGAATGACTTTGATCCAAATTCTTCTTGTTTCATGGGGTGCTTCGGATCCTCATTCTTATTCTCTCTTCAACATTTGTGCATATGGTTTCATAAAACCAATACTCTAGAATCTCATTGGCACACTTGGGGACCTATCAAACTCAATTCTTCAACTAATTTAAATAATTGAAAACTCCAAGTACAAGTAAAGAACAATTTTTTTTCCCTTTTCAAAAAAAGCAGGTGTATTTCTTCCATTTTTTACATCCCTTTATTTAAATATCTACAATTTCATATTTAATTTACATTACATATTTTCATTTGAGTTAAAGTTCAATTATTTATCATGGACATTGACTACACTCTATGTTGTAGGTTTCATCATGGATTGTACCAATACCAATACAACAAAATATTGCAAAACAAACATTGTGCAAAGACAAAGTATGTATAGACACTCAGGTATCTATTCATTTAATCATGTAAATTCATTTGATACTTAAATGAGGGCAAAATTTATACATTAAAATTTGATTACTCTATCCTTTGAGATTGCTAGTATTGAAATTGCTCTCTTTCTAAAACAAGTACACATTACCTTTTCTCATTCATTACATCTCTAGGTCTCTTGTATAGTTTTCTAGTCATACAAACTCATTGATCGATAGTTTCTAATAATTTAATGCATTAAAACCATTTAGAAATCCACTTGTCTCCTGTACGGTCATAAATAAACAATAGGGTGAGTTTGTGTCAGACGTTCTTGACCCTATTGAACGGTTTTGACCTTGGTTCCTTTCATCCCAAAATTTTAGTTACACATTATTATTTGGGTCATTTACTAGTTAGTCATCTTTTATAACTAAAATAACCTTTGGAATCATATATAAGAAAGTGAAACTCACCTCATTTAGAACCTAGCATTGTCAAAGAATCCTATTGCAAAAGATGACACAAAAGGCACCCAAAGCTCCCCATACTTCACAAATTCGTTTGTACATTTATTAGGGAAGCACTATCGACAACTACAAATATTCCCACTATGTCTAGGGGACTTCTTCCTACATTTTCAAGCACATAAAGTCATTCACTAAATTATATTTGCAAGAGAGAAGATCAAGATAAGATTTCTCAAAGAAATGATGTCAAATCTGATTGATCTATAACCAGATATCACATTCAAGGTGGATAATAACATTTGGTTCAATACCATTATGGAGTAGTGACAATGTCAATGGTGCATAGGGTGCCCACAACATAAGTAATTTTATTTAATAGGACTTTGTATTCATGGTTAGGTTTTGAAAGGTTTAGTAGAGCATTTTGATGCTCCTACAATGTGACCGACAATGACTGGTAGAGAGTAATGAGGATATTTAGAAAAGTGACAAACCCAAACAGTTTTGGATAATAGTTCTAAGTAGGATCAAGACCATATTAATAGATCAATACTATACACACATTCTTTCCCTTATTGTAAGGTCCTACCTACAATAATCTTCAGGTCACAGTTCACATTTTGAAGCATTATTGGGTCTAGACCTCCCTGTTTGATCATTCAAATCACTCACACTAGTCTAGAATCATATATAGTCATATAATTTCACTCAATCCCTTATGTTTGTGAAATTTTATTATATTGTATTGGGTTTAAATTTTTTTCAAGTATTAATTTGTTATTTTGATATTTAATGATTAATGTTGGGAGTTAATTACTCAAGATAGCCACATGTATCTTCTTATTCATTCATTTTTGGTTATAGATTTAAATTTGAACCAGATATAAAAAGGGTGAAAACATAGCATTGATAACTTATTTTGAATTATGTGATCTTTCATTCCATTAAGAGATAATCATTGTTATTTTCTTGTCAATAGTTATGGTTGAGATATGGATTTTGTGAGGTTTAACTTTGAAAGTGGTTGTTTAGTGTAAGGAATAAATTCACTTGGGAAGATTGATCATGACTACATCGATTTGGTATTATGGAAAGGTTTTGTAAATCCTTCTTAAGAGATTGGTTTAAAAACCTATATAGGTTATGTGACTAACCTTAGGATTTCATTCTTTCCATATTAGGGGTGTGGGTAGAAATAAGTTATAGACATCTCCATCATTTATGTTGTTGGGTAGAATGTCTTAGGTCATAGAATCTTGTTATCATAATATTGTGAGGACACGATTGAAGAAAAATTAAGTAAAGTGTCAATACTTAATGACTTAAATTAATAATCTACAATAGAGCATGTAGATGAGAAAGTGGATTCTTGTATGTAATCACGAGGATTTAAAGAAATCCATGAATAAAAGATACACGCTATCATGATAATTTATATCTAGAAGAGCTTATTGATTGGATTATAGAAATGGAAAAATACTTTGAGTATAAAGGAATGGAGGACAAACCAGTTATATTTTTTAGTACTAATTTAAAATGACATACATAATTCTGGTTAGATCATGTGTAGTACAAGAAATTACATTAATAAAAAATATCTTAAAAGTAAGATTGAATGGTGAAAACATTGAAGGCTATGCTAATGCATGTAGATTGCCTATCTTATTTGTTTAAACAGTCATATATTTTACATCATAAGGAATTGGGTGTGAAGAAATACACTAATTAGCTTTAGCATATTAAC
This sequence comes from Taxus chinensis, assembly GCA_019776745.2. Lineage (NCBI taxonomy): Eukaryota > Viridiplantae > Streptophyta > Pinopsida > Cupressales > Taxaceae > Taxus > Taxus chinensis. Next base: position 390,053,314 of record CM034155.1, read on the forward strand.
ATCAGAGCTAGATATGTGGAGGATTATGTTGAAAATTATTGAGGTATGTTAATAGATTTTGCATTTCCATTGAAGATCAAATTAGTATGATGATATTGAGATTTTTGGAGGAATCATATCAATTTTTAATAAAGGAATAAGAGAATTTGTCCCAAAGGCAATAGAGAAAATCACAAGGAAAAGGTTTTTTTGGCATAGATGTGTATTTTTGAGTAGTGATGCATAGATTCATGCTCACAAATTAGATAAATTAACCTTTTATGGTCCAAGTCACGTGCCTCGATGTAAAGGTAGATCTTATTAAAAATGAAGAGGATGAAAAATAAGATTTAGTGGAATTTGTTTCTGTTGTGGTAAGAATGGACATCACACATTCAAGTGTCCCAAATCCACACAAAAGTGTAGGGGTAAGAGGAATGATATTAGAAATCACGCTTCTCAACATGTAGACACATAAATATATGCATTAGTAAGTAACATAGAATAACCAGTATGTGGTGAAGCACTCGGGATAAAGATGGTATTGTTGAAACCAATGAAGGAAGAAAAGGTTCTCATATAGAAAAAAAAACTATTCAAAAGTATTTTCTATTAGGAATATTAGTGCTCTCATGGTCGATCAATATTAGAAAGCGAGTAATAATATCGTTGTTACATGTGTTGTTGAGAAACAATCACATAAGAGAGATATAATAGTTAATATTTTGTATGAGTTGTATGAACAATTCGTACATCTTTAGTAAAGTTGTTTGGGAATAGTTAGATCTCCTAAATTATAGGGAAAAAGTTTCCTTTATATTTGTTAGGACTGACATTGAATATTATTGAAAATGTTTGATTATATGTGTTTAATTTGTGCAAACCTTTGACCAAATTTTAATTTGGTATTAAAGAAAAGTGATCCAATTGTTTAATAGAACTATAAGAATCCTCATTGTTTTTTAAGAGTCAAATTTTGTGGGAAGCGGGTTTGAATTGGTATATCATACTCCTGTCATGCTTGATTTCTTATCCAAGTATATTTTCATTGAACTGAGATTGCAAATATCTATCCCCTTATGATTTTTGAGAGTCCATCTACAGCAAAGCATTTAATATGCTTTTAGTTATGATGAAACGATGACACAAGTGTTTATGTGCCTACCTCATTAAAGTTATCATTGTATGCATTACCTTTTACTATATGCTTTAGCCATTCCATCTACAGATACCATCCACCTATTCAAACCCACGTTCATGTACTTGTATAAGGGTATCTTAGGCTCTAAGCATTCATATTAACTCGTACTCTTTAGTATTTTGTTGATTCTACGAGACATCAACTCTAATTGTGTTGAATCAGTGTGCCATATGTGACTGAGGAACCAAGGATAAAATATATGTGAGTGCTCGACTTGCTTACCTTTGGTGCCACATATTCCTAAAGATCTAGTCAGCTGCTCATTGTCCTATAATAATTCTTCCCACATTGAAATCCATTCTCCATTCTCTTTCCGTTCGTATTCACCTTTCGCGTGACACTAGGCAAGTGCATGAAGATTAATGCGAAGGCGAGTGTATGTCAATTCAAGGATAATTAGATATTGTAATTTTTCACTTCCTTATTATATACTCATGGGTTTAGGGTGCTATGTGTCTTTCTTATTTTTTATTTTTTAAATCATAGTTTGAGTATTATTCAAAATATAATTAAGTAAGATTATTTCTAAAAAAAATTAAACTTATTTTCATTTCAAAATGTATCATTTATATTATGGTATGTTTGATCTTTCATCAATATGTTTTGAGTCAAGTTATTAGTTAGTCCATAAAGTCTAGTGTGTCATCAAAGTCTTTTGTTGTCCAAATAGTCATAATTGTTAAAAGTATGGTCAAAACATCTCACTATTAAAGTGTTAAAATAATTATTTTCCCCCTCAATTTCAACTAGATGTATTATTGGGAGTCCCCGACCTATTAGAAAATGAATTTTGTTTCTAAAAGAGTCAAGTTCATTATTTTATTGAGTTATTCAGCATACATAGTAAGACATCACTTTGTATAGTCAAAGTATCAAAATGGACAAGTTGAATGGTTTAAAGGAAAGGAATTCCATACATAGAAAGTTAGAGGACAATTGATGTTAAACAATAATAATTTATGGTAAATTTTTTATGGTAAAATATTAAATCCAAGTAATACAGATGAAGCCTCAAAATCTAGAAGAAAGGATTGAAAATTAAAAAACTATTATTGGGCTAGGATTATCTGATGCCTACCTCCATCATATAAATATAGAAAAGACATTAAATTTTATCTTGATGATATTGAACAACCTATTTGGTTCATAACGAGGGAGCATAAAAGTGGCACTCAAGAAGAATCTATTTAGCATCAAGATGGAAGAAGGTGAAAATATGGTTAAACACATCAATAAGTTTCATTCTATTTTAAAATAGTTCATTTGGATAAAAGTTAATGTTCTTGATGATGAAGCAAAAGTTGTATAAATAAATAGTATGCCATCTACCTATTCTAGCATGGTCTTAACATTGCGTAAAATAAATTCGAGTTTAGAAAATTTAATTTCTTACCTGATAAAGGAAGAATATAGAACTAAGAAAGTTGATCCAAAGGAAAGTGTGGTGTATGGAAATAATTAAAGATCATATGATAAAAAGAGATCCAAGTATTCTTTTAAGATGGGATCAAATTTCTAAGATACAAGAAAATTATTTGTTTGTTACTATTGTAAACAATTTGGTCACTTGTCTATAAACTGCAACAAAAGTGAACAAGATTTACTTGACGTAAAAATAAAAGAAAATACCATGGATACTAATGAAGAAGAGGAGAATGAAGAGGAATGAAATACTACTCATAAAAAAATATTGATTGATGAATAGTACCTCTATTATATGATTTTATACTAGAGGGAGGCATCAAAGGATAGAGGTCAAACAACAACCTCTCATCAACTACTAGTGATGGGTTCACATAGTATTTGGTGGCATATTTTCTTTAGTTTGTTTTCAATTTTGTATAATATGATTGAAAATACAAATATAAATGTATTCTTATTCACATGATTAATCAATGATTAAATCTTATGTGATCCCCTAATTGAAAAATTTAGTAGGAAAATAAAAAGCACAATATAATGCAACATCATGACACTCTAAGAGGATGAATAAATGTGTGTCTCCCTATTCATACCTAGGTTAGCATTCTTTTTGTGATAACCATTTATGAAGTTTGAATAGATGTAGAATTCCTTTATGTGGATCCCACACTGGTCTAATTAGCTAAGTTCTAGGAAGTGCATGGTTGATGAGAAGTTGTTGAGTTCATTCTCTACTTTTAGTTCATGTTATGGACACTATATAAGATGTGTGATTGTTCTTTCTACCATGTTTACACTAAAAGAGGATGTTAGAAATATCATTTATCCCATGGTGGGTGAATATTATGAAGTGAGTAATAATATCATTATTACATTATTTTTGAGAAACAAGTCATATAAGTGAGATATAATAGTTAATATTGTGTAAAAGTTGTTAAAACAAATCGTACATTGTTAGTAGAGTTGTTTAGAGATACTTTGATTTCCTAAACTGTGTGAAAAATATTTCCTATATATTTATCAGGATTTTCATTGAAGATTAGTGAAGATATTTGTTCCTATGTGTTTAATCTATATGAATCTCTTCAAAAATATTATTTTCTAATATGAAGATATGTGATGCGATTTCATTATTGATATTAGTAGAAATAATAATCAGTTTTCTAACGAGATGGTTTAGAAGATTGGTTTGAAGATATTTTCTTACCCAAATCTATATTAGATTTTTTTGTTAGTAAATGGGATTCAACTTCCTATAAATACAAAGTGTAAAGTGCATATCTGAATTGGTGCATATGAAGATGATATTCAATGTGATACCCATTGAAATATGCTAGGTGTTGTTAGGGAGACTTTGCACTACAACAGACAAAATATTCATGGTGGTCATGTAAATACATTAAAATATTTTGAAAGATGGATTATAATACACTTTAAACCACTTAAAAGACATAGATGTATATGTTGATAGAAGACCATAGGTAGTTTTGGTATCAATAAAAAATTCCTAAATATGGTGAAAGAAGATAATACATGTTTTACATTCAATATAAGCCTCATGTATAAAATAAAGGAGGGTTAGGTCATGTAAACACATGAAATCTAATGACATATGAAAGAGATAATAAATTAGTATGCAAATATCATGAAAAATGATATTCCAAATGAATTATCACCTATTTGCAGTAGCGATTATCAAATGGAAATAATACAAGGGTATAGTTTATCAAATAAATCTACATGTATGATAACAATTATAGAGAATGGGGAGATAATGAAGCAAGTACATGAGTTTATTAAAAATGAGTTGATCAAATAATCTCATATCCCATGTCTATTACCAACAATATTGGCACCGAAGAAAGGAGAAGAGTGGATAATTTACACTAATTCTATATCCATCAATAAGATTACTATCAAGTACATATTTCCATTTCCATTCATGTATGATTTGATGTAATATATGACTAGAGTGAAGTGATTGAAAAATATTTTATGAAGAGTGTGTATCACCAAATTCTAATAATGGAATGATATTAGTGGAAGAATACTTAAAAATTCATGATGAATTGTAAAACTAGTTGTTCATGTGATTTGAGTCTACCAGTGCATAGAGAACATTCATGTAGATCATAAAAAAAAGTGTTGAAAGAAAACACTCATGCAGTTCATGAACAAGGTGTTGCAATATTTTCTAGGAAAGTTTGTTATTGTTTATATCTTGATGAAATTATTATTTTTAATAAAATATTGGAATAGAAATTAGTCCATTTACAGTGAGTATTGCAAAATGTTTAAGGGGAGAAGATTTTAGTAAATATGAAGAAATGGTGTTTCATGTAGAGGGAGTTAGTGTACTTGGGATTTATAATATTTCAAAAAGAATTTAAGATGGATCTTGAGAAGGTGTAATATATATTGGATCTTATTTCACCAATAAGTGTCATGGAATCATAAAGCTTCCATATATTTGTGAGCTTTTATAGGAAGTTCATTAGAGGAGTAAATGAAAATTTTGCACCATTTCTAGATGTGATGTAGAAGAATAATAGGTTTCCATGGATCATATATGCATACTATGCATTATTAAAGATGAAATACAAGGTTAGAAAGTAGCTATTAGTAGTAATTCCTTATTTCAAGAAGGTATTTTAGGCTGATTTTAATGATAGTGAAGTAGTAACTGGATTTTTGATGAATCAAGAGGGAATATCTGTTGCTTATTTTAGTGAGAAAATTAATGGTACAATGAGAGTATATTCAATTTATGATCAAATGTATTACACCAATATTCAATCTCTCAATAAGTGGAGGCATCATTTATCTCCTAAGGGAGTTAAAGTTGTATGCAAACCACTAGGAAATGTAATTCATCAAAATTTAGGGGAATATAAATTATAGACATGTGAAATGGGTTGAATTATTGTAGAGTTACTCATTTCGCTTAAAATAAAAAAGTGAGATATCACAAAATGATGTAGATTAACTGAATAGAAGATGTGTCTTCTTAGTTATATGATAAAAGTGAATGTATTAGTGTCCAAAGTGATGAAGGATATCTATGCAAAAGATGTTAATATTTTGGAAGTATGGAAGGCACACACAAAAATAGTAAGAAATGATCACATGTCATGGTTTGATTACTTCCTATATTAAGGCCTATTGTTTAGAGGTACACAGCTTTGTGTACCATAAAGATCAATCTGGGAAAAATTCATCCAAGAGAAAAATTCTAGAGGAATCATAGGTCACTTTGGGATAGAAATAACCTTGGTAAAATTGGGAGAAAGATTGTATTAAGAATAGATATCTAAATATATGTGCATATATGTGTAAATGTTAACAATATGCTAGTTGGAAATGGGGAAGAGTTAGAATGCAGGGTTATATCGACCACTTCTAGTACCTAAGAAACCCTGGAAGCATCTAGGTATATATTTTGTTTTAGAATTTCCTAGAATTTAGAAGGGTCATGATTATATATTTTTGATTTTGTATCTAGACTATTGATTATGGATCATTTTATTTCTTGAAACAAGAAAAGTGATGTTACACATATTACTAACCTTTTTCACGAAATATTTGAGAGTACATAGACTACTATACACTATTATGTGTGATAGAGATACAAAATTTATGTGCCAATTTTTTGCACAAGTTATGGAAAAAACTGAACATGAGGTTGTAATTTAGTTTTGATATTACCCATAAATGGATTTCCAAATCAAAATTTTCAATGGGAATCTTGGAAATTTTATGAGATGTTTGGTAGGATAGACGGAATAGACATGGGGTTCAATTTTACATTGGTAGAGTTTAGATATAACAAATCTATTAATATAATTATAAGGAAGACACCTTTCTAGATTGTATATAAATCCATTCCATGAGAAATTATGGAATTTAGGTATTTACCACAAGAAAAAGAGTTTTTGTAGAAGTTGGATACCTAAAAAAATACATGAAGTACATGTAAATGTGTGTCAATAAATATAGAAACTAAATGTGTATTATGAAGAACAATAAAATTTATGGAGAAAAAATTTAAAGTTTTAGGTTAGTTATTTAGTTCTTGAACACTTGTATAAAGAGATGTTACCATGAGAAATGTATGATAAAATCAAGTAAAGGAATATTAGATAGTGAACCGTCATAAGGAAATTTATGGAGAACATTATGGGTTGGATATTATGTAAGGGATATACATCTTAAATATATTTAAGATTACTCATATTTTGAGGGGAAACCATGTATAGAATAATGTCACATAAAATTATATTAGAGGAACACAATACAAAAGTATATGCACATAGAAATCAAATGCACTCTAGAAGACCTCATCATTAATATAGTACATAAAAAATATCATAAATGTTATCGAGTAAAATATAGAAAAATACGAGTGAAAGATGCTTCTTGGATTATTAAAGCTGAAATATCTAGACTTATTCACCCCATTTGAGGCCTTTAAAAACCTACTTGGGAAGGATATAAAGTTTCCTCTTACCTAACGTGTATGATGCAAGAGCATATAAGCCTATAAACAATCTACACTACCCAAAAATACCTAGATTTATAAAACAATTATTTGTAAACTACTCGAAAAATCTGAAGAAAGATGTGAAATACCCATCACATTAATTATTTTTTCAAAGCCTGAAATCCTATCTAGGGCATGGAAACCTATGAATATCTTACATGATTAACCAATCCATGTAAAACTATAAATTCAATGAAATCTTAATTAGTCCATGCAACACTACGAATACTATGAAAGCCTATCCAAGCCATAAAATACTAGGAATTACATGTAATCATGTCTAAATCCATGTAATACTATGGAAGATTTGGAAGCATATCTAAATCATTTCATTATTAGCGATACCGCAAAATCCTAGATCATTTTTATGATACACTATGTAATTCACTGAACACTTGTAATGCCATAAAATATTACATTCTTGAGGGACTACTTCCACGAGATTAAATTATGAGATATCTCTCTAATAAAATGACTAGTTTATATAAATACAATTAGTAGAGGATACATGTGGTCCTTGATCCACATATACAAGATAAGGACCAACAAAATTATTCAATTGAGCTCTGTCCAATGAAAGGAAATTCTAGGAGATAATCAATGGTTATGAGAGGAAACATGAGGAGTATTTTATGAGGATCAATTTCATTGTAAAGGAATCTTGTTATCCAACTAGAGTTGTGTAAATACTATAAGTTAAAGGGTGATACAAACTTGTGTAGAATATTAAACATATAAGATATGAGAAAATAAAATCCAATTCCAATTAGGAATTGACTAACTATCATTGAGAGTGTGAGCCAAGTTTGGTACTACAAAAGTTTCACAAAATCTGTAGGACTTGGATAGGTTTAGGAATGGAATCCATAGAAGGATCCTTGAAGATACTTTTCATAGAAATGTAATTATATTATTTGTCTTTGTTACAAATTTTCTAATATTTTTTAACATTTTTTTGTTAGAAAACAAAGAGATTTTGAAAGGCACCCTCAAATCTTGTAAAAACAAGAGAAGGATAATCCCATTAACACCCACATGAAACAAAAAAAAAGAAATATGATCAGTCAAGCTTGATTTGAAAACATTAAAGAAAATATTTATTTATTAAAATAAAAAATAAAATTAAACCAATATCTATAAAAAGGGTACCAAAACATAACCTGAAACAAAGAATAGATCATAACAGTGGAGACGTAGTCTACATTATTCATAGGGATAGAAAAATTCCCCTACGTTCATATTCTTACTTTGACTCCCACATGTTTGATAGATATGTCCTTCAAGAAGGTTTTGGAAGGGGATTCTAATATGTAGGGATCTTATTACAACTTTCTTCATTGTCCTAAAAATTTGTAGAGACTATGGAGGAGGAAGAAAGGTCCCAATTTTCAACCATTCCATTTTCCATTATATCCAGTCTTAATTCAATAATTACATTGGTTTCCTTTATTTTTAGATTCTCCTCCTTAAACATATGGACTTCCTCATTGTTTTTTTGGACCTCATCCACCAAAATTCCACTGATATTCAGCTAGATATCCCCCACCTTTTCTACCACATAGAGAATCCTATGAAGATCTCAATCCAACACAATAATGGTCCAGTCGCCTCTTTTAAAAATCTATCACACAGTCACATTTATTTTAAAATAATGGCATGACGATGGATCTATTTGAATTCTTTTATCCTTCATTTTGGCAAAGTTTGAAGACAATTGAAATAATCTCTATCTATCTCTCTAAACCAAACACCAAGTTTAAAAATGGATTAATCATCCAACTATGAAAACTATCACTCATTTTATTTATCCCATCCTTGTGATTTCTCACATGAATATCACTCCTCACATTGATAGATAAGTATTGTTGTTTTATTGCTAATTTTTTTTACTAATATTTGGAATTAGTGAGGTTTAATTATGACAAGTGGTTGTGTAATGTAATCCATCCCTCCACCTTGGAACCATCACCATGTTTGCATAAAAAATAAAATAAACTAGAAATATAGGGGGGATGCATAGGGTGTGTAGGAAGCCCTCAATAACACTAGTTTATGTTAAGACATTAACGTAGCCAAAAAATAAAGTAGTATAGAAACTTTATAGGATGTCATATGTATGATATTATATTAAAAGTAAACTAAGTAAGTGCATTTGATAAAATGGTAAGAATTTATACCACAAATATCCTAAAATATTTTGAAATTTGGTAAATCTAGCAATATTTTGACAAAATAGTGGTAGATTATAAATTATTAAAGGTTTTGTTCTTGATGGAATTTATCTTTCATGAAATTGAATAGCATATTTTCTCTACTATAGATGAGATCAAACAAGAGATATGAGAAATCATGTGGTTATATGAAGCAAGGTTTAAAAACATTAGATGTAAAATATCATGTGAAATATATGAACTCTAGCATTGCAAATAGTTTTTGGATCGTGAAATATTTCCATGTTTACACACAATATCAATGAGAATGTTTCACGTAGAAAAGAGAAGAAATAGAAGTTTTATTACGAGAAAATATATGGGGAAACATTGATACATGGATACGTCCCTATACGGAATTATAGATTAATCACATGGATGTGTAATTGTAAAATATCTATGTAAATAGAGAACATGCTATTAGGAGTGAGATATAGAGAAATTATTGCAAATACTAAGTGGAAAAATTCCCTAGGAGAAATGTCAAAACATTGTTGAGACACTATGAAGTGTATAATGAAGAACACACGATAAGTATTTGTAACGAATATTATAATAGGTAAATATTTCCTTGTGGTGTGAATTTTATGAAATAAATAAACGAAACACTTGAGAATTAAAGAGTTATCTAAGAATCCAAAGATAAACGATCTTATTATGTCATATGATGTGATTATACCTTCGATATAAGGGAGGGAAAATATACACAAACACTAAAATAGAGAAAAGAAGGAGAAAAAATAGGAAGATTGTTTCCGTCCGTATAATGATATAGTTGTGGTTCTTCCTACTAATAGTAGAGCTATTGGTTAATATTCCTTGTGGATATTGTAGGGCCACGTATAAGATTGAATAATTTTTAGAAATGTATTAAAATAAAACTTAAAGAGAAAAGGTCACAAGTAAGATTAAAACTTTGAAGTGTATATGGGTTTCCAATAAGGTTGTTAAAAAGGAACAAAGCTATAATAAATTTAATATACACATTTGGTTTAGTAAGCTAATCAAGACCTCAAGAGAACAAGAAAATTAAAACACCCAAAAATGTGATTTAGATGAAATTGATGGACTAAAACATAAATTTATATTACAACATGATTAAAATGTGACATGAAATATGAATTTAGCATGAAAAAGGATAGTTTAGAGGTAAAGTTTGAGATAAGGGAAACTTAAAATGTGAACAAAAAGTAACTATTGATTGAGGCTTCTATTAATGGGTGGTTAGTAATTGATATACTATATTATATTAGATATGAGATAAATATCCGAAAAGTATACATGGAATGGTATGCAGTATAAGACATGATCGAAAAAAAATTAAGGTTTTTGGTTGATTTAATAATATAGATAATAAGGGATAATTTTAGTCCATAATTTTTATACATTGATTTTGTTGTATAGGGAAATTGCTAAGGATTACTAGGGAGGTGTTAGTGTTATAAAAAATATGCTCAACTACACTTCAAGACTCACTATATATGTTTTCATAACCATGGCCTCCATATGGTAATATCATTATATAATAACAAAATAATGCACATATAAAAAGTGCTGATATTAAGAAGATATAAATAACATCTACAATATAAGCATGTCGGATAAGTAATATTTAAACTAAAGGATGATGGGGTCATAAAATATAAATTTAACGTGTTCACATTATAAAAAATGAGCAATTCTTATGAAGTAACAGAATCCAAGTGTGTAAAAGGTGAAATGAAGTCATAATAATCAATAAGATAAAAATTATGAAATTAGGTTGTAATGAAAATCCAAGTTAAAAACAAACATTAAAACTCTAGAGACCAACTATTGGACTATAATTAAAGTGGGTGTTAAAAGATTAGAAAGGTCATATTATGAATGATGCTTGATTTGATGATTCCATGTGCATCAAAATATGTGTAGGATAGTTGGAGTAATTATTATTATTAAAGGAGGATTATCGTTCGGGGTCCTTAATACAAACCTTGAAGATAATTGTTGTATATTGGTGGTCCACTCTCTAGTTATGGCTATCAATATGGTTAGATATCAAGGAGAAAATATAAACTCATTTTGAGTGCAATAATGTAAAGAAAGGTTTACAAAGTTACAATGGCGATCTCATTCAATGTACCATATGAGGTTATGATAAATGGTTTTGAATAGTGGGACATGTTATTTACTACTTAATCTATTTATTTATTCCCTTAATAAAACTTAGATTATCAAGAACACACATGATGTATAAAAAATAAGGATTTTAGAGAGGCAAATAAATGAAGAATTGGGTATACGTTAAACTTCACCTTATTTAGGCCTAAAATATTTATGCTATTAAAAACTAGTATCAATAAAATTTATTAAATTTTCTTATTGAAGAGTGAGTGAAATAACTATGCAAATAAAGGGGGGTTCTTTAAGTGGATTTTAGAATTGTGTTGTTAATAAAAACTGTATAAGTAGCTCCACATGATATATGGTTTTTACAAAACATATAAATTTGGAAAGGGGGGAGTATATTCAATAGGTTGAGGAAGGAAACCGTGTTACGATCCATAGGATATGGAGCACTTAAATTTTGATACATTAATAGAAGGGGGTTGTATATAAATTAAGTAACACTGAGAAGTACTAGAATGAAACACTACTAAAAAATATAATTATAGAGGATTAGTAGTCTAGTAAGGACTTATCGCATATGGTGGAGATTCTTATGGAGCTTAATCATTTATTTTACAAAGGGTATCATGAAATGAATGGTGTGAATCCATCGGTTGAGAAATCTTATCCACGTGGAGATGTTACAAAATTCAACTAAATAAAATAATCTTTTGACTCTAACAAATGAGAAGGCCTGAAATGACATTATTTTAGAAGCAATAAATGTTGAGACTCAATCATTTGGAATATTCCTTCATGTCTTATTAGGTACTATTTCCTTCAATTGCATTATATATATATATATATATATATATATATATATATATATATATATATATATATATATATTCTTTATGTATTAATTTATTGTTGTCATATGTATATTTATATCATCTTTATATTTTAATATTGTAATAACTCAAGTAATATTTGCTTAAATTTCATTTATATAAATGTAATAATCATACAAAATTTTCATATTAGTGTTGAATATTCATTTTTTATCTAGTGATTGCATTGTTTCACATATATTTAATGATGTGTTAGCTTTACTTATTAATATTATTGTAATATCACACTACTTCAAGTTTTCCAGGCATTACCAAATACTACAGGTTAATTACGTATTACAATATGTAGGAGGGTTACAACAATTATTGACATTTATTAATAGTCATATATAATAAATTTTTATAGGTTTTGATCTTTTGAATTATTCACTATTTTTAATCTAATAATAATTATTCTTTCCTCACTTTCTATTGTTATGAAGTTTTGGGAAAATGTAGTATTTTTCTTTTATTTTTCATTAACTATTTAATTTTTTTATTTTATCAACATTTTCATTATCTATAATTTATGTGGAGAAACATAAATAGATACAAAATACAATATAATTATGTAAAAACATTTACAACAACTAACACTATCATATATATATAAACATTTGAAATATTTATTCTTGATACAATATATATTACTATCATACTAGTATGTCACTGTCATTACATACTATTCATCAACTATATGCACTAGTTTAAGGACTATCCATTATGTTTCCCTAGTTATAATGAACATTAATATGATTAAAGAGGTTAGAGTAGCAAGAAGGTGATCATATAGAATGAAACCCAACCTATAATGCAAGCTAAAAGTTGAAATTGATTTTTTTTTGCTTCTCGGTATCATGTGCTGCTAAGGATTAATAATGGATAAGAAAAAGGTAATAATCATCAAGAAATATGGGAATATTTGAATATACTTGGAGTTATATATGCTTAATGAGTGATTTTTTAATGATCCATTACTCACAACCTTTATGGAATAATTTTTAGAAAGAATGGATGGGTATGAAAGTTATGCATTCAAATAAGGTTTCGAAGCATAACATCGAGTCCAAATTATTGAGGAAGATAAAAAATAAAATACGTGTTTCCCATTGAATATGACTGATTTTCCTATAATTCCTTTCTTATTAGACTTATGAATGCACATATTTTATTTTTGTATGCATTGTGATGGATGCCTTTAATGTTTTTTTTCACATAGTATTGTAGGTCTACTTAAATAGTTAGATACTCTATCATTTGGTGGAGGATCAAAACAAGAATTTAAGACTAATCTGTGAAAGGTATAGAAAAATTCCAAAATATCTCAATTTAATGAAATTTTTATTTCTAAGTCAATTTATATCCTTTTTATATCATAGAATTAATAAATAATAGACGTTTCTAAACTTAAATACAATTATAATGATTTGAGTGAGACTGTCACTCTTCCCACTTTACTAGTTAATGAACCGCATGTAGCAGATAAGGGGGTTGTACCTTTGTCACTCCCTGTTTCTTTGTGTTCTCCAGATCAGAACATTGTGTCTCTCAAAATTAGCCTTCCTATTAACCCGAATGAGAATGTTGATCCAAATTGGGGGGAGGGCTGGCAGATGGTGAGCAACAAAAAGAATGGAAAAGATGAATATGGGCCTCTCAAGATGAGCCTTAGATCCCATAAAGGGAAAAGTAATGGAAGTTGAGCTCCCTTGGTCTTGTTGGCCAAGTTTCTTTGACCAAGTCCTGGGGTCTGGCTTCACATTTTGTTTCCTTTTCAGCCTGTGGGCTCTTGTTTATTGGTGATTCTCTCTTGGACTTTGAATGCTTTATCTTTCGGTTGTATAGGGTTCCTGATCCCTTCAAAATCTATTTTTACCTAATCTAATAAAAAAAAATAGTACTCAAAGGGATGTTGACATATTTATTATACATTGGGTATTATGAAACTATTATTTTAAAATATGTAAAAATTAGCAGCACTATAAATGAGTTATTTAGAAAGGACGAAACTTTCCCTTTGATAGAGAGAAAATAAGAATACTTTGATTTATGTAAGATGAACTTTATAGAACACCTTTATTAAGGTTATTGTACCTGAATAAGTCTATCCATGTCCAGGTATCAACAATTAAATTTGACAATTTATCCTTTTGACATTGCTAGTTATGACTGTTCAACTTTTTAAAGATAAATATCCATATCATATTTGAACTCAATATATATTACTTTCTATCTACAACCTCGATTATTCTTACACACTAATGTGTCATCACATTTTGAATATAAATGTAGAAAATTGATTCTTGACCTCTTCTTATGATGACGTAAATTTGAGATTGCACTCACTCTCACCATGTCCAATACCTTATAGTAGATTCAATATGTAATTTCTTGTGCTCGCCAACATGTATGATCTTAGACCTATACATCCTACAACTTTTGTTTCAAATTGTTTATCTTTTTGGCATCTTTATATCCTCCTGGGTTTTCCTTTTCGTAATGAATTACCTTTCGAGCCCTATGTACAGTAGTTAACATCACCTCATTTAGGAACTAACACTATCATTAAAAATCATTGAAAATAAAAACACAAAGTACACATAAAGATCCATAAATCTTCCAAAATATGATGCTCATCCATTAAATAAGTCACTAATATATATAGTCTCAAATAACTCCAGAAAGTCAAGGAGTTAAATTGTTCCCATTTTTAAGAACGCAAAGATCACAAATCAATGTCTTAGAAAAACTACATTCTTCTTAAACATAGTCAAAGCGGTTCAAATTTCCAAATAGTTTCATTTATATAGATATTATATGCTAGGTGGATAACTAGTTGAATTTTGATGCCTCTTTAGATTAGTTACAAAATAGGTGGTGCATGGATTGCATTCTAACCCAAACACTAACCTTATTGTGAGGTATTCCACGCATGGTTAAGGTTTGAGTACTATTTAAATTATGTGTTTGGTTTGTGGATAGTGTGACATTTAGGGCTTGTAATAAACACATGTTTCTAGACTGTTAAGGGGACAAACCATTATAGAACGCTACTCCAAGTAGGTATAAGAAAGTAAAGAAGGTCTAAGTTCATATAAAATATCTCAATAGAGATGTATAGTACTTAACCATGCCATTTTCCAGTTATAGTCTCAAGAACAACGCATATTCAAGTTTAACACTCTTAAGTTTTCTTATCTATGTACTTAGATCTCTCTTTTATCATTTTACATAGCTAATTTCATCTCTCCTCTTATGTTAATCAATTTGTAACATATTTTTATCAATATTTTTAAGTATTAATATATTATTATGAAGTTTTGTGATTAATGTTGAAAGTTAATTAATCATAATAACCCCATGTAACAAACCTTACATTCATTATTAACGTTATACATTTTCATATCCTTAAGAAAAAATAAAAAAGGGTGTAAACATTTGGTGAACCCAACTCTTGAATAAAAAAATAGAATAATACCTAGTTACCATAGGGCTCCTTCTATTATCTTGGTATAATATGTTTTCATATATTTGTTTACACATGCTTCCTTCCTATGCCCTTTAGGCATAAAAATCATCTTAACAATAAATCTGCTGAGTAAATTTATATTTCTCCTCCTACTCAGAAGTGTCACATCCCCATGGCTTCTTCTTCATTTCCTATTACGAATATTTTATCTCTACTTGTTCTTGATGATGATGTACCATTACATGACTAAGAAAAAAATAGTGAAAAATATTATTATTATTATGACCATGAAGAAGAAAAAATTATGGAAAAAGAACAAATTGAAATTGTATCTCACTTTTTTACACAACTTCATGAAAATTATCATCACATAGATTATATTATTAAGATTCATTGCACTACCAAGCTCACTCATAATCATAAATATAATGAAAAATCCATTTTTTGGATGTCTTCACCGTCTTATAATATACAAAAATATATTATTCCCACCTATATGGGGGAACCTTATATTGTAACACCTAATGTCTCTAGTTCATTCCTAGCATTATCTCTATCCCTACATATAATCATTGGGTCACATGTTTCTTCTTGAGCACATAATAGCTAACAATCCTTGTTCATATTTTATAATATCAAATCTTACACTTACCACAAGGTGCATCCACTTATTCTCATGATATATATTAGGTGCAATTTATTCATTAAAAACTTTAAACCAAATTGTCTTCTTATCCTTTTCCTATTGGTTATATTTTTCCTAATATTTCTATTTATGATGGAACCAGTGACCCAGAAAAACACATTTTATCATTCAATATTTCTTTATTTGACTATGTATCTAATGATATATTACTTACAAATATATTCCTTAGAAGTATCAACAACATTGTTTTACAATAGTTCTATGATCTTCCAACACATTTTGTGAGATCTTTCACTACTTTGGGAAATTGATTTCTTTCACAATTTAATATAAGTATTGCAGATAAATTTTATTATGCACAAATATATAAATTAATACAAGGGTATAATGAGCACATAAGGGATCATGTTTTATTCTACAATCCCATGCTTACTAAAATCACGAGTAATATTCAAGACGATAGATAAATTCAAGATATATTAACATAAAGCTTTTTTCCACATTACGAAAATTATTCATATTTGACAAGTTCCCCTCATTTTATCATCTATTTCAAAAAATCAAATAACGTTAGGCCAACTTATTATATTTTAATAATATTAACTATACTATTATCCTTTCTACTACATGTAATGTTGCATTTCCAATAAAAATTACATTCAAAGACAAGGCTACTGATAATTAGGATACTAATAATAACACCATTGATGACATAAATTAAACTAATAAGCTTCATAACAACTTAGATGAAGGAAATTTTTGATTCTACCTTTTTCTCCACACATTATTCATAAACAAGTACTTTAACACAATATTGTGTCTCTCCCTACACTACTTGAGGTTGATGTGAGACATCCTCGTGGTAATATGTTTTACACTAATTATTATTATGACTATCATAGATGCATTGGTCACCTCACTAATCCATGTATTTAAATTCAAAATGCGATATAAGATATTATTAATAAAAAGGAAATTTAATGAGAAGTGCTGATTAAATTCTTCATGATAGCTAAGAATGGTTTAAATATGATAATATTCAATGATTCACCTCCTAATCATAAAAATCACAAATCTACTTCAGAAGTGCATAAGCATCATCATGTGGTACCACATATTTCTTATTATGAGAACCCATTTTATGAAATACGTGAGATGGTTTATCCTATGGCACTTTATCCACTAGATATAACTTTTAATGAATTTGATATGGATGATACTATTCTCTAATATACTCTATATATTCACACATATATCAATCAAATATTTTTTTTGATCCAAATAACAAGCATAATATATGTAATCTTAATCTAATTCATTCTCTTGGCTGTACTAAGAATAAATTTAGATGTGATTATAACTGCAACTTTGGATGTATTATATTATCCATCATTGTAGGATTTGTTACTACACTGGTCCCATTTATTTTGTATCCACTCTTAGCTCTGGTGACATGTATTTAGGTTTCAATTTTTTACATGATCTGAGAGCTATTGTATCTATCATAAACCAATAAGTCAAGTTTATTGACTGATAATATGTTGTCAGAATTCATGGTATTCCTTTAGAGGTTCCTATTCATATGTTTCCTCACCACCCTCTTATAGTTTCTACTCCAGGTCTTAATATAGGACTTTACTTTCATATGTTATCTATAATTCATCTCACCCTCCTATAATTTGTACTAGGTATTCTAGTGTGCGTGTAATATCTAGTGGATCTCACACTCCTAGGATTCCTTATACAGTAGACATAAAAATTTAGCAATTTATATTTTTACATTGTACTAACTGAAAGATCATTTCCATCTAATATATGATTATCTATATCCTCATTTTATAAACCTATCTGCTCAGGTTTGAGGCTTTGAGTAAAAACTCCATAGCTTGACACTCTTTGTGCTTCAAAGGATCACCTCAAGCTTGTTACGATTGCTTAAAGGTCCATAATCTAATACCAATTGTTGGAAATAAAACTAATGGGGATTAAATTTTTTTATTCACTTTAACCATTAACATTACACAACCATTAAACTTATCTTGTTCATTAAGATTGATCAACACAGAATAACCATTACATAATATGCAAAAGGAACATAATAAAACATTAACACTTGATTTAATTTGGAAATCCTAAATGGGAAGAAAAACCAATTAAAAAAAACTTTATTATATATTTTCCAAATTTACTTGAGCATCGAATCAATGAGGAGCACCAAGCCCTATATATATAGTGAGGTAGTAAGACCAGAAGAATTATCAACCCCTAGTTTAGTAAAGCATTGAAACTACAAGAAGGCACCAAACCCCAATATTAATCGACACAAAAAAATATCTATCTTATATTTTTTCCATCTCTAAAATGTTGTTAACACAATTGATGATAAACAAATCAATCCCACTTTTCTTATATCTCTCTCAAAACTGCTATTTAGCCTCCATGCTCAAATACTTCTTTTTTCAAGTTGATTACGTCAAATGACCTTGCTCACCATCAGCTAATATCCCTATAGAACATTAAAGAAAATTCATTTCCCTTTCTTCATGGTCACAAAGACCTCTAACACCTTCAAAAATTTCCCTCTATGTCGCACTTTTCTCCTCTCTCATTGCTAGCTCAAATGAGCATTCTAACTTGCTTTTATACATATTTCTTTATTACTACCTGCCTAGGTCAGCCACCATAGAGTAAATAATTCCCCTCAACATTATAACATCATAAAAATATCACTTATAAAACCATATATGTCACCACCATCATCTAGAACCACCTATACCACCATTATGACTCAAGAATCCCTAAAACACCAAAACATGGAACATACTTAGACATGTTTTATAAGCCTTTAAGAACATCTATCAACCATGAAACACAATAGAAAAACATCTCATGCTATGAAAACATCTTGAGACTATGCACAACCAAGCAACCTAAAACATAGTCCTCAGAAAACAAGCCATAACTTCATCAAATATCATAAAAAAAACAAGTGTGATTTACAAATGGAAATATCATGATCTTAGGGTCATCTTCAAACTCAAATCATCCCATCAATAACACTGTAGAGCCAAAAAAAACTCTACAACCACAATGCCTCAAACTATCCAAAGCTACCCAAAAATAAATCATGAAAATAGTGCACATTAGAACTCCAATGAGTTGAACCATGATCTCAAACCATCATGGACATGAATAATATCTCTCATACATCCTCAAATTCTAAATTAGTCATCAAGTGAAATGGAAAACTTTGGAGAAACATGAAAATATTAATAAACTTAAAAATATGAGTAGGGCTAACTTACTATCACAACCTTTAAATACCACCTAGAGAAATTTGGAGGAGTCCTATAAAACCTCACATCATAAAATTTTATCAAGAAATAAATTATGGGCCATTACAACCAATTTATCTCTAGTCGCTATACACCTTCGGTTTCGAGAGGGTTTAAAACCAATTTACCTTATTAACGATTGTTCATTAAAACCTGATGATAAAAATACCTTATTCAACTTGGAAACTTTTAATAATATACCTCTTAAAATATCTCAATGATCTTTGGTCCCCATGAAAATCACACACTCTCTAAAAATCATTAGAAAGACAACTTTGAGCTCAAAAACTCACCTTTAGGAACTCGATTTTAGTAAAATGTAATATCTTTAAAATTCATCAATAAAAAAACCTAAAACTTTGATCACACCTTCATATCAACCAACCAAAGGATATCCAATTCTCACCCTTTTTGAGATACACTCAAAAATGTTGACACCACCACTCCAAGACATGCTTTCTTAAGGGTTAGGTTTAGGAACAAACCTAAAAACACACTTTTCATACAAAATAATCAAATTAATCACCTCAAACTTCACAAATAGGATTAAAAAACATACCACAACTCTTAAATAGCTCATATTTTCATATCTAGCACTGAATTTGATCATCTCACCTCACTAAGTAACATATGGCTTGAGAATAGGTTTAGTGAAGACCTAGAAACAATGTTGATCACATGAAAAAACTCTATAAGACACATTTGAGTCTTTGAGCACCAAAAAATCATACTTCCCATTCTCTCACCAAACTCACAAAATTGTTACATACATGTACTTCATCATCACATACCATACGTGCTGACTAGGATTCACAAACAAGCACCTTGAGCATGCTTACTTCATAACAAATGACCTTGTCATCACTTTTACAACCTTGAACACTTGTAAATCCCTTCATAAAACTCAATGAAACCACCATAACATCACCAAAACACTTCATCACCTTTAAAATCCACCATGCTAACTCAAAAACCCATGCAACATCATTAAGACTAAACAATCTCAACAAGACACTGAATCATTACCAGCAAAACTTCATGTTTATCTTTCCCTTTGAAATCAATGCAATAAATTACTACACTGAGAACATCATCATTTGAGATCAATGAAAACAAACTTCCAACAATCTATATCTTTCCAAACTTGTTTATTTGTACACACTAATGTGTCATCACATTTTAAATATAAATGGATAAAATCATTACTTGGCATTTGGTTATCATGATGTAAATTCATATTGCACTCACTATCACCTTGTCAAAAACCATTCAATATGGTTAGGATGTAATTTTTCATGGTATTGTATGACCTATAATTTCTTCAACATACATGTCATCTAATTTTTCTATTGATTTGATTATCTTGTTTCGGTCTTTTTATCCTCATAGGTTAGCCTTTTCATAATGATTTACCTTCACAAACCTAGATAAGAAGGTTAACATAACCTAAAATATAAATATGACACTTTCAAAAGCTCTAATTAGAAATAATAACAAAAAAGGAACACAAGGATCCCTAAATCTTCCCTAAGATGATGAAAATTCATTAGGGTAGTCACTACTATAGTTATAAATCACTTAAACTTGTTAAAGAGTGTATCTTACCCCGTTAATAGGCATTAAAATATCCTAATTAAATGTCATAGTAATATTTAATCACGGTCAAAGTAGTTCATATGACCAACTATCTACATTCATATAGATATTACATGTTAGTTGGAGAAGTACGGACACAGTTTTGAGGCATATTTTGACCAGTGCCAACATAGGAGGTGCATGGATTGCACTTAAAACCAAGCACTAAGATTCTTGTAGGTTCTTCAACCCATGGTTATAATTTAAGTTTTATTCAACTTATTCATATGCGATAATGTGACACTTATGTTTTGAAAATGAAACATATTTATAGACTACCAAAGTGGATAGAAACTTATAGAACCCTACTTCGAGAAAGTCTAAGAATGTCTAGAAGGTCTAAGGATGTACAACCAATCCTAAATGAGCCTTATGATTATAAACCATGGTGTTTCCCATTATAGTATCAAGAATTAAATATCTTAAGGTTTATCAATCCCATGTTATCCATTATGTGTACCTATATCTCTCTTGCATTACTTTTCACTATTAAGTACATCTCTCTTGTTTTTTTGAGATAATAGAAAATTTTGGACACTATTTACAACCATTAATATATTATTTTCCTATTAAATAATTAATTTAATAAGTTAATTATCAAAATAACCCCATATAATGAACCTTGCATTAGTTTGTACCATTCTACATTTTCTTAACATTAATAAAAAACTAAAACTATTTAAACACCATGTTGAGACATTATATAGTGTGTATGTACTATTTTATCCTAGTCATGGGAAGGAAAGAAACATAAACTGTTAATTGATATATAGAGAATAATTATTAAAAAATTGAATTCAAATAATTATTTATAATATATGAGCTTAAATAATTTTTTATATTTTCTTGGGACACCTTCTTTATTCTTCATGAAATATGAATCATTTAATACTAGGTCAAACAACTAGACTCACATGCTTGCATTTACAAATGTAATGTGTTGTTTAGGAGCCTATTTTTTTATTGTTGTTATAACTTTGAAAATATATAAATATCATATATCACCTATTCAAGGATACATAATGTGGAAATTATGTGAAAAATATAAGGTGATGTCACAAATGCACATATGTACATGATTAATAGCACACCTCCAAGCTTAATTAAGATTGTGATATGGACTTATCTACAATTATTAATAAAAATAGAAACAATAAAATTATAAATGAGCTAAGTAAATCTTGAGTGGAGAAAATGTCTAAGTAATAGACATGCACATTTGATAGACACCACACACATGGGATGCATGAAGGGGCACGTACATGCAAGATGGGTTAGCGTGCGAAGGTTAACGCATGGGCATACAGGGTTAGAATTTTTTTGGGAAAATGGATAAAAATAGAAAATTTAATATGGAGTGGTGCTCAAGCAAGATAAAAATATAAAATAAACTAGGATGACTTAGAAGCCAAGAAAAGGCTATAATTAAGAAAATAACATGCAAAGTACAAGGATGAGAATGAAACATGAAATAGGATAATTATAGCATTAAGGTAGAATGAAAGCATGTAAGGAACTAATCTAAATATAGCCTAATATAATTTTAGCTTGAGTTGTATAAAATCATGCAATCTATTTGTAAGCAAACCTATTATTAGGAAGGTGCATGTAGGCGGTGAATGGAAATTCCCTATGGTATAAATATAGTTTATGCATCTTTGTTTAGAGAGGTTCAAGTACTAATAATACAAAGTGATATTTTGGAATATATAGCTAGATTATGTACACTAAACAAGTAATTCCTGTAAGAAATATATGTTGTAATCAAAAAATTCATTATGTAATGAATTAATGTTGTACCATGGATAATTGTTTGTGAGTTGCTAAAGTGTCTAGATCTAAGTATGAAGCTATTGGAATTTAGATCTTGTTAATCATTATTTACGTTGACTGGATTTACTTATTATATGTGTTGCTATTTTTTTATTCTATGATAAATATTATTAAATGGATGGATGTTATGGTTATGATTATAATTATGCATGCTAACATCTTGATCATTAAAACAAGGAGGCACCTAGTAGATACACGCACTTTGAGTGAGCTTTCAACCTAATATCAATGAAGTGCCAATGCACATAGCTATGTGTTGATAAATTATAAACTACATTTTGGTTTAGTTGTTGCATCCTCTTTTTGATCTATCTTCCAGGATGTTGTATGCACATGGCATTCCAATTTTCTTTCGAGAATATTGAGAGCTAGATATATGATGGTTAAGACACGTTTTTTTAGAGGTATAACATTGGACCTAATTTTGATGTGTGAAAGTGGGTGGAAGAAAACCTATATGATTTCTTGTATGATACATTATTCATCTTATTTCTAGTAGAACTATAACAGTGCTTGAAAACATACGCGCAAAAAAGAGTTTTTCAGATTGGTAGAAAGCAAGTGTGGAGACAAAAAGAATGTGAAGCACTATCTGATTTAGATGATACATGGAATAGAGCTATAGATCATTACATGTAAGGTGTGCTACGTAGCTATACCTCAGTTTATGTGATCTCGACATAGGCATGCCAAGAGGAAGAAGAGTTTTTGATTTTACGTGAGCAATGAGGATCCTATCTTCAAACCTATCAATATATTGATGGTTGAATTGGGAATCAACAACTTACCTATGGAAGGATAAAACCCCACCATGCGTAGGGGTAGAAGATATTTTTGGGAAGGATGGTGGCTACCATTGAAGAAGAAATATAAAGGGAGGAAAGAAGACTCAGGTAAAATGATGCGCAATATAGGATATTTGAGGAGGTTTTGAGATCGAGAAGAATGATGAATCACAGAAGTGATGAGATCCACGTAGAAGGAAACGGACCACAAGATCATGTCCTCTCAACATTAGGGAAACACATTAGAGACCCATTAAACATATAGAGATATTTATTTTGAGGAA
Organism: Taxus chinensis; assembly: GCA_019776745.2. NCBI lineage: Eukaryota > Viridiplantae > Streptophyta > Pinopsida > Cupressales > Taxaceae > Taxus > Taxus chinensis. The sequence goes on from CM034155.1 coordinate 390,077,631, forward strand.
ATAAGGAGAACTTTGGGCACACATCTAACCTATCCTACTCACCTAAACCTTGTGCAAGGTATTCATAATCTAGAGGTTATTTTAGAAGAGCACCATAGTTAAGGTGAGAAGGAGGGAAATAGAGGTTCAAAAAAATGGGTAGGTGACATGAGTTGGCATATTTTTGTATTAGATCAAGAAAAAAATAGTATTAAGGACATCCACATAGTGCTCTACAATAAGCGCTCATGTTTGGAAAAAATATTTTGGGGGGTAATTTCACAGGCATGTCATTAGGATAAAGAATTGGTGCACAACCCATTGGAATTAATATTATAGGTGTTATTATAGCATAAAAAGTTGGTTTTTAGTTTAGCAAAACTAATGGTCCGAGGTAATAAATATCATCTTTAGGACCACAAGTTGTGAAGGAATGATTAAGAGGCTCAAGTCAGCCACCACATGGAGGAAACCATATTTGAGGTTCAGGTTCATGGTTTTTCCCCATTCCATGACAAGGGACACATTATCCATAACAACAGATACCTCAATTCTTCTTCGAGATGATGCTTCACTTGTCATAATATAGGGGTGTATAAGACACTGTTGAACATGTGCATAAGTTTTAGTTATAATGCAAAGCTAAAGGAATAAAAAAATTTGATAGGAAGGTAAGTCAATTTTCCACCACACTTCTATTGTACACACATAGCTGGTATAGGAAGTATGATCCACACTAGACTATAGTGGATGATGATGCACTTCACACTAACATTTTAGCTCAATTTCACATCCCTTAGTTTGAGAAACTGATTATTAGTGCACTAAAGCACATCAAGTAGGGTTTGTCTTAAAGGGTGAGGGAATATGATGTTTATTTTAAAACATTTTTGTCCAAGTTATCTTTTAATATTCATTAGATTAAGCACGCACAATGATTTTTTGGAGGCTTGTTAACTCCTTTTCAAAGAGATTTGTATCATGAGACATTTAATGATCCATGCAAGGTGATGGAGGAAGCACTTCTTGTAGAAGAAATTAATAATGTTGATATAAGGGTAAGACCTTTCCTAGAAGCCCATATTACAATTATGGCCTCTCAGCTAGAAAATCTCTATGCTAATTCAACGTATGAGACAAACAGTGGATTATACTGTACTAATTGTGAGTTTTGAAGGACATATGAAAGATAGCTTCCCGTAATGGAGTGTACACACATTATCATCATCTTGTGAGATTTTCAAAAAGAATCGTGATATTAGGAATCTACTAGTGTTATAGAGCGCAACAAAAATGAAAATATGGATGTACTGCAATATTTGTGACACATATACGCATGATGTAATTGATTAACGTTTAATTGATAATATTCATGAGGCATATGAGACTAGATTGCACTAGAAAACTATTGCAAGTGACTCTCAGGAGTAAGAAGGACAAACCAATGAGACTCACACTAATGGGAATGGTGGATTTCAATGTGGATATTAGAGAAACGTTTTTGGGGTAGAGGAAGGTTCATGTATGAGACATGTTATACTTTTGGATCACCTGATCATTATAAGCATGAGTGTCCTAAGAAATAGGTATGTGAGTACTGTGGGAAGGCTCACAAAGTTTAAGATTGTCCAAACCTATATTCTCATATGTGTTAAAAAAAAGAAGGAAAAATTCATGGGGATGATTAAAGTAGAGAGCGTGAAGACTAAGAATTTGGTACCTAATAAGATAGTTTATCCGGAGCTTCAAACTGCTTTAGTTACTACACGCGTAGAAGAAGAAGGCGTGCAAGATCATATTAAGGGAAAACCTATGATTATGAGAGAATAGATCATATAAGATAAATATCCGGAGGCTTCTGATCAAAAGGAGGTATATCAGGAAACTATAGGAATTATTAGAGAATTGTAAGGGGAGATATAATACTTGAAATAAAAAGAACGCAAGAGGAAACACACATGGGGAACTTAGATTTTGTAGAAATATGTTGATGATTTGATGGAAGTATGCATGATGTTAATCTAGGAAAAAATCACTCCCTTGCTAGGAGAATGGTTGCGCAAGAAAGTACCACGTGCAAGGGTTGAAAGAGAGAGCCAGATCCTTCATACAAATTTATGACCAGAGGACCATGAATTTGATAAAGAGATAACACTAGATGTAGTGATTATTGGTTGGATGGTGGGTAATATTATTATTGACATAAGTATAAAATTTAATGTTCTGACACTAGATGCTTGTAGCCAAATGGGAAGGCCAAAATTGTAGCCATGTTCAAATGTCATGTACATGGAAAATAATATAAGGTCCATTCCCATTGGTATACTGAAATATGCCTCTATCACTATTCAGTGTGTAAAATTAACAAGTGATTTTGAGGTATTAGAGATTATAGAGGCATACAAATTCCCAACACTTTTAGGTCGTCTATGGTGTTACTCGAATAATGTTGATTTTTCCTTCAACAAAAAGATAATTCAGTTTTGAGAAAAAGCATGAACAATCTATAATATTACTAGATGAGAAATTTTTTGCTCTATATATTGATTTTTTTAGTGAAGAAGATCTCAATTAAATCTATATGAATATAGTGCACGATGCAAAGAACGTAGATCCATCAAAGGAAGAAGTCCTACATTGGGAGGATCCAAAATCTATCATTGATACCACCACCATTGCTTGTGAAAATTGGGCCCTTGGAACCTATGAGATGGTAATTTGTGAGGTCAAAGGAAGAGTTGTTAGGATGATTAGGCCACACATGATTAGGTGCTTGGGAAAGACTCAGTTACAAGGATACACTAGAGAAGAGAAACCTGAATCATTTTTACATGCGATGGAATACCCATGGCTAAATGAAGGGGATAGACATAATATGATGTTCTATACATTACATGGGACAATAGAAAACTGGTGGGTGACACACGAAGCCAATCTATTGGGCTGATGTGAGGTAATATTATCCATTTTAACATTTTTTTATTGGAGTAACATCCCTTCTCTTATACATAAATATGATGGGAATACTTCTTATCTGGAACACATCCAAAATTATGAAATACATTAGATGTAAGGACATGAGGCTATACTACCATCCATTTGGGTACATAAGGTTCTACTCCACTTTGCATGAATGCGGGTGTTCCTATTATGTACATGCTAAGTTAAAGCAAGAAACTGCAAGTTGGCACGATACGACGGAAGGTATTATTCACACCTTTGATTATTTTTACACTAAACCACCTTTCCATGAATCTTTATATATCATGAAGCACATCATGTTGGTAGAAAATGCAAAGGAGTAGGAACTTATGGTTCAACTCTTGGGAGAACATGATACTCAGATGTGTAAGGATATTTTAGAAACAAAAACATTGTTATGGCATACATGGAGAGAGTAATAAAAAGGTAAGATGGTGTACCTTATAAATCATGAGGAAGTTGAAGACCTGGAAATCAAACATAGAGAGGGTGATCATGAAGTGATGGATTATTTGGATGAGTGGGTGCACACATAGCATGTTCCTATAAAAACTAAAAATTTGAATATTGGAAAAGAGGATGTGCCTAAGGAGTCTATTATTAGAGATTATTAGTAAGAATATGAAGTTGTAAAGGTTATTGATTTATTTTTTGACTTTCAAGATTTAGTATTAAGGGGTTATCATGAATTAAAATGTGTCTATCCATCTTTATGAGAGATGAAGATTAAAATAAAAGAAGGTTCACGTCCTATTCGAAGGAGGCCTTATAAGATGGTCCCAAACATGCGAGAAGGTGAAATAGAAGTTTAACAAGATGCTTAAGTCAAGGATCATAGATCCTATTGAGAAATCTGATTGGGTCAACCACATGGTAATTAATATAAAGAAGGATTGACAGATCATGATAAATGTTGACTACATGGTTCACAATGCTTCATGTGTCATAGATCGTTTTCCTACATCGTTCAAAGGGGAGATATTGGAAGGTGTAGCATGGCGTGAGATATATTCCTTTATAGATAGATTCTCAAGATACCTTTAAGTACACATTACACATAAGGATCAGGTGATTACCACATCTACAAATGAATTGGGAAATTTTACATATATTGTGATGCCCTTTGGATTGAAGAATAAGCCAATGGTGTTCTTGCTCATCTTTGTTCAGTAATTTCAAGAATTCATTCATAATTTTTTATAGGTTTATCTGGATAATTGTACCATAAATGGGCTATTAAACGATGCTTGTAATAACCTAATATTTTTTTTAAGAGATGGAGGAAATTTAACATCTCTCTAAACATTCATATGTGTATATTTTCCTCCCATTTTGGTTCTTTACTCTAGCACATCATTTGTAAAGGACTATTGGTAGGTGTTTCTAATATTGTAGTCATTTTAGGACTGGAAAAACCTACCAACCAAAGTGAAGTGTAAAATTTCTTGGGAAACATTAGTTACTATATAAATTTCACTAAGGGTTATTCAAATATTTCCGCACCCCTGGAATAATTTCTCAAGGCCAAAGGAAATTTTTATTGGGGTGACGTGCAAAAACAAAAATTTGAGACCTTGATTGAGACGCTTACCAAGACACCTATCTTCTGATTCCCTTCGTGGAAAAAATATTTTCATTTCCATGTCAATGCCTAAGGTACGGATATTGGAGTAGTCTTAGAGAAACCATGTGAAGGAAACGTTTATAAGCCTATTTCGTTTGCAAGTAAGATGTTTCCACTAGCTGAGTAAAATTATACCACTACGGAGTGTGAAGAATTATCCATGATCTATACACTTCATAATTTTTTACAGTACTTATTGGCCACACAATTTGTTTTTTTATATAGATCATATGCCATTAAATTACCTAGTCAACAAACTAGTTTTGCAAGGGCACATCCATCGATAGATACTTATTTTCTAGGAATTTGATTTCACTGTCACAATAAAGAAAAGAAAGAGTAACTTTTGACCTGATCACTTGTCAAGGATAAAATTTTGAGAGGAAATGTAGAGCATAGGGAATAATATTGCAGATGCATAGTTGTTCCTATTGAACACAACGCTAGATCATCTAGAGGATATTACAGTATTCTTGTGCACTGGACTAGTGCTTGTGGTTATGAAGACTTTGGAAAAAAAACATCTTGCTATTCGAGAAATGTCATATCAAATAATTAGAGGAGACCTGTACAAGATGGGGAAATATCAGGTCTTGTGTGGATGTGTTTTAGAGCATGAGTGTACATTAATTATAGAGGAAGTGCATGGGGGAATAATGAGAGGAACTATGTAGATGATGCAGCGACATGAAATATCTTACTGGATGGTTTATGGTGGTATAAATTATACAAGGATACAAAGGATTTTTTCAAAGCATGTCATCACTATCAAATAATAGGAAAGCATAGGAATATATATGAGATGCTAGTGAGACCCATAACAAGCGAAAATCCTTTTGAGAAGTGGGAAATTGATTTTTTAAGAACTATTACACCACTAATGCGCAGGACATTTACATGTTACATCATTACAAGTACTAAATTTTTGAAAAGGTGGGCAGAGGTTGTGCCTACGAAATACTACAATGCAATGAAAATAACTATGTTCCTTTGGGAAAAAAATTGTCAGTAGGAATGGATATCCATTGAGCCTCACGAGTGATAGGGGAACTCATTTCGTGAATGATACTATTATAATTTTTTTGGCATAGTTTATGGTGGCCCACCACAAGACTACTTGATATCACCCAAATGACAATGACACCATTGATGCTTTCAACAAGATCTTGGGTAATACACTAAAGAAGATATGTGATGTTGGAAGAAAGGATTGGTATGATAAGGAATGATCCATGTTTTGGGCACATCGAATAACCTATAAATGATTGAATAAGGATGCATCCTTTCAGTTTGTGTTTGGTGCAGAGGTTATTGTAGCTATGGAATTTATGTTACCATCCCTATGTATTCCGCATGCAGGTGGGTTGGATGATGAATAGGAAGTTGATGAAATCATTGAAATGATAATGCAATTGGATGAGTGATTCACCATTGCATGTTGGATTCAGAAGATAGATAAGGTACTATAGAAGGCATGGCATGATAAGCATATAATGAAAAATCCATTTTTTGGGGTAAATATGGTACTTCTATATGACTCCAAGTTTGCATGCCATCTAGGGATGTTTAAATTCCATTGGTGAGGACCATTTGTAGTAACAAATATACTAGAATTAGGCACTTTTAAATTATAGGCACTGGGTGACTCCACATCACCTAGTTACTTCAATGGGAGTAATTTGAATCACTACTATAACTAAATTTCCTTTTTGTTTGTAATAAGGTACTATTGTAATTTAGATTAAATTTTCATTTCATTTTTGTTTTCTTTATTTTGTTTTTATAAGGAATATAAACATGAAAGGGAAATCTAATCTAAATGGAAATACTATCTATCCAGTTGATGCACAAAGGACCACACATGCTATTAGTTTAGGGTGGAACATGTACATGTTGGATGAATACATTATCATACACAAAAGTATGGGGCTGGATGGATATGAATTGGGTATGTGTTAAAATAAATAAAAGTGTCATAAGTTCTTAAGGATGATGGTTCTGAGGAAATTTCTCAGAGTAGGAGACCAAGCTTATTGATGACCACCAATGTAACATGAGGGAGGAAGCAATAAGATAAAATACTTGGTGAATGGCATAGAGGAAGATTATGAGTGCGAGAGGAAGATACATGCAAGGATGATTTCATCCTTGAAAGTAGTTGTGTGTTAGAAGGGTTATGAAAGATGTAAGTGAAAGAAAAACCCTATGAGGAAAGAGAAAAGGGACTTTAAAATGATAAAGTACTTGAAAATAGAAAAATGTGGGAAATTTAAGAACGTGTTTTAAATCCAAAAATATATTATCAGTAGAGTAATTAACTTCATAAAATCTATAAAATGGAGCTAACCAGGTTAAGGTTTACCTTGCTTTCAGAGATATTTTTGCGATTGAGAAGATGAGTGACGAAGTGCGAAGAGTGAAGAGTGTCAAGAAAGGAATAGAATGTTAAAGTGAATCAAAGAGAGTCTGCAGAGCCTTCAATTGGGGTGCTACTTTAGTAAGAGGAATTGTAATCTTAAGATAATTTTGAGGGAAAGGGTGCATGAAGATTGTGGTTCATAGATTTGGAAATTGTGTAACTAGGGTCTGGAAATCAAGAAACTAGGGAAAAAGGAAGAGTACACAAGAGCACACAGAATATTGGATGGACCATAGTAGGGTAATATAACTAAGTAAGTTATTTTATCTCAGTTCTTAGGGAGCACATTAGAATGATTTACAGTTCGAATTTGAGAATAATCAATGACACCAAGGAGGGAAATTAAGAACAAGAAGGATTGGAGGAGCCACTTGATAATTGGTTCTCAGAAATGCAATACCCACTCGAGGTGGTCATGGGACAAAAATGGACCTCGAAACTTATGAAATTTAAAATTAGTGAGTACAACCATAGAGCACAAGGATATGAAGTTGTCATAAACAAGGATATCTTGCATGAGTTACCCACTAGGATTGAAGAATGGTAGGTTTTAATAGATGAAATAGTGTGGAAAAACCTTATGAAGGTATGGTTTCTTCAATTTTTTGAATTTCCTTTCCTTTACAGGCCTACAACCTATTCCAATGGTTAATTTCTCAGGTGCACAATGATTATTTCTACTCTATTGGACATAGGATGAGGATCACAAAAAGGTTAATTGGAAATGTGATCACAAGCATTTTATATCACCTTTCGATCTTTGTTTTCCAAGAATATCATGAAGATCCTGTATTTTTTTCTTGAATATTTGAAAAATACTTATCCTTCTTAACAAAATCTAACAAATTTTCCCTTAGAAACTTTTTATCCTCTTCAAATTTGGTGCACTTACTATCTTTGTCTTGTAAATTTGTGACTTGAAACTTTACCTTATCTTCTAGCATCCTAACCGTGTCATTTATATTACTTGTCTCTTACTAATTCTTCTCTTCTAGATCATGGATACTATCTTCATATCCTTTGAATTGATATATCATATAATTTTTCTTCTTCTCAACATGTTATAGCTCATTTTGTATTCGCACTAGTTAATATTCAACATCATTGTCTTCTTCATCATTAGAATGTACAAAGTCACAAAAAATGAAAGGGAAATTATAAAGTTAGAAGAGTCTTTGAACACAAACAGGACCTCATCTCAAACATCTTCATGATCAGATTAAGACTTAGAATCTGAAAAACCACTACTAGCCTTAGATAAGAAAGCTAATTCTTTTGTGTAGAAACTTCTTTTTCCCTTCTTCTTATATTCAAACTTCTTAACATTATTATCTCCTTTACTATACTTATGATTATTATTGTTATGATAATACTCATGGTCTTCATCACATTCCTTTGCATGCCTATGAGGAAACATAGAAGTAAAGTGACCTATTGAACACCATAATTGAAACACTTACAAGGAATTTTACCTTTAAAATTACTAGATCCAACATTCAGTCTTCTAGAAACACTTTCAAATAACTCATCATTATCAATTTTAGAAGCATCATCAAAATTCTTAGCTTTCTTACCCTTTGTCTTCATCTCAATTTTTGAAGGCAATCTCCTTCTTGACAATTTTGCACTCAGAATTCTTATTTCATATCTAGTAAGGGTTCCATATAAGTCATCCATTTTCAAGATACCCAAGTGCTTGGTCTCTTGAATAACATATATGTTTTGAATCACATATATGAGTAAGTTACCTCAATACCTTTTATACTATTTTCTCTTCCTTCATGTTTTCATCTAAACATTACATTCATTTTCAATCCTACGAAAAAATGAAGCAATAGGTTCATCATCATTCATTTTCAGCTCTTCAAACTGATTTCTAAAAATTTGAAGCTCAGATATCCTTACCTTAGAGTCTCCTTCATAAAAAACCTAAAGTTTCTCCTACATGGATTTTTGATGATTTGAAATGCATTACCTTCATAACTTCAGGTTCATCTAATCCACACATGATGGTATTCATATCCTTCAAATTTCCACTACAAGTCTTCTTGTCTACAATAATCGGAGGATAATTAGTAAGAGTAGTATAACCATCCTCCATAGAATGGAAAATATAAAACCCTAAGGACATTATGTGATTCCACATCCTCAGACTCCAAAAAGCATAGTTCACTCCATCAAAGAATGGTTCCTTTCTATAAGAATAACCACTCTTCTAACTTACCTTTTTTCTTCTTCAAGGATATCCCCCACAATGATCAAAATTCTCTAAAAGGACTTAATCTAATACCAATTTTTGGAAGAAAAATAGACTGAGAGGGGGTGGGGGTTGAATCAATCCTTACAAAAATTTAACCAATTCAAATTTTCTTACTCAAACCATAAACCATTCAACCATTTAACCATTCATTAATCTATGATTAAGATTAAATCCAATCAGCATAACCATGAAATGGACAAAAAAATACAAGATATAACCATGAAATGGACAAAAAAATACAAGATATAAGTTAGAAACCCTAAATGGTAAGAAAAATTACTTTATGATTATATTACTCAAATAAAAATTATTTAGTGAAGCACCAAATTCACAAGGAACACCAACCCCTAGTTTAGTAGAGCACCAACTCTATGAGTAGCACCATCCCCTAGTTTAGTGAAGCATCAACTCGAAAAGGAGGCTACAACCCCCTATGATGATCAAGCACCAAATCAAGAACATTTGTATAAATATATATGATATATTTTTTCTAGAAGAACTGATGGAGATCATAATTTTAGATCACACACCTTCAAAACCTCTCTTCTTTAACTTAATGTATCTCACACTTTCATGACCCGATATACCTTAAACATCTTGCACACATTATCTATAACACTCATCCCAAATTTAATATCTTTTTCAGCTCTAATTTTATTCCTTCATACATTTTTCACACTCACACTTGGGTCAAACGTTTTCCCTGTCTCCTTGCTAGATCAAATTTGAACCAAAACATACACTTTATACCCTTCTCATCTCAAAAACATAAGAAAAGTAAGTCCTAAACAAATACATCGACCAACATAACATTAAAACATAAAATTCAAATTTTTCAAATTCATATCATGGACCAATATAGGTTGGTTGTTCTCAAAGGAACCAAACAAGCTCAAAAATTGCTCAAAACCCCATCACTCTATTCACCAAAGACCACAGAACTAATCACCATGATTATTTAAGCCACCAAATTACTTAAACATGTAATAATTGACATAAAAACATCATCCATGTTTGTATATTAACTTTCACCAATCAAATTCTTCATAACATTATCAATAAGTCTCGTATTCTTCTAAAAATAACTATTTTAAGGAACTATTCTACATTTATAATTCTCTAGATCACCCAAAAAAAACTCAATTATCATATATAACCACTCATTGGAATAAAATGATCTATATATAACATCCATCCCTTTTAGAGATCATGAAACATCCATACATGCAAACCACACGTACTTTTTGCTTAACCAAATAGATCTACCCAGAAAGTAACTTGAAGAACTTATTTATTTTGCGCCCTTCATGAAAATTTCATGATTTATAAATTAATTCACTATATAATAAATTCATCCCTCTTAATTCTCCAATGTATATAAAGCCTCAACCAATCCCAAATATGATACTTCTACCTCCATCTTCTAGCTAGAGAAATCATGTCCTGAAAACAAGCAACCTTCTACCTCACAAACTGTGTTAGATGACCTATCAGGCCTCCTCATCATGAGCCAAATAATATACCATTATAAATAAATCTGAATATAATTTCTATAACAAGTTACACTTCCTTTAAAATCAAATTGGAAGGCCTTCAACTAAGTCAATCTCTGAAACTTCTCCAACACTTCCCTTTTTGGACACAAAGACTAGTCTTCATAAATAGGGAACACGTTTCCCTCTAGGACCTCAACTATGGTTTAAAACATCATGGAAATAAATTATAACTCCATGGATAAAAATGATGTCAATTTATTTGATACCTCATTTGGAAAAATTTTAACCAAAATGATCATCTTCACAAACTTTCCTTTTTGAGTTGTGTCCACAAATCATCACATGATCTATAATAAATTTATGTAAATATAGAGGAATCCTCTAAAATATTCAATCATCATAATATAAAAATAACTTCATTCTGGGAAACTATAAATGAAGATATCTCCGACCTCTTTTGAGCTATAGTTTCAAACTCATAAAAAGTAGTTTACCTTCTTCACATTCATTCATAAAAATGTAACGATGAAATGACCTTATTATTTTTTTAAATTCACTTATCAAAATTTAAAAACATCCATAAAATCTAAAATTTCCCATGCAAAGCACACAATTCACGGTGAGCACCAAAAGTTACAATTCAAGCTGGAAATCACCTTCTTCTCAACCTTGTTTAACCAAAAACACTATAGCTTGCAAAATATTCTTCATACGAATCTGAAATTTTTCCCACATCATCATGACACACCCTACTAACATATAAAATCATCATTATTACTTAAATATTTCTACATCTTCATAACCCATATCATTTACATGCCTAGCCCTTAGGGTTTTGTATGGTTTAAGGCTAGATAAACTGAACCACCACTTAAAAAAAGAAATAAACCTATGAAAAATGAATCTACATGATGAAAACAACATAAAATATATCCATGAGTGATCTAAAGGACTCAAAAATACTTGCAAGTTCCTATCATGCCTAATTAGGCCTCTAAACACTAGGATTAGGCCTAGCGTGCACCATGACCAAGTACAAAAGCCTCATGAATCTACTTTATATATTTCCAAAAGGACATAAAACACCTGAGACAACATATATCACTCACCTACATGCATTCATGAGCTCACATGACTCTATACCTCCTTATTTTGGGTCCAAACACCTAGACTAGGTCTAGATGGGAATTTGCAATTGAAATTCATGTGAGTGCATAAATAATCTCCAATCATTATCTCCATGGGTCTACCATGCTCCAAAATTCACCATGCATCTCTACTCACAATGCACCATCACCTAGACTAGTTAGGTCCCCTGACCAGGCTTGCTAGATCAAGACAATCTCACTGAATTAACTCATGCAATAATGAAACATCCTTAACCTACATTACATCAACCTAATGAGAATATCATAACATATCTCCATCATCCTCTTTGTCATTAATGGGATTTTACATTAATGATAACTCACAATATCACACATGTAAACAATTTGATCCATCCAATAGTGAGGACTCAAAGGGGTTATAAGTGTAAAGAATCAAGACAATCCTTCATTTTTACAGCTAACATGTATCAAATTTGAACAAAAAAAATTTGATATATCATTTCATTTGACATGATATATAGTTTCATTTTACCATACACATGCATTAAAAAACCCTAAATTCCCCACAAATGGCGATGTATTTGATCGTTGTAATAGTTTCTCTATAACTATTTACTTTTAAGAGAGCACCACTCATCCATGATAGTGCAAGAAAATTCCATCCCAAGAGTATCCATTCTTATATTTATGATTGTTTTTGGTATATTCAATGAGTATTTGAAGTATTTATTAATTTATTACATTCATGTTGGACAACTTATAACTAGTTATTTTTTGGTAAAGAGAAGGCACAAAAGATCCCCTATTCTTCAAATTTACAAGATAAGACATTTGCGAAAAAACTTTCTTTATACTTGTTGTGTGTACTTTCATATTCATATCTGAAGAGTTTACTCACCAAATTTTGTTCTAGAAATGAGACATGATGTTATAGGAAATAATCTAGGTTTAGATGATGTGTTGTGATGTAGAAACATAAAAATAATAGATACGGTTAGTAGTAAGTTATTACACATTGTGTGGAGAATTATTTTATAGGCTCAAAATCCAGATAGAAAATATGAGAGAAGTAGCCCAGAGAGGGGCAAAACAGTCAACCAAGAAGGCTCAACAGCCAGATATTACAATATAGGTGAAATGTGGATCTAAACGTACGGTTAGTAGTAAGTTAGTACACATTGTGTGGAGAATTAATTTATAGGTTGTTTTTTCTAAATTATTTCTTAACACATTATTTCTCTATAATTCCAATATTAAATCTTATTAGATCAAATATATACAATTTCAATGATGAAAGGTTTTGAGGAATTTTCCATTGTAAGGATTGGGGTAGTACAAATGGCTTGTTTTAGCAATTCAAAGGGATTATATATAGGTGAACCCCACTTAGAAGGATTTTTTCATATCATGCTGGTGAGGGAATCCATAATATTTTTTTTGGGGCTAAATTTTCACCGATGTTAAGATCACCAATTTTTGAGGACTTGGTTATCTGAGCAATATAAATTGGAATTTTCCCAAGAAGTCAGACCTTGGCTCTTTGGGATAAACCTGTGAAGAAGAAAAAAATTCCTAACCTAACTATTATTTTATCACTAATCTACAAGTAGTCTATCCATTAAAGGGTTTTAAGGAAATCATGAAATGAAATAAAACATGTTGATGAAGTAGAATAAAAGGGATCAATATCCCTGTGAGAAGAACATGTTGGAACATAATGATTAAGTGGTCTGGCCAACCCTTAATGTATATGTGTCCATCACTAATATCTAGGTTAATATTTAATAATATGAAATATTTATATTTCTATAATTAAATATGCTAACCTAGGTATATACTTTAGGTTGAATATTTAATATCAAAAAATGATTATATTTCTAATATTAAATATTATAAACCTAGGTATATGTGTTCACCATATTAGGTTGAAAAGGTGTGTCAGGAGACATACCCGATCACCTTATATAAAAAAGGACTTTAGGTCCTCATTTGATATATTCAGGAAATATATCAAAGGTGTGCAAATAAAGTGATTTGGTTTTACCCTTGGTAAATAGCGTCTTAAAGGAGGAGGTGATATTACTAGATGTAAAATAAGTTCTCTTAAGTAAAAGGTTATTTTAAAAGTGGTTTTTATCCTATTGGGGTTTTCCACTACAAATACTGTGTCACCTGTGTTATTTATTTCCTGTAAGTATTTTTTTATTTACTTATGTTATGATGTAATGTTTATTTAAATATTTATTGTACCATTATATAATATATAAGTTGATTAAATCCGTATTTATTAGAATCCTAAAATTCTAACATGGTAACAGAGGGAGGTAAATAAAATAAATTAAGATCAAATGTGTTGGTGCTCAATTGTAATCTCGCCACTTTTTGTTTAAAATTTCTTAGTCCGCATGGTTAGAAGTGTTTTCTGTCTCCCTGTATGGATGTCTGAAAATTTTTTCCTTCATTTGGATGTCGTTTTCAACCCTTCTCTATGGTCGTGGATCATGTTCTGCCATGTATTACTTGTAGTTTCCTTGTCAATGGGGAACATTTTGAATTCTGGGCGCGAATGGTGAATTTTCCCCTACATTTTATTTTTACATAGTCATGATTTCTTGTTTTATTTTATCCCAATTTCCAAAGACATGTGTTCATCCCCAATTGGATGTGGCATGGTGGGTCCATTCTACAAACTTGTCAACAATTTGTTTAAACTTACAAAATGTCAAACTAGTCCTATGGCCTGATGAATTGTAACTGGATGTTTGAAATTATCAATTGGCATAAGTAAATTATTAATTTAGCCCCAAAAGGTGTACATGAGTCATAAAACAAGTAGTTGTAGAGAGGTAGGACATTTTTATATTTTGATGCATTATGGCAAAGGTCGTGAAAGTATAAGGTAAATGCCTAAGACCCGCAAAAGGACACATGGAGGACTTGTGCTCATTTGAGGATATGCCTTTTGTTTTGACCTTTGGAGTTACGCTGAAGAGACACATGGAGGCTTCCGTTGGCTCTGCCCATGCTCATAATTTTATAGGACTAGTGCAACTTTGTTATACCCTAGACACATGGAGAACCTACTCTCGTTTGAGGTCCCACCTCAATGTCTTACCTTTGGATTTTTGCCAAGGAGACATGTGGAGGATTCCACTGGATCCTCTTTATACTAAGAATTTTTAATGGCTGAGGAAAATTTCTTGGGCCTCAGACATGTGGAGGACCTATGCCTATTTGGGGACCTACCCCAAAATTTTACTTTTGAAAGAGCACCAAAAAGACACATGGAGGCTTCTGCTGGATTTTCCCATGCTGAGAATTTTCAACTACCGAGCTGAATTTCTTTGGCTCGGGACACATGGAGGGCCAAAGCTCATTTGGGGACATGCCTCTGGATCTTACTTTTAGGGTTGTGCCAAAGAGACACATGGAGGATTTTGTTGGCTTTGCCCATGCTTAGAATTTTTTAGTGGCCGAGGTAATTTTCCTGGTCCTGGGACACATGGAGGGCCCACAGTCATTTTGGGACCTTCCTCTGGACTTTACATTTGTAGTTGTGCCAAGAAGACACATGGAGGCTTCTGGTGGATTCTCGTTACACTTTTCCGACTCATACTCACAGCGTAGATATGTGATATAATCCATGCGAGGAAACTCATATCTGAGAGGCACGAATGCAGGTATCTATTCCTTAAGGTGTATTCTCAAAGGTGAAAATTATTGATTGTTAGATCAAGCCATATGGAACCACCTAATAATTATTTAGAAAGGGATGCCTTGCACAAAAATATAAAATAATGATTAAAAAGACTTTCAAAATATTTGACATGGTTCCATAATCATATCTGATACAATTAGGAAATGTGAACGGCTCACAAAATTTCCACCATGCAAAAATAGAAAGGAATATTCTCTTCAAGATTTAAACTTATGGGGGAAAAAAATAGGATGAGTGAGCGAGTGAAATTGTATAAATGCAATGATAATAATCTTGCAAGGACCCGGTTAATGTTTATGAGAAAGTTTGAGAAAAACCATTTTCCTAAGAGACCCTATGAGAAATCTATTTATTATTTCTATGTTGGTAGATTTAATCATGTCAAGATGGTTCCAAGTGTACAACCATATTCAATCTCTAAGATTGTTGAAGAAACTTTCCCCTGCTGATGAATCTAGTGAACCTTGAATGAATTTGTGTTGATCATGAGCATAATTGTGTTTGCTTCTATTTTAGAATGTTTTCAAATAGTTTTTCGTGTTCCTATTGTAATATTATGTTAAAATTCCTCTAAATTACACAAGATATTATCCATGTGTTAGTATCGTGGTATTTTTAATTTAATGAAATAAACAATTTAAAATCACTTTACTTTAATTGTGTTGAAAAATATTGTTTGTCAGTCTATGAGTGTATCTGAGGCATGATGAGTCAGGGATTTCCAACTTCTAATTGAGTCTTTAACATGAGCCTTTGTGTTTAATTCTTGAAGAGTTTATCAAATCGTGCCTCTCTAGGCCTCCATTGATACACACCTTCTATTTGAAGGAATATTTTGGCTATGTTGAAGCATTTTGTCTGTGAGTGTTCCAATATTTATAAAGGTTCTCAAATATCTTGTCTAATAAATTTTATCCTTCTTAACTTTCCACTAAAAACTTCTTAAATGATAAATCCTACATGAACTACCCCTATTTGTAGTGTGTATCCACAAATATTTAACAAATTCCATTGCCAAAAACATGTAGAAACAATCAGGTTTCAATTATTGTCTATAGTAACCTGAACCTTATGTAGGAAACATCTCCACTCTCTAGTGTGACAACTCATGAGAGTAAAATTGTGTTGTATTGATCATATTTTCTCAAGCTTATCATGAATATTGTGTAAATAAGTATCTCTTGATATCCTTCACCAAAATGGGTTACAGAATGGGTCCTCTCACCCTGGTTGAAGGCACAACCTAAAGTAGTGAGGGTAGATCAAACCCTTGATAAGGTGTTATCCATTTCTCCAACACCTGAGTGACAAAGAGAAAGATGAATCCCCTCCATGGATATAAAATGACTTATTTCATGATTTATCTATCTCTAATCATCCTGCTAGTTTTCTGATGTTTCTCAGCCCTCACAGGAGAATGAATTTGGATACGAACACCAAAGTGGTGTCGTTTCTTGGGATTATTTGAATTTCTGAGGATTATTTAAACACCGGGATCTATTTGTGTGGAAACAACACCAAAGTGGCAGCATTGTCGAGGATTATTTGAATTTCCAAGGATTATTTGAACACAAAGATCTATTTATGTGGAAACAACACTGAAGTGGCACCATTTCCAGTGACTATATGAATTCCTGAGGATTATTTGAATGCTAGGATCTATTTGTGTGGAAATAACACCGAAGTGGCGCCATTTCTGGGGATTATATGAATTACCGAGGATTATTTGAACATCGAGATCTATTTCTGTGGCAAAAACACTGAAGTGGCGCCATTTCTGGGGACTATTTTTACAAATGCATATAAATTCCAACCCTGGTAATGTTTCTTACATGGTTTTAGTACAAATATGTTGTTTAAACATCATCCTTTGTTGAGATTTGTAATATTTGTGCAATATTACAAGTTCATTGTGCAGTATTTCTAGTTTCTAGTGGTTATTGCAATAAATGTTCATCAATAGTGATAAATGTGGGTAAAGGAAGGTCAAATCTGGTAAGCTTTGCAGAAATTAAGCATTGATAGATACTTGACAAGCTATTTATAGTGCATCTACCCAACTTGAACTAAGGTGAAAATACTTAGTGGCGAATCCACGTTGAATTGAAATTTTAATGATTACCAGTGTCTTAACCTGTGTCAAGTGAAATTTTTCATTAGTATTTGCAAAGATGGAAGGAAGAAGGTATTTCTTCACTAGGGGTCCTACTATAACGCTATTTCCAGAACTAGGGAAAGAAAATTCAGAAGGAAGACAAGTCAGATAAAGTAGTAGGAGATATGGAATTAAGAGGGGAGATATAAGTTTTGAAAGGTGCTCAATTTGTGGTTGAAGCTTACCATACGTCTTCAAGTAATTCTAAACCAAGTAGTCCTCACGTAAATTTAAATTCTTTGACTGGAGAGGCACCATCATTTTTGTCTGAAAAATGTTCCTCTCAGTTTTCCCCTGTTTCTTCCAAGGTTCATAGGTTTTTGCAAGAAACTAAGTCATTACAGGATATTTACTTTGAGAGTTTTACTCTTGTGCCCTAGAGACCCCTCGTCCCTTATTATTGTGATTCTCCTAAAAATTCACCTCCTCAAGGAAATATAGCTCCAACTCCACCTAGATTGCCTCCAATAAATTGCAGACATATGGTTGGATATCCTAATATGGTGCCACAAGATGTTAGAAATAGGTCTCCAAAATTTCAAGGGAATAATGACATCACTGATGACCATCATTTAAGACTCTTTGTCAATATGATAGAAAATTTTGAAATTAAGTTTGAAGACATGTATATGAATATGTTTATTCATACTATTGAGGAGGATGCACGTGACTGGTACAATTCATTACTAGATAATTCAATATACTCATGGACTGAGATGAAAATTTCCTTTAGGTTGCAATATGGGGATAAGACAAATCCCAGGTTCCTTTTATCCGAATTTGAAAATATAAAGAAGAACCCAAATGAATCTATCCATGATTTCAATAATAGGTTCAATAAGACCTTGAATAGGCTACCTATAATCATAAGGCTAAGTGATGAGTCCCATTTGATAAAATATTCTGACACTTTTTATAAAAAGGTTGCTTATTACTTGAGAGACAAGAACCTATGAACATTGAGGTAGGCTTTCACCATGGCCTTACAAATAGAAAATAACATCAAAGAAGTTAGAAAGCCTCCTAAGAGTGAGGGTGTCAAGTTGATAAATCCTGAGAGGCCTCAATCAAATAAAGATGTGGATCTAGAAAAGGTTGTGAAGACTTTGGATGGAGCGGTTAAAGAGATATCCTATAAAATTGCTAGAGCAAAAAAATGGATAGGAAAGAGTTTCCAGGGTCAGCAAAATCCACATGTTCAGGAGATATTTGGAAATAATCCCAGAGGTGATCACAGACCAGATGACAGAGAGAAAGGGCCCATGGGATCAGGAAATAAACAACCTTATCCCAGGGAGAATAGATTGGTTCTTGATCCTTTCCCTGCCAAGATTTCTACTGTGGAGGAGGCCCATGTTATTGAGTGGTGTGATAGGGGTTTCTCATCACACTCTCCATGTGATGTAGATCAAGAAGTTGAGGAAGTAGATTCTGATGAGACGTATGACGATGTGTGCATGATGGAATGCCCTGTGAACTCACGGAAAGGGGAAACCTTAACTGAATTGATAAGTGCTAGAACTGTTGAAAAATTGTGGGATTGTTTCCACTTGGTATTACCTCTTTCCCCATTGATAATTTTGATATTGATATGGTACAAGCATTTGATTTTCCTAATCATGATTTCGAATACTTAAGGGAATTAATGATAAAGAAATATGATGAGGGAATTCCTTCTGAAGAGGACAGGAAACTATTGATGAATGCAGTAGTTACTCAAGAAAAAGAATATAACCCTAGAAGTAAGGTTGTCAAAGGGGGAGGGCCACAAACCAAGCCAAAAATTCCAGTTCTTACCAATATCTCAAAGGAAGCCCCTGAGAAATATACGTCTAGCAAAGGCCTAATTTCCCCAAATAAAACCTATACTCCTGTCCATTCCTAGACTCTGAAAAATCCTATACATTCAGAGGAAGTGGTGAATCTCCCTCCTAATACTGCCCTACCTAAATATATTCCTTGTGACATATCCCAAATCTTGAGTCAGATGAAGGTTACTGTTCCCATTTTTGAGTTACTTAGGATCCTAGAGCATAGTAAAAGGGCATTCAAATATTTGGGATTTAAGGAAGACAAGATTACTTAGGGAAAAAGTGTTAATAATATAGAGGTTTCTCCTTTTATTGCAGAGTTATAAATACCACAAGCATTGGAGGAACTAGGTGAATCACCTAAGGTGTATTTGGGAGCTTCTCTGGTTGAATCTCAGATGGATGTAGATCCATTTTTACTAGTTTGATTATTAAAGATAGGTTGGTACGTAATTGCATGTTTGATTCAGGAGCTTCATGTAATGTAGTGCCTCTTGAGGTAATGAATGAGTTAAATATCAAGGTAACAACAAATTTTAGGAAATGTACTGCTATGGATTCAAGAGAAGTTCTAATAATTAGATATGTCAATGGATTAGTAGTGAAATTAGCATCTTATCTAGGAAAATGCTTAACCATGAATGTGGTTATTATGGAATTTCCTACCAAATGGGGGATGTTATTGTCTAGAAAATGGGAAGCTAGTGTGGGTGGAAGCATACAAATGGACATTTCATATACAACCATACCAATTGAGGGGAACCTTTTGAAATTGTATGGTGAGAAGAAAATGTTGCATATCATTTAGGACCCTAACAATGATCCTTTTGAGGTATTGTATATAGATGTCGATGTTGATAACTTTGTCGGCTATGCTAATTATAAGGAGCATAAAATTTATTACTGTGAGTATCCTGAGTAGGCTGGTTCTCCTTAGACCTTGATGTTTGATGGGGCTTGTTTTAGATTTGGTAATGGCACTGGTGTTTTCTTGATATATCAAAGCCAAGAGGAGTTTACATTTTATTTTATTCTCAATTTTGAGTGCACAAATAATATTGCTGAGTATGAAGCACTGCTCTTAGGTCTAAGGATAGCATGGAAGTATGGTATCAAAGACATTATTGTTAAAGGAGATTCAAATTTGATAGTAAAACAAGGTAGAAAGTTGTATGCTACAAAGAATCAAAGAATGAAGCAATGCAAGCATGTAGTTTGGGACTTCATTGAAATGTTTGAATCTTTCAATATAACACACCATGATAGGAAATACAATACTGTAGCATACAAGTTGGTTGTTTTGGGATCAAGGTTTGAGAATTTTACAGTATCCCCCTATTCTAAATATGATATTGAGATATTGACTAGGTTGTCTGTCCCTGATAATATCAAGCATTGGCAAGTTTTGTAGATGATGCCCAGGTCCAAAGGTTTTTGAAAAATAAAGGAGAATTTTACAATCAAAGTATGGACTAGGGACCAATGGTTTGTGAAAATTATGGAAAAGAGACCGTGTTTGGTAAAGACATTATCCAATGGAAAACCAATACTATTCCGAAAGGTTTGGTTGCACTGGAATCAAATTTTGACAATGTTGATTGCATTGTTAATAGACACATGTCATCCTCGATAGATGTTGAAGAATATAACCTAGGCACAAAGGATAAACCTAGGAGAATATGACTAGGCAGTAACATGAATAGAGAAGAAAAGTAGTCATATGTCCAATTGCTAAAAAAGTAACAGGATTGCTTGTCTTGGTCGTATTAAGAATTGAAAGCATATAGGGAAGACCTTTTTCAACATGAAATACTCTTGGAAGCTAATGCCAAGTCATTTAGGAAAAATCAAAGACTCAATCCACTCCTTTCCCTAAAAATACAAGAAGAGTAAAAAAAATTAAGGGATGGAGGAATCATATAACATACAACGTACTCTTCATGGGTTACAAAATTTGTACAAGGCCAAAAGAAGAATAGAGACATATGATTGTGTGTGGAATTTAGACATTTAAATAAGGCATCAATTAAGTACAATTATCCCTTTCCAAATATGGATAACATGTTACAATTGGTTACAATTTCATAATTGTTATCTACTTTGGATGGTTTTTTTGGGTATAACCAAGTGGTTACGAAGCAATTAGAGAGAATCACAATTTCTTTCACTACTCCATGGGGTACCTATGTGTACGTGAGAATGCCATTTGGGATGATGAATGTTGGAGCCACATTTCGAAGAGAAATGGATGTAGCATTCTCAAGATATATAAATGACTTCATCGCTATGTATTAGGAGGATGTGGTAGTTTTTTCAAGGAATACAAGTGTTCACCTGCAACATTTAGAAAAGATGTTGATAAGGTGAAAGGAATATGGTATCTCATTGAACACTAAGAAATGTCATTTTAGGGTTCAAAAGGATAAGTTTATTAGACATATTGTATCAAAATAATGGGTCATGATTGATCCTGAGAGAGTGAAAGCCATTAGCAAAGTTCCTGTTCAAAGAACCAAAAAGAGAATCCAATCCTTTTTCAGGCAGATAAATTTTATTAGGAGATTTATTTCTAACTTTACTGAATTGACTATCCCAATAACTAGTATGTTGAAGAAGGACCCGAGTATTAGATTGGAGAAAGTAACTATTTAATACTTTACTGGGATCAAGGAAGCGTTGAACAATTCCCCTATTTTAGCAGCTACTGGTTACAACAAGGCCTTCCAAATGTTTTCCTTTGCCTCTAAGAATACCATTGCATCTGTCCTACTATAGAAGAATGATGAAGGAGCTGAAAGGCCAATTGCTTTCTTTAGTAAAGCATTATAAGGGGTAGAGTTGAAGTATACTATTATGGAGAAATAGGCCTTTTCTTTGGTCAGAGCCACAAAAATCTTCAAGCCATATATTTTAAGTTCTAAATTCACAGCTTATGTTCCCCATACCATGGTTAAGGATATCTTGTCAGAGATGGAAATTTTCAGTAAGAGATGTCGATGGGAAAATAATTTATAGGAATATTATATGGACATCCAAACTACAAAATTGGTCAAAGGTCTGGGCCTAACAAAGATAATGACAGAGAGAAATCTGCAAACTGTTGAGATAAATGAGATCGAAGAGGAAAGTGTGAATATTCTTGCGAAATTTTTAAATTATGAATGGTACAAGGATAGTATTTTTTATCTCAAACATTTGCAGTCCCCTGAGTACTTAAGAAAGAATCAAAAGAGAGCACTTAGGTTAGCTTCCCAAAAATATGTCATCAATGATTATGGGTTGGCTTGGAAGAACCCTAAGGGAGTTCTCTTAAGGTGTATCCTTAAGGATGAGGCCCCAAAAATAATTGTTGATGTCCATGGAGGATTTTGTGGGGGGAATTTTACTGGGAGAGTAACAACCCATAAGATCTTAAGGGATGGTTACTAGTGGCCAACAATTTTTAAGGATAAAAATTTATTGGTAAGAAAGTGTGAGATTTGTCAATGTTTTTCAGGAAGATTGAAAGCTTCAGGATCCCTCCCTTTGCAGCCAGTGTCAATTGAAGCCCCTTTTAAGCAGTGGGGAATGGAATTTGTTGGGGAAATTTTAGATTCGTCAAGTGCAAGCCACAAGTTGATATTGGTGGCCATTTATTACTTCACAAAATGGGCGAGGGCGATCCCCACTAAGAAGGTAACCGGCCAAATTGTCATGGATTTCATTTTGAATCATATCATTTATAGGTTTGGAGTACTTACTAAAATAATTGCTAACAATTCCATGAGCTTTCGAGATAAACTTTGGAGGTTATGTGTTAGGAGTATGGGGTAAATTTAGCATATGAATCCAATTATAATCCCCAAGGTAATTGATAGGGTAAGTCGAGCAACAAAAGCTTATTGAAAATAATAAGATGAAATTTGGAGATAAATAAAATAAAGTGGTGTGAGCAATTGAAGTTTGCTATTTGGGCTGATAGAATTATTGTTAAAAGAGCTATTAGAAAGATCCCATTTGAATTGGTGTATGGAACTTGTTGGTGCTCAAAATAGTCTCTCCCCATTTTTCCTTTGAAAATATATTGAGTTATGGCCTTTGTCACTTTCTACTTCCCCATGTTGTGCCTGGTTAATATCTGGGTCATAAATTACCTATGGGTCCATGGTTTACTCCTCATTTCTTTGTTCCTCTGGGAAAGGTCTGTAACTTGGGTCTCTTTTTCTCTATTCATCTAAAACTCAGGTTCTCCCATTATTTCCATTCTCCACAGTTGAGATTTGTCATCCTTGTTGTTTCTGCCCTAAATACTTGAAGAAAAGTCAATGGATGTATCTCTGAGGAATGTATTTGAGCATTGTAACATTTCTAAATTCTCTGTCCTTAGAGAAATTTTCATTTCTGGGCTCAAATGCTTGTTTTTGTGTATTTTACAGGTTGACAAGCGTTTCTCCCTATCAAATTTACATCTTTGCTCCAAGAGGAAATGTGGCCTCTTTTGGTTGGACGTGGCTCAGATGGGTACTTACAAATTTTTATGAAAAGCCTCAACTTAAAGATTTGTCCACATGAAGGAACAATGCTCATTTGAAGATATAGTTTTTGGTTTGGTCTTGAAGTAGCACTGGGAGGACACGTGGAGGTTTCCGCTACTTTGCCCAAACTTAGACAAATTTTTATGCAGATGGATACAGTTTGGTTGGACAGGGACAAGTGGCGAACCGGCACTCATTCAGGGTCTTAAACTTGGGTACCATTTTAAAGAAGCGCCAGGAGGACACGTAGCATCCTCCGCTCACTTTGTAATTTTCTTAGAATTTTCAACGACCAAGAGGAGATGGCCTCAGACCCTAACACTTGGCACCTTCCCCTAAGCTTCGAGCCTTTAAAAAAAAATTTCTGGGCCAAGACATGTGGTGAGCCCATGCTCATTCAAGGTCTCAACTTTGGGGACCATCTCAAGATGTGCCATTGTGACGCGTGGAAGTTTGAAAAATCAAAGGGGGCGGGGAGGAGGACCATCAGGGGAAACATAGAATTTTTTCCTCTTGTCATCAAAAGGATTTAAACATCAAAATGGCCCACAAGCCTGATAGAGGAAGGGTCAAAGATTGCTCCATTCAATGGAAGAGGTGTGGAATCTCGGGGGAGATTTGGAAAATTTTCCTTTTAGGGAAAAAGGAGATAAAAACATAAAAAGGAAGCGTGATTCCACTGGGACCCACATCAGGGGCATATCTCAAGGGCAGAGTTGGGGGAAAACTTGGAAAGTTTTCCATTTCCCAAAAAAGAGGTGAAATGGAAGAATTTGGCCATGGTTCCTTTGGGACCCACTTTAGGACATGTGTTAGGCTCATTTCTCAAAGGTGGAGGTGTGGAGCAAAATATGAAAATATTTCATTTCTTCAAAATTTTGTAAAAAGTTAGAGGAAACCCCGGGCCCGTTTTAAGTTAAACCCAAATTCAAAGTGAAGATCAATAAAAATTGTGTGTCTAAATCTGATTTACCCCCCATCTTTACTAAAATCTCCTGGAAGTGCAAGTCTTCATGATTTTTTGGTATTTTCTACATACCAAACAGAGAGGCGAGTTAAATTTGTTATCTAAGTTTGGTGGGGAATATTTGGAGGCATCGTTCGCCATTAAAATGGTCTGACTATCAAGCTTAATATGATTTTTTTGTTTTTCTTCTCCCAAGCATGCAAGGAGAAAGATTTGATAGATTAGGGGTGAAAGTGGTTGGTGAATGGAAGGAAGAGTGATCTACCAGAAGGAGTTAAATGCGGGAGATTTTCGAAGAGATATGCCCCTTGAGCACTTAGCAACTTTTTGTAGATCTGATTTTTAGAATCGCGATCGTGTTCATGGTGAGCACTGGTAGCCCTCAAGGTCTGGATTTTGGGGGGGAAAAGAGGATCTATTGTAAATGTTATAAATGGCACAAATTTTTCGTACAAATCATTGGAGTGTTAGGGGTTAGGATTGATTTTTCTAATAGAAAGTTTGATAGAGCCCATAAATTTTTGAGAAGTTATTTGAGAAGCATGTATATCTCTTTTGTATCAAATCTAATCATGTCAAGGTGGTTGTGAGTGTACATCCATTGAAAAGCTCTGAGATTGTTCTAGAAAATTTCCCTTGCTGATAAATTTGGTTAGATTTGAGTTATTTTGTGTTGTCTTGAGCAGAATGTGTCTGTTATATCTCTGAATGTATGCGGGTAGTTTTTCTTTTTTCGATTAAAATCTTGTATTAAAATCTCAATCCTTGTTACAGTTTAGTGACATCTACAATTTTATTTCTCAGGAGAGATTTCATCTGGAAGTGAAATAAATGATTTAAAATCACTTTTCTTTCATCTGTTTGATAGAGATTGTCTGTAAGTCTCTAGGTGTACCTTAGGTGTGATTTGGCTTAGATCTTCATGCTTTTTTGGGTTATCTACCTCAAGCCTTAATGTTAGAATCTCATATTTAGTGTGAAAATGTGCTAATCTAGGCCTCCATTGAAGCACATATTCTGGTTAAAGAAACATTTTAGCTATTCTATGGCATTCTGTTGATCTAACCTTCCATTTTGTAAGATTTCTCAAGGACTAGGTGAATCAAGTTCATCCTGCCTGACCTCCCACCAAAATTCATTTAAAATAACCTATCCTACTGATACTACCCCTGTTTTTCATGTGTGTGTAAAAGTACACAATTTCTATTACTAAAACATGTAGAAATAATCACGATCCTAAATGTCTTTAGTAGCCTAAACCTTGCCTAGAGAATATCTCCACTATCTAGAGTGACAACTTGTGAGAGTTAGATTTTGTTGCATTGATCATATTTTCTCTAAGGCCTCCTTAATAACTTCATTAGGAAGGATATCTCCATCTCCTCCACAAACAACAGGTTACAAAATGGTTCTCTTACCTTGGTTGAAAGGAACAACTTAAAATAGTGAGGATAGATCAAATCCTCTTGAGGGTGCTATCCATTTCTCCACATTTGAGTGAAACAGGGACAATTAGATCTTATCCCCAGCTACAAAAAGACTCTCCATGATCTATCTGTCTCTAAGCTTCCTGTCAAACCAATGATTCTACTCAGACTTTGAGGGAGTATAAATTTGGATACCAATACCCAAGTGGCTCCGTTGTCGGGGACATAGTGATTACAGTTCACTTTCAAACCTTGGTAAAACACTTCCTGTATGATTGAAGTGTTGTGTGTAATTATTTCAGTTTTCACGCCTAGTTCACTAGCTTTCAATAGATAAATATGGGTAAAGAAAGGTCAGAATCTTTCCATTTCTAGTTCCTAGTATTGAAAGATATTTGACATATCATATTTAGTGCATTTGAACAACTAAGGTGGAAATACTTAGTGGTGAATCCTTCTTGATCCGATTCTTAATGAATACCAGTGTCTTAAAACTTTTTCAAAGAAAGATTTGTTACTAATATTTTCCAAACTGGAAGGAAGAAGATCTTTCCTCTCTAAGGATCCTACTAGGACACTACTTCCATAGCTAGGAAAAACAAAATTAGATGGAAGAAAATCCTGGAGGGATGTGGGAGATCGATAGACAAGAAAATGAATCTCCATTGATGAAAGTTATCGGCCTATCATTGAAGACCGCCATTCAAGTGATTGTGAATTAGGTACCCTCTTTGTTGAATTGAATTCTCTAGCTGGAGAAAGTCCTTCATTTTATTTTGAAAATTTTTCTTCACAATCTGCACCTCTTTTTTTCTGAGGTTGATAGGGATTTCAAATAGACAAGGAATTTGTGGAATATCCATTTTGAAATTTATACTCCTGTGTTCCAAAGAACCTCTTCCCGTTATCAATTTATCAACCCTCCAGGGTCACCTCCTTGAATCAACATGTCTCAGCCCCCACCCAAACCCCCTTTTGTTGTAAACACCTTTGGACCTATAAATTTTGTGTGTATGACTGGTTATTCAAATGCAGTTCCTCAAGATGTAAGGAACAAATTATCAAATTTCTAAGGAAACAATGCTATAACGGGTGAGCAACATCTAAATATTTTTATCAATATGATGGAAGATTTTGAGATTGAACATGAAGATGTATATATCAAATTGTTCATCCATACTTTGGAGTAATATGCTAGGGACTGGTATGAAGCATTTCCAGATAACTCTATTGATTATTCGATTGTGATGAACAATGCATTTAGGTCAAAGTATGGTGATAGAACTGACCCTAGGTTTTTTCTATCAGAATTTGAAAACATCAAGAAGAATCCTTATGAGTCAGTACATGATTTCAACACAAGGTTCTATGAGACCTTGAGAATATTTCCTGTTGGCTTAAGGCCTTGTGATGAGTCATGTTTGATCAAATATTCTGATACATTTGATAAAAGGATGCATATTAATTAAGATGTAAGAACCCCACAAATTTGAGGTATGCCTTCACCATGGCTCTGCAAATAGAGAACAACAATAGGGAAATTGGAAAGCCTCCAAAAAGGGGATGGTGTAAATCTTGTTAACCTAGAAATTTATCAAACAAGTAAAGATACTGATCTGGAGGAGGTTGTGAATACTTTGACAGGGGCTGTCAAGGAAATTTTCTACAAACTATCCCAAGCTAAGAAAGGAATTGGGAAAATCTCACAAGGTCAGCATAAGAAACAAAGCTAAGATAGATTTACAAATCATCAAAGATTTGATGACAAAGGAAAGGGTACTATGAGATTTAGAAATAGGCAGCCTTAGGCCAAGGACAATAGAATGGTACCAGATCCTTTGGTTGCCAGAGTTGTTGTTGTGGAGGAGACAAATGTCATTGATTGGTGTGAACAATGTTTTATGGCGCATGCTCCTTGTGAAGAAGATCAACAAGAAGAAGAGGAAGCATATGATGCTAATGATGATGATGCCAGCATGATGGAGATCCCTGCAAGTTCACCAAGGAAAGTGAATTCAAATGAGGTAATAAGTCCCTGGATTGCTACCACTTTTTGGGGCTGCATTTATAGTTCCTTCAGAAGAAGATAGGAAACTATTGATGAATGTTGTAGGTTCCCAAGAAAAGGAGCACAATACCAGAAGTAAAGCTGCAAAGGGGCCACAAGCCAAGTCAAAATTTCCATTTCTTACCAAAGAAACCCCAAATAAAAATGGATCTGGTAGAGATCTTGTTTCCCTAAGAAAAACTTCTGTTCCTCCCCATGCCCAAAATTAAAAGAACTCCATTCCATTTGATGAATTTTCCAATATTTCTCCTAGTGCTCTTTTACCCATGTTTGCTCCATATGCCATTTCCAAAGTTTTGGGTCAAATCAAAATTCCTGTCCCAATTGTTGAGTTGCTTAGGGTCCCTAAGAATAAGAAGAGAGATTTTAAATAATTAGGATTCAAAGGGGAGGGTATCATACAAGGTAGAGATGTAAACACGGTTTAGGTTCCCCTTACTGTTGCAGTATTGGAAAATCCACAAGTGTTTAAAGAGTAGAGGGAACCACCAGAGGTTTATTTAGGGAATGTTTTGGGTAAATCCTAGCTGAATTTGGATCCATTCTTACCTACCCTAGTTATCAAAGACAAGTTGTTACAGAACTGTATGTTTGATTCTAGAGCTTCCTGTAATGTCATGCTTATTGAGGTCATGAATGAATTAGGTATCAAAGTAGCAACAACATATGAGAAGTGCACTGTCATGGACTTTCAGGCTAGTTTTTGTTGGTTTCTCAGTTTGTTCTTAGGAGGTTAGAAATTATTTTTCTACTTTGCAAGCTTGTTCCTGACTCCGTTTCTCAATGGATTTTTGGCACATGGTCTACTATTGTTACATTATGTGTTGTTCTTCCAGTACTTGCTGGGAGTGACCATCCCTGAGTCGGAGCTGGTGTTGGTGCTCAATTGTAATATCACCGATTTTTCATTTAAAATTTCTCACTTCAAAAGGTTATAAGTATTTTTTGTCTCCCTGTATGGATGCCTAAAAAAATTCTCCTTCATTTGGATGTCATTTTCAACCATTATCTATGGTCATGGATCATGTTCCTCCATGCATTAGTTTCAGTTTCTTTATCCACGAGGAATATTTTGAATTCTAGGTGTGAATGGTGAAGTTTACCTTGCATTTTATTTTTCCATGGTCATGATTTCTTTTTCAATTTTTTCCCAACGTCTGTAGACATGTGTTCATCCCTAATTGGATGCGGCATGGCAGGTCCATTTTCTGAACTTGTCACTTTTTTTATACTTACAAAATATCAAATTTGTCCCATCACATAGTGAATTATAAATGGATGTTCAAAATTATCAAGTGGTGTAAGTAAATTATTACTTTAGTCCCAAAATTTGTACATGTGTCATAAAATAAGTAGTTGCAGAGAGGCTGGCCCTTTTTGTATTTTGATGCATTATGGAGAAATGCGTGAAAGTATAAGGTAAATGCCTAAGCCCCGCAAAAGGACACATGGAGGACCTATGCTAATTTGAGGATCCACCTTTGGTTTTGACCTTTGGAGTTGCGCTAAGGACACACGTGGAGGATTTTTTTGGCTCCTCCCATGCTCATAATTTTCAATGGCCGATGCAACTCTCTTGAGTTTTGAGCATGTGGAGGGCCCGCACTTGTTTGAGGACTTGCCCCTGAATTTTAATTTTGAAAGAGCACCAAAGAGACACTTAGAGGTTTCTGCTGGCTCTGCCCATGCTCTGACTTTTCAACAGTTGGTGCAGCTTTGTTAGACCCTAGACACATGGAGAGCCTACACTCGTTTGAGGTCCCGCCTTTGGGTCTTACCTTTGGAGTTGCGCCAAGGGGACATGTGGAGGCTTCCATTGGATCCTCTTTATACTTATACTTTTCAACGACTGAGGAAATGTTTTGAGGCCCGAGACATGTGGAGGGGTCGTGCCTAATTGCGAACTTGCCCCTGAATTTTACTGTTGAAAGAGTGCCAAAAAGACACTTGGAGACTTCCGCTGGCTTTGCCCATGCTCAGACTTTTAAATGGCTGAGGTGACTTTACTAGGCCTGGAACATGTGGAGGGCATGCACTCATTTGGGTACATTCCTATTTATCTTACCTTTTGGGTTGTGCCAAAGAGACACGTGGAGGCTTCCACTAGCTTTGCCCATGCTCAGACTTTTTGAGTGGCCGAGAAAATTTTCTTGGTACCTACCTCTAGACTTTACCTTTACATTTGCGCTAAGAAGACATGTGGAGGTTTCTGTTTTCTCCTCTTTACACTTGGCCAACTCGGAATCGCATCACAGATATGTGATATAATGTATGCGAGGACACTCATTTCTGAGAGGCACGGATGTAGGTATCTATTCCTTAAGGTGTATTCTCAAAGGTGAAAAGGATTTCTTGTTAGATCAAGCCATATGGAACCACTTGAGAATTATTAAAAAAGGGATTTCTTGCATGATAAGATAAAAGAATGATTAAAAAGACTGTCAAAATATTTGACATGGTGCCACAATCATATCTGATGAAAGTAGGAAATGTGAATGGCTCACAAATTTTCCACCTGGAAAAAATAGAAAGGAATATTCTCTTCAAGATTTAGAATTTTTTGGGGGAAAAAATAGGATGAGTGAGTGAGTGAAATTATATAAATTTAATGAGAATACTCTTGCAAGGGGGGTTAATTTTTCTGAGAAAATTTGAGAAAAACCATTTTCCTGAGAGACTGTCTGAGAAACCTGTTTTTTTTCCTCTATTTGTAGATTTAATCATGTCAATATGGTTGGAAGTGTAAAACCATTGAAAATATATGATATTGTTAAATAAAATTTCCCCTGCTTATGAATCTAGCGAACCTTGAATGAATTTGTGTTGATCATGAGTATAATTGTGTTTACTTTTATTTTAGAATGTTTTCAAATAGTTTTTCTTGTTTCTGTTGTAGAATTATGTTAAAATCCCTCTGAATCACACAAAATATTATCCATATGTTAGTATTTTGGCATTTGTAATTTCATTGTGAGGAGAGTCTTCATCTTGTTATGAAATAAACAATTTAAAATCACTTTACTTTCACTGTTTTGACAAAGATTGTTTGTCATTCTATGAGTGTATCTTAGATATGATGAATCAAGGATTTCTAATGTTTAATTGAGTCTTTAACTCAAGCATTTGTGTTGAATTCTTGATGAGTTTATCAAATTGTGCATCTCTGGGCCTCCATTGATACACACCTTCTGGTTAAAGGAATAGTTTGGCTATTTTGAGGCATTTTGTCTGTGAGTGTTCCAATATTTGTAAAGGTTCTCAAATATCTGGTATAATCAATTTTATCTTGCTTAACTTCCCACAAAAAAATTATCAAATGATAAATCCTACATGAACTACCCCTGTTTGTACTATGTATCCACAAATATTTAACAAATTCCACTACAAAAATATGCATAAACAATCAAGTTTCAATTATTGTCTTTAGTAACCCAAACCTTGTCCAGGAAACATCTCCACTCTCTAGTGTGACAACTCGTGAGATTTATATTGTGTTTTATTGATCATATTTTCTCAAGGTTCTCATAAATATTGAGAAAAGAAGGATCTCTTGATATCTTTCACCAAAATGGGTTATAGAATGGGTCCTCTCACCTTGGTTGAAGGCACAACCTAAAGGAGTGACGATAGATCACACCCTTGATAAGGTGCTATCTATTTCTCCAATGCCTGAGTGACAAAGAGTCAGCTGAATCCCCTCCCCAGCTACAAAATGAATTATATCATGATTCTTCTATCACTAAGCATCCTGCCAGTTTTATGATGCTACTCATCCCTCATAGGAGAATCAATTTGGATACCAACAAAATGTTTTGTAATTTATTTTTTAATTTGTATAGTTTATTTCAACCAACTCGGAAGGGTATTTAAAATAACCGGCCCCCTTTCTTTCCATTTTTTGTGCAACCTAAAAGTTTTTCTTTGTGAAGAATCAAGGTGAATTCAGAAATGATTTTTTTTGAAATTTCTTACTTTCCATGAAAAATTTTGTATAGGTAAGTGTAAAATATTTGAAATATTTTTTCTATAGTTTTAATATGTGCACGTTAAATATATTCAAAATAAAAACACAAAGTTAAAAACAAGAAAAAAGATACAAGCTCCATAGAAATAGGATTTTCAATTTATTTCATTGGTAGAGTGAAAGTAATTCTCACCTCTATAAATCTCTAGGTTAACTTGTATTTTTTATCCATGTGGAATCATGCCCCTTCATAAAATTCATTTACTATTTTAACCTTATTGTGTTTTCGAAAGTAATCTATGCATGTGCTTTGGACTCCTTTAATAAGATTCAATTTGAAAAACTCTAGTTTATACTTAATCTTTAACTATATCCTATATAATTTGAAAACTATATTATTATTTTTAAATAAAAATATATAAAATATAGAATAATGTTTATATAATAATTTATATAAACATCATATTAAAATTGATATAGTTTTGGAAAAAAAAACTATATAATAAAATCATTAAACCATATTAAAATTACATGGGATCGAGGGAAGCGTGGTAAATATTTATTAAAATAGTTGTAGTTATAGCCACATAAAATTTTTAGCTTACAAAAATTATATAAAATATGTTGCAATCTTTCCATAGTTTTAAATGTGTGCATATAAAATTAAGAGTAAATGAAGGGAGGAGACAAGATTCATGAAAATAGAGATTTCAATTTATTTCATTGGTTGGGTGAAATTACTTTTCCCCTCTATAAAATATGTAGGTTGATCTATACTCTTACAAATCTACTTGCACCTGGTAAAATTATTTTAACCTGGTCTATGTCCTTTAAACCCCTTTAATAAGAGTTATGTGTTTTTTTTATAAAAATAATATAATATAGTTTATAATTTTTATGAACTATATGTTGTTTTTTAATTACATTCTATAAACTATATACCTCTCAATTTTTTTTTTATAAAAAAAATGTATGTATTTTTACATTATAAATTATAATAGGTTATTATAATGTATTAAAATATAACCTCCCTAATATTATATAGAAGAAGAAATTATGGAATTTGACATTCTAGAAATACACAACATGTTTTGGCTTCATTAAATTTGACGGTCAAATGATCGTCATGGTAGACCAAACATAAGACAATATGACATTCATTTAAATGTCAAACTTAAGCTGGCCAGATCTTTGTCTACATTTATTATTTCCCTAAATTTTATGTTCTTATGCAATCTTAGGGGTATCTTCTTCACTTCTATATGGTCGGAAATATTTTTTATATAAATATGGTGTATAATACAAATCCTTTTATATTGTAGGTTATTATTTTGATCATGGGAGGTTAATTAGTATGCATTATAATGACAAAATTAGTTATAATCAAATAGTTTCTTTGTATCTATAAAATTTAGATCTGATTCTATTAAATGTGTTGTTTTTATTTTGATAAATATGTATCTAACTTTTTGGTACATTGTATATTATAATGGGGTGTGTTTTACAAAATTAGGAAAACAATGGCATCCAACTATTTCTATCTTGAAAAAATCCAGATCCTGAATGAAACCAACTACAACATTTGGGTTAAAAACAAAATTTATGGTGAGGAAACTCTAGACGATTGTTTCTGGATGTGAGGTTTCTCCCATCAGTCGTCAAGAAACTGTAGATAACATAAATACATTCTTATAATGAATGTAGGAGGCCCTTTCTATGATTCTACACAATGTGAATGATGAGTACCTTCTACACATTGGTAATATCTAACATCTGAAAGAGGTATGGACACAACTAGAATCCAAGCATGAAGGATACTTGGTATATAAAGGATAGTAATGAGAGTATAATAGCTGAAGGAATTCAAAGAAATGGTCTATATATTTTTGATGATTTCTCTTTTGCATCTTGTTTTATATCTCAAAGTTTGAATAATTCAAAAGTATGGCATGAAAGGTTAGGACATATTAATTATCGAAGCTTATATGAAATGTATATATATAATATAGTGAAAGTTTTACATGTGTTTTCTTCTTCTCTTGAATTTACTTCATTAAATGCTTCCAAATAATGGTTTTGATTCTAATTTAGTAAATGGTCATGATGATTTTTTAATGTTATATATGTTTCTGAAACTCTTATCTTCCTAGATAAGAAATTAAATTGGGCTCAATCTATGTTATAAAGTTTAAATCTTATTAACCTTAGGAAAATGACCAGAAGCCATCATATGTACCATGCATTAATTACCTTGTATGAACCTGAGCCGTGAAGTACTATAGGGTCTAGGTGGATATAGAAAGTAAAATATAATGATTATGGTAGTATTAACAAAAAGCTAGACTTGTTGCTAGAGGTTTCACTTAGAAACTTGGTATTGATTATGTTGAGACATTTTCCCCTGTAGCTAAAATGAGTACTATTAGGGCCTTATTTGCAATTGCCACTCAATTTGGGTGGGAAATCCACTAAATGGATAAGAAAAATAATTTTTTGAATTGCAATTTTAAAGAAGAACTTTAAATTTTTCAACCTAAAGGATTTGAAAGAAACTGGTAAAGAAAACTATGTTTGTAAGTTGAGAAATCCTTCTATGATTTAAAACAAGCTCTTAGAGCTTGGTATGTGAAAATTGTTTCCTTATTTAAACTATTAGGTTTTTTTAATTGTTCTTATAATAATGGTATATTCATTAAGCAATAAGGCTCACATATTATCATTATATGTATATATGTTGATGATTTTCTTATGAATGGTGACAATTATGATTTAATTCATAGGATTAAAGAGAAATTGAAGTAGTACTTTGAAATGAACGAGTTAGGTATCTCACATCATGTTCTTTGTATTACTGTATTTTATCTTATTGTTATTTTTCTAAACATAAAAATGCAACCATTGTGTTCAAAAAGTTTCTTATGATTGATTGTAAACCATTTTCTACTTCAATGGAAGTTGGAATAAATATTGATCCTAAATCTGCATATGATAAAGGTTGACCCTATTTTATATACGTTGTTACTTTATAGTTTGATTTATCTAACTATACCTAGATCATATTTTTCCTATACAATAGGAATTACTTCAAGGTTTATGTAAGAACCTTTTTTAGAGATCATTGGAATATTGTAAAAATAATTTTTATATATATTAAAGGAACAATCAATAATGGGTTGTATTATACTAATAATGAAAATATTATCTTATATGGATTTTATGATTCTAACCATAATGATGTTGTGCTATAAAATATACTAGATACGTGTTCATGTTTTTGGTGTGGGAACCATTATATGGAACAAAAAATGTAATTAACACTCTCCATTTCTTCTACTGAGGTAGAGAAATACAATGGAAGAAATAAATACGTCATGTGGCTGTTACAATTGTTGGTAGAGAAGTGCAATGGAAGAAATAAATAAGTCATGTGGCTGTTACAACTGTTGGTAGAGATACACATGGAAGCTAAAGGAAGTATTCCTATTCTATGTGGTGGTCAGAGTTGTATTACTCTTGATTAAGAATATAGTTCAACATCAGAGAACGGAGCACATTGAGATACATATATGCTTCACCCATGAGAAGGTGTTGAGTGATGAGATAAATATCAAGTTTGTGTTGATTGAAGAGTAGGTTGCTAACATCTTCACAATTTACTGAGTTCTGTAAAGTTTTGTCACTTTTGTGAAAATATTAGATTTTTTGAGATTCCATTGAGGGGGAGTGTGCATGAAAATGTCACCTCCTAATGGGACTTGGTTTTTGTAAAAATACCTTTGAGAATTTTTAAAAGACCTTCGGGCATGTATACCTCCTCAACTTATTTTTGAAAAAGAAGTGTAGAAATATTTTAAAGGAGTCTTCAGTAAACTCTTTAGTGTTATTGAGTTTACTGGTAAACATCTAGTACAAGCATATTGTTAAGGAGGTCCTTGGTTTTAAAAGGATCTTATATGCTTGGGTTCAATAACCTTTTATTAGAACCTGTGAGAACATGTAAAACTCACAAATCATACTTAGCCACTGATCATGGGATGATCTTTGGGATTCCAAATATTTTTGTACTAAAAGGTAAATTCAGTATGATGAAGGTGTTATAATTCCTTCAATGGATATGCTAGCCTAAAACCTTTATGATTTTAGGATTGTAAATCTTGTAGTGTAGCACGGGAAGGTAATTTATTGACCTATGTTATGTTATGCCACTTAACATTAAGAGGGAGTGTTGGAGCATAATGATTAAGTGGTCTGACCAACCCTTCATGTATATGGGTCCATCACTAATATATAGGTTAATATTCAATAATATGAAATATTTATATTTCTATTATTACATATGCTAACCTAGGTATATACTTTAGGTTAAATATTTAATATCATGAACTAATTATATTTATAATATTAAATATTATAAACCTAGGTGTATGTGTCAACCATTTTAGGTTGAAAAGGTGGGTCAAGAGACATACCTGATCACCTTATATAAAAAGGACTTAGGTCCCCATTTGATATATTCGGGAAATATATCAAAGGTGTGCAAATCAAGTGATTTGGTTTTACCCTTGGTAAATAGGGTCTTAAAGGAGTAGGTGATCTTACTGGATGTAAAATAAGTTCTTTAAAGTAAAAATTTATTTTCAAAGTGGTTTTTACCCTATTGGGGTTTTCCACTGTAAATATTGTGTCACCTGTGTTATTTATTTCCTGCAAGTATTTATTTATTTATTTATGTTATGATGTAATGTTTATTTAAATATTTATTGTAACATTATATAATATGTAAGTTGATTAAATCCATATTTATTAGAATCCTCAAATTATAACAGAACAATAGGAAAAAATAGTGTAAAAAGGGAGGCACAAAGCCACAATAAACATTGTATTATATCATACTCTAAATTGTTACGTAATTGGCATAGTGAGATAGAAATTAACAAGTCTAGCCAAAACACAAGATGAAATGACATAATAGAGAGGTAAGATGATAAGAAAAAAATATAAATGTTAGTAGAAACCTATATTAAAGACCATGTTAATACCTAGAAGTATACATAGTCTATTACAACCATTAAGAATACATTAAGTACATTATATGTGTTTAATGAAAAGGCTTTCAACTTAGAATTTTTTGCCACCCAATTGGGTAAAGTAACCTTACATTAAGGAAACAATGTTTTATAAGAGAACTCAGATACATATATAGAAGTATGAAAGGATAAGATAGAAGAAGAGGAAAGGAGAAAATAATATTCCATTAAATATATCGTATCTTCATCCTCAACTCTTAAATAAACTCATGAATGTCTAAAATATTCTTATTTTTAATATGATCAACCCATTACCACTCTTTCAAATATCTACAAGCTTTATGATGATACATGATAGCTAGGAAGATCCTGAGATAAACCGTCAAGTTCTTAGAATAAGATATGATTTTGTTTATATCAACTCCCAAAATTTCAAGAAAATAATGAGATATTTGTTTGACAATTGATATATAAGAAGATTCCAATTCAATCCCATGAGATCGCAATATTAAGGGTAATATTAAGTTGTCATTTATATGATAAAACATGACTTCATCTTGGACTATTCTTATTATACCATTTGTGACTAAATAACCTATTTAACTCCCTTCTTTTCACTTTGGTGGGACCAGAAGGTGATAATAACTCAAAGGATTCATCTAAAGGATAAAAATGAACTAAAATCATCAAAAAAATGATTTTGATCACATTTAAATTGTTTATGAATCCATAGATAACTAAAACTTTGTCATGAAAATATCATGAAAATATCTACCATATTCATTGAAATCATCTTCAAAATTTATATTTATTTGATAACTTTCTATTAGTGCCACTTGAAGGTCAAAAGGAAATCTAATAAAATAAATTGGAGAAAAAATCATAACCTCTTCATCCTACCATGAAATTCCTGGGATCATTTCTGCATTGATCTAAACCATCATATTTAACCTCATCAGACTAGCACTTTAGGTAATCTTAGGGCTCACAGATTTTTGGCATGTGTTATCCTAGCATGTGCTTTCCTTTAGTGGCTTGGAATTTCTTGGAGTAAGGATGGAAAAAAAGAAGCTTCAAGAAATTCCTATTTAACTAATTATCACCACATATCCTCAATTGTTATGTGTTCTTCATTAGTCTAGTTAATTCCTTGGAATTCAAAGGATTAAGCTTTGAGAGTATGTCTGGCATAAATTTTTGACACCTATCCTTCGAGATACTTGTCACCAATAAATTCCTCATAGATTTTTGTGTGTTAACTAAGGAATAAGAGGTTATTGCTAACTAATGTTTTCCATATGTCTAGAATTTCACTTGTTATTAATCATTTCTCTATAAGATTTGACAACCAAGGAAATAATTTAAAGGATTTTAGGATGTGGGAAATTAGACACGTGAAACTTGTCACAGATTCTTCTAAGGTGCAAAGTTAATAAATCTCAAAATAATTTGTGAACTGCATGAAGGTTGATGATTTCGACATGTTAGCTTGATCCACTTGTCTTAAATTGGATACCAAAGAAAGAGAATAATAAGTGGTAAAGTCTTGTAGAACCTATCCCTATTTAAAGAAGTTTAAGATTATTAGGTCACCCTTAATTGAAAATCAAGTAAATGAATGTATTTTGAACTTTTAAAGGAAAAAAATCATTAAAATATCCAAGTTCCTTAATAATTTATCATGTATGCACTAAGAGAAAAAGAGAGTAATTCATTTGAACAGTTTCAAACAAATGAATACATCAAAATTGATGTAAAACCAGAATAAAAGCATCTAAATTCTAAAATTGAAATTAGTTTCCTTAAATGAAGCATGCTACTAATTTTGGAAAAAAATACCATAACTTAGGAAATATTTTCCTTAATTTCCATTAAGATCTAACAACATTTAAGAGTTTTTTGGTTATTAATTTTTAGCTTGTTTTTAATATATTAATTATTTTTGGATACACATTGACCCTTTGAGAAAATATAATGCAAAATAATTATTCTACCTCCATAGTGTAAATAAGCGAACTTGATATATCCTTGAATACAACTAGATATTGGTAAGGAGTTTTATAATGTATTAGAGGTAAAAAAGATGGCAATCCCACTGAGGATATAATGACATTAAAGAAATCTAGAAAGAAATTAATAAACAAAGACCTGAAAATTTGGAGCAATAAGCTCTGATCATTGATAATGTATTTGTGAGACTAAAATGACTAAAGAACATGTAGTGGTCATCATGGGTATGAGAAGATTATTTATAGATATCATAATTTTTTGAGTGAATATATAGTAGTAAGAGATCATATAGAACTTAGAAAGGAAACTTGTTGTATGGAATTAATCAAATAATTCCTCAATCATTGAAATTACAAAATTTCCTTGACGTTTATTTTTTTTAATTGCCATAAATCCACATATAGCCTTTGTGACTGATGTTTATTTAAAGAAGGATTACTAGAGTATAATAGTGACTCAATTTAGATTGAATCAACTATACATATAACAAATTTTTTATTGAGGTTATTTAAATACCTGTGATATCTTGCTAAGAATCAGTTGTAAATATTTTGATGCTATAAATTTCCCTATTCTATCATGATTGACTACATACAATTGAGACATCATACACGAGGAATAATTTTCCACTAATTTTTCAATGTAGTGAGAACTAATAACCTAAGTAGTTCCTACCATAATTATTTCAAGTTGTAATTTTCTCCTATAGCTATGAATTACAATTTAGAAAAATAATTAAAAATGACTCCTAATGATAAAATCCACTAAGATAGTATCACAATCACCTAGTTAATGTGAAAACATGTTTAACTTGAGATTGTAATTACTCATTTAAAACTAGACATTCTAACATATTCTCTTACAAATCGATCATCATCCCTTGGATAACATTACCTCATATTTGTTACATGGGTACACATAATAAGAAATCTAAGGTTAATTAAGGTTTGAGTTTGTCTCAATTCATTAAGGATGATATGTGATACTCTTTGAATTATCCTAATATTTTCTATTGTTTTGGGTTTTGATAATATATATGGCATACACTATGATTTCAGGGGTAAAATGTATATTCAAAATATACTTGTTAGGTTACTCACCCTTTAAGATATTATATTAGTTTAAAAATATAAAATACCTAGTTTATTTATTTCTTCCATACACTAATGTAGTACATCATATTTTTCATCATAAATATAACACAACTATGTAGTGCTATGAGTGACAGTTTATACATAAGTCAAGCACTTGGTAGTTGGTGTTTTGATACATTAATTGAATTTCAGTTAAGATAACATTGGATCCATGTTTTTTTATTTCTTTTATGGATAATCTTATATTTTATGATTTTATTTGACTAATTTACTAAGCCATATTGATTCTATCAAGTAATTATTTTGAACAGTTTTACTTATACGATGACATATTATTTCAATCTTATTATAAAGAAACATTTGAAAAATTCACTTCTAAACCCCTTTTTTTGGAACTTGTTTGAATTTTTTTTGATAATGACATGAAGATAAATTTATCCTTTTTTAGTCAATGCAAATGTGTTGGCATGTGATCCTATAGGTGTTTTCATTGATGAAAATCAAAATTAATAAAAAATTGAATGATATAGTAGGGTTAGATGATGTTGTGGATGGTGTTTCTATGTTGGTTTAGGTGAGTTCATGTTGATACAATTATATTCAGTGAGGCTTTCTTGCTATTACAAGCCCATTGAGGTTCTTAGCTAATGGTGCATGATGGTTTGATATTCTTGGATGCTTTAGAATCATGTTGGAAAGATTTACAATAGGTTTATAGATTTCTTGGGCACTCACATCAAGTTAATGGTTCAGATACAAGTGATTTTCTATGTTATAGGTGCTCATTGGAGTAGGTATGGATGCTAGAAGATACGAGGATTAGTTCTGGAGCTATACGAGATCATGGATGCATGAATTCAGGTGTATTATGGTATACTAGGTATTTTTGGGTAATTTTTAGTGATTTCATGATGAGTTATATCATTCTTTCAGTCGACCCTAGCTTCTATAGTGTGAAATCCTAAGGGGTTGTTATGCAAGTCTTAGTGGTTGGAGAGTTATAGGTATGGTGATGAATTTATGATGATTGGAGATTTTATTATGATGTGTCATGGTTCTTTGAGAAAACTTTCAGGTTTCTATGAAGTGAATTTTGTAAGATATATTACTTTTGGTAAGACAAGGTCAAAATCTAGTGCTTTTCCATCTCAAATTGGAACTTCTGATGCTCACCTTGAATGCTATTCTTTTCACGAGACCTTATATATTTCAGGGATGTTTATACATTAATTATATAAGGTTAACACAAAACAATGAGGTCATTTAATTTTCAAGTCTTTATGAATGAATATTAAGAAGGTAAATAACTTTTTATGAGTGTGAAACCATAGCTTGAAATAGGTATGGAATAATTACTTCCTAAGTGTTCATATTACTTCCTAGTAAATGAATTATGATTTTTAAATTTAGAGGACTAATTCATATTTATAGAAATGTATGGTAGAGGTAATGGTGATAAGTGGGCCCCACTCAAACATGTATGTTTACGAAGAAGAGTGTTTTGGAACAAGGTTGTCAAAAGGAGTAGTATGCTCAATTGATATTGTGAAATTTATGTGAGTTGATATTGATTTCCAAAGAGGTTTTAGGACATGTTTATGTATTTACATGGTCAAAAGATCTGCATTCAGGTTGAATGCTCAAATGGTAGTTTTGAGGCCATAAAAAGCAATGTTCAATAAAATGGGCATAATTGGAGCTACATGTCAAATTTTGAGATGATTAATTTTTTTTTATAAAGAAGATTCAAATATATTTAAAATTATATGAGTTTTTTATCATGATGATCATTTTTTTTTAATTTTAAGATCCTTTTTTGGAAAGGAAGGTTTTTTCCAATGCAGGAAAGGACATGCTTTATTGGACACTTTGAGTTGTTGGAAGCATGAGATGGATTATGTGATACTTCCTATCACCTAGAATGTTAATATGGATGAATTTTTACTTCAATGAATCAGTTTAGAGTTTTTTAATGTTCTTCAATTTTTTTTTATCAGTTGATCTTTAAAAACAACATTTTGGGCAATTTGTTTTGGTGAAGAGAAAATTGATTGTAGTTTTAGTAGGTTAGTGTTTAAAGACTTATAGATTGCTTAAAATTGTTCTAAAGATTATATAATTTACATCAATTAGATCATGACATGGTTTTATTTATTTGAATTGATTTGGTGGCATAATTAAGTTTCCAAGGTCTTGAATGGTTTAGGAAAAAACCGTTTTGAGATGAAGAAAGCGTATTGGGCCCATTAAATTAAAAAAATAATTGGTTGAGATAAATTGCAATAATTTATGAATGTTAAATGTTAGTTTGATCGTGTTTTATTATTTATGGGTCATGACTATGGTTTTGATGTTAGGGAATTTTTACCTTTGTGTACATGGGAATTTAAGACATTTTTAGAGTATGTAAAAAGGTTTTTACTCAACCTGACCTACTTAGGTCACTTGTGAATGTTATGATTTGTATTTGGGGTGTTATAGTGATGAATGGGTTGAGAAAAAGGAGGGAAATATTTCTATTTTGAATTTGAAAAGAAGATGAGTTTATAAAAGCATTGTTCTGGGTGTTTTTGCTAGCTACTAGTATGTGTGCAAGAAGTTTAACC
The DNA here is from genome assembly GCA_019776745.2 of Taxus chinensis. NCBI lineage: Eukaryota > Viridiplantae > Streptophyta > Pinopsida > Cupressales > Taxaceae > Taxus > Taxus chinensis. The sequence continues at coordinate 390,120,861 of CM034155.1, forward strand.
TAGGAGAAGTTGTTTTGTAGGTATGTGAGAATGAATTAAGATCAAATTAGGTGTGTAAAATTTCAAGGAATATCATAAATCATGTTTTCATGAGTTTTAAGGCTTGAAAAGTGAAGAAAAAGATTAGTTGTGAAGGATTTGACACTTAGGGTTTGGTTGGGGATTTAAAGAACTAAGAGCTAAAACAAGTGATCTCCATCAGTTATAGTAGAAAAACATTAGAGATATCATCTTCGTAAGGTGGTTGAGTGGGTTCTTAATAATCTTGGGGGTTGTATCCTCCTTGTGGAGTTGGTGCTCCTCATAGGGATGTAGATCTACTAAACTAGGGTTTGGTACTCCTTGTGGGCTTGGTTCCTCACTAAATTTAAAACATATCAATAAAAATATTTTGATTCAGTGGGTTTTATTCCCCTTGAGGTTTTCCAACTTATATATTATGTTGTTGTGTTGATACTATGTTTTATGGTTTTTTGCATCTTTGATATTTTATGGTGTGCACACATTAATCACTCGATATGTGAAGTTGTAGTTGATTGAAAAATATGAAATCTGATTTCATTTTTTATAAAGATTTACTCACGAACTCTTAGTCGATTGTATTTCTAATAATTGGTTTTAGAGGAGGTTCTTTTGGATAAGTTTGACCACTTGAAAGGATATCCTTGAAGCAAAATATGGTGACCAGTATAGTCATTAGAAAGGCACCAATGTTTGATGGTGTGAACTATGCATTTTGGAGTTTGAGGATGAATTCCTATATCATGGGTCAATGGTTTAATGTTTGTAATAATGTTGATCAGAAATATACTCCACCTATCACCTCTCTAATAACTGAGGAGGAAAAGAGGGATTACACTAATAATTCAAAAGATTTTAATACCATCATAAGTAGTCTTGGGGACTCAAAGATGGGAAAAGTGATGAATTTTAAATTAGCAAAGGAAGGTAGGGGAAAATTCCAAGTTCTCTATGAAGGATACTCCAAGGTAAGGATTTCAAAACTTATAACATTTAGAAATCAATTTGAATCTCTTAAGATGAATGATGATGACTCCATTGGAGTATATGTTATTAGATCTAAAAATTTTATTAATAGCATGAACGGGTTAGGAGAAGAAGTGAAATATGAATTAGTTGTTCAAAAAAGTGTTGAGACATTTAACTCCTAAATTTGACTCCAAAATGTCTGCCATAGAAGAAGCTAAGGATTTGACTCAGCTGAAGTTCGATAATCTACATGGCACTTTGGCATCCTATGAGATGAGGGTAATTTATTCTAAACAAGCTAAGAAAGTGATAGCCTTCAAAATGGAGAATATGGATAAGGTCAAAAAGTTCAAATATTAAGAAACCACCTAATATCTTGATGATGAAGACGTATTATCCATGGTTTCTAGAAGAATGACAATTGGAACTAGTAAGTACAATGGTAAACTTCTTTCTCAATTTTTTACATGTGTTAAAGTAGGTAATTTTATTGTAAAGTGTCCTTGTAGACATGATAAGAAAATAAATGATGAATATGATAGTGATTATAAGAGGAAAAATTAGATGTATGATATAAAGAAGAAGAATAAAAAGACTCTATGTACTAAGAAAGAGGATTCTTCCTTTGATGTAATTAATGAAGTTGATAAATCTGATTCAGAGATTGAATCTGATCACAATGATGTACGAAATTAGGTTCTCTTCATGACAAAGGAAACTATGAGATCCTCTAGTGGTGGATCCACTTTGTGGGGTGATATTTCACATAATACTTGCAAATAATATGGAGGAGTTAATGATTTAAGTATTGAGTTTGAATGTGTCCAATATGAACTTAAACATCTTGATAAGAATAACAAGAACTTGAATTTACAAGTTAAAGAGTATGAAACAAGGATACAAGATCTTGAAGGTAAATATTGGGAATTTTTTTAGAAAGATTAGAAATGAGTGAGAAGGTTAGAGATGAAAATGAGTAACATGTCTCTCGCTTTGCAATCTAAAGAGAAAAAGGTGATACTTCTCAAGAAATAACTCTCAGATGCTGCAAATAAGATTAAATCCTATCATAAGTTTGAAGAAAGTACTAAGGATCTTGATATTCTGTTAAGAAATCAAAAAATTATAAGTGACAAGGCTGGTTTGGGCTTCAAATGTGAAGGAAAACACATAGAGGTGAAGAAAGAAGACATGCATTCATTCAAGGAAGTAGGAGAACCAAGCACCAAGGAAGGAAAAAGGATATCCATATCAAGGACATTGAGAAAATCAATAATATTAGGTATCTCAATGCCTCAATGTATGAAATATATTTTAATGGTTATTTATATACATGTAATGAATGTGGTAATAGGGCTAAGGAGTGTATAAGGACTTCTAGAGATACTCAACCATGGAAGTAAAATAGAAATGATCATTGTAAAAATGTTATATACTACAAATGCAATGAGGTAGGACATTTTTGTAGTACTTGGGTGAATGTTGCATCTAGTCATGTTGATGACATCAATAAAAGAAGCACAATGGTTTGTTTTTAGTCGCAATAGACCTGTTCATATTATAAAGGAATGTTATCAAGGTTATTGAAGTCATAATAGGAGCTCTTCAAATCTTAGAGTGTAATATTATAGAGTTAAAATACCCATAGTGTATTACAATGGTCCTAGAAGGAATTGCGAATCAAGAAGAGATTGAACATTGTTTCTCTAAGAGTATGTTATGATGGAACAAAGGGTAAAACACATGATCATGTTTAGCCAAGATAGGATGAAGGATATTTGTAGGCTCCCAAGAAGGCTTGGGACCTCAGCAAGACCTTCTTTTAGGTCTTCTTGGTGTTCATATACCTTCACTATACTTGTTGCATGTATATAAGTGCATATGAAGCATTGTTGTGAGGGGGGGTTTTCTGATTCAATATGTGTCTCCTCCTTAATGTCAAAATATGTCATTTTAAAATCTTGTTCATAGTATTTTCTATTCATCATGATGGTTTTTGTGTGATAATTTTTTTCCCGTCCTTTGTGTCTAGTTGTCATTTATGTGGTTGTGTTTTCCTAGTGTCTCTTTTTCATGCATTGTGTGTATTTTGGGAGTCATAATGTGTTGGTGTACTTCCTAGTCCATGTTAAACAAAATCGATACAGTTTCAATGCATGGGAGTCAAATAGGAATTTTTGGTGCAAAGCGAGGAAGTGAATTGTTTTGAGCATGTGTTTAATAGGTAAATTAACCCATCTTGTGACTAAATAAGTCAAGAAATAGGTTTTGGAGTAAAATGTTATATCTAGCCATAACTGCTCATTTGGAACTCATCTATTCAACCATGAAGATGTGATTGGTCAGGAAAATGTCGACCTTGTTTTTCACACAAATATGAGAGATGATAGAGGAAGGTTTCCTAATGGTTCATGCAAAATTTCACGTCAATGTTAGGTAATTTTCTCAAGTTATGGGAGGTTTTACAAAAGAGGTCTGTTGAAAAGCTCATTTTGAGCTGCTAGCTTCTTAGCGTTCAAAAAACTAATACAATCTCCATCGAATAAATAATAGAAGATTTTTTTGGAGTAAAATGGCATATAAATCTAGTGCAAAAATTTTCAAGTCAAAAGGAGGTGTAAGTGACATGTTATGAACGTTTTTGTCAAGCAGTTGTGGGCTCTTCTAGACTTTGCTTCAAGATAAGAGGAGAAAATAGAACTTTTTGTTCTAAAATGCATCAAATTAACATGTTTTGAAACATTGAAAAGTGCATTATTGGTGTTTCATTGTACTTGAGAAATTGTAATGGTCATCTTCTTAAGTTTAGTCACATTTGGTAAAACCTTCATGCTAACGTGGAATGTAATTAAGGAGACTTGTTCAAAATAATGGAATCCCTATCCCAAGTTTTTCTAATCAAGCTCAATATCTCAAAATATATTCATCATGGTGTCTGGGGATAATTTAAATCCACTCCTTTATTAGGCATGTCAAGGAAAGAATACTTTAGATCATTATTCTTGTCTAAGACAGATAAGTTTGTGCATTAGCACTTAAGGGAAAAATGGTGAAATCTATTAAAATGGTGATTCTTGAGATATGTTTGGATTGAAAGAAAATTTATTTTTCTTGAGAAACATCCTTTTACTTCAAATGTACTACCAGGAATCAATAGGTGAAGAATTGTGCTTGATTTCATTCAAAAAAATAATTTTTGACTCATTCTACTAGTCAAGAATGTTTAAGAACTTCATCATTTGAGAAAATATGAAGGTGCTGACATGAAATTAATTCTTGAAGAAGGAATGAAAATATTTTTTGAAGTTACAGAAAATTAGCGGCTCATTCTTCATTGAAAAATAGGCAAGAAATCAAAATATTTTTACTCTTGGTCCCCTACATAGACTTAGGGCTTCCTTGAATTTGTTTTGGCTCGTTCTTCAAGTGTATCAAACCATATTGAAAAATATTTGGATAGCTTATCTGTAATTCAAATACTCCCATGTTGCAAGAAGAATTTTTGAAATTTTTGGGGCATCGTTTGATAATTCCTTGACTGAGTTTCTGAAAACCTAACAAAATGGCAAAAGTTCCTATTTTTTCACAGTGTGCTCGAATTCAATTTATTCAAAGCTAGATATTCGAATGATTAATTATCCAAGGAAGGAAAAAACATTTTTGAAATTTATTAATGAGATTGAATGGGGATTTACTTCATTTAGGAGAAGAGATTCTTGTCACAGTTAACTTCTCCTTATGAAATCATTCATTGTCAAGATAGATTTGATTGTTGAGTTCAAAAGGTAATACAATTCATCTCTTAAAGCCCAATATGAACAAGAATAATTTCTAAACTTCTTCCACCATCCATCTTACCTGAATCAAGTGAATCTCAGGAGGAAAAAAAGGTAAATCTCTATGAACTGTTCTTGTACACACGTGAAATGAATATTTCATATTTTGTGGTGAAAGTAAGATGATTTCTAGATATCAAACAAGTCTATTTAAGTTATCAAATGAGACTAAATAATTCTTGTCTTAATGGGGAAGTAGAAGATTTACTTCTAACTCGAATGAGATGTGAAAAGTTAATATTTTGTCTTATGCAACCATGTAATTCTTTGAATTAAAGAAGTTATTTGGAAAGTCAGAGGCAAGAAAAATAAGGCTCAAATGGATGAAGTTTTGGTAGGTGAATTTGAATAGTTATTAAGTAGATAAAGGTTTTTTTTTTCCTACTTTTTGGAGGAGTTAAAGAAAAACAAAAGTTGAGTGTGATGTATGAAGCATGTTGAGAACAGGAAATGAAGTTATTGTATAATGATGAATGCTAGTTGTGCTATGATCATGATAGACCAATGATAAAGTATGTGGAGCTAAGAACAAACTTGAGATGATAGAAATGAGGTGGAAAAGTCTATATAGAAGTGAATGCACAAGCAGAGGATAAAGTGATCAATGACACACAGAAAAACTAGTAACAATGAATGGTATAGTCAGACAAATGATATGAACCTCAAGCTATAGGATGTAAAACCAAGTAAATATGCAAATTGCATATTGATTAAGAAAGGATTCCATAATTTGGTTATTGAGAAACAAGATACTAAATGTTCATTCAGTCATCCAAATTATCTGAGTGGGTTCTTAGACTAGTAGAAGTAGGTGATTCTCTTGATTCCATTTGAGTAGGTGTTTACTAATTTATCTATTATGTGCTAGGTGTATTAGAAATTTGGTGCTTCTTAGATCAAGTGGGTTCTTGGTCATTGAAAATCAGTATTGGATTTGTGTTCTAATAAATTTGCTGATTTAAAAGTCAGTTTTTTCCCTTCCAATGTTTTCCCATTATAAACCCATGTCTTGTTCTTTTAGTTGTGTGTTTTGAATTTATTTTTGTGCTAATTTTTTATCCATTACCTCAAACTGGACAAGAGAAAAGTTTAAAAGGAATCTCATTTCTAATAAACATTAATTCACCACCCCTCTAAATGCTTATGAGTTACAATAATTGTTATTAGTGCAGTGCCTTTAGTGAATGTATAAAAAATTTAAAGTGATCCTCCCTTCATAAGCATGGCAAGTAATCAAGCTCAAGGTGGTCGATAAATCTCAATGTCTCCACTTTTTATTGGTACTAACTATGCTCTTTAGAAGATAAGAATGAAAATCTATCTCAAGTCATTTGATTTTGAGATATGGAAAAGTGTGGAAAAGGGTTACAATCCTCTATCCACTCCAATCACAACTACAAAAGATACAACTGAGTATGAAAATAATCCAAGAGAAATGAATGTAATATTGTTTAGGCTAAATGAAGCTGAGTTTGTATAGGTGATGCACTGTAAAACAACCTAGAAAACTTTGCACAAGCTGCAAAGTATATATGAGGGAGATGACAAAGTGAAACTTGCAAAATTATAGACTTACCGAGCCCAATTTGAAAGTTTAAGGATGAAATAATATGAAGGTATTGCAACATACATGTGGAGAGGTTATGAAATATTAAACATGATAAAAGGATTAGGTGAAAAGATAGAAGAAACATTCATTTTTTGGAAAGTCCTGAGATCTTTATCTTCAAAATATGATGCAAAATTTTTAGCTATTGAGGAAGCAAAAGACATGAATGTTATGGATCTGGATGAGCTTCAAATATTTTTATCAAATTATGATATGATAAAAATTGGAACCAAATCAGATAAGAAAGAAATTTCCATTAAAGCCAAGAAATAAATTCACTCCAAACAAGACAAAGATGAATTATATTCTAAGAATCAAGAAGATGCTGAGAAGATTGAAGCTTTGTTTGTTAGAATATTGGGAAGAGGAAAAGGAAAATACAAATGTAATCTTAACTTCAAATGTTTTAAATGTGGTCAAGTAAGACACTTTGTAGCTAAATTTACAAATAAATAGAAGGGGGTTGAGTTTTAATGTGAGGAAGACAATCACAAACATGGTAAGAAAAATATAGATTATATGAAAAAGAGTAGCAAGAATAAATTATTCAAAAATTAGAAAAATCTATAATCTAAAGAAATTTTATGTGATTCAAAACCATGTGATTCAAGCAGATCAAAAAATGAGTGTGATAGAGCTAGGAGTCTAATTTTTTTAATTTCTCTGGAAGTCCCAATATGAACTGACAAAAACTCCTATTTCTTCTTCTTGAGCTAGGCCTAGTGAAGATTCTACATGAAGAAGAGTTTCAAGTAAATTCTTGATGGTTTTATACTTGGTCCCAGTCGCTCTTGAAGTACTTTTGACCCAACTAGTACCATACATATCAAACTTTCTCAAGTACCTTTCAATGTGTCATACTAACCTATTATCACCAACAAATCATGCTATGTTTTCTTGTTTTTCTTTTTAAGGCTTCTTACTTTCTCTAAGACACTGATATGAGTCCTCTTACTTTGATTCTTACTTTACTTTGGATATCTTAAGTGTCTTCTCAAGACATCATATTATTGTCAGGATTACCCCTCTCAAAAACTGAACTCAGGAATTATAACTTCCCTTTCTCTTCAATTACACATTCCATAAAATATTCACTTGCTTCCTCCAAGCTTCAAGAACTAGGCTATAGGCTGGAAGGACAGATCACAAATCCTTTCGTAACATCCCATGCACTCTAAAAAGACATATGTGAGAAAACTACTCGATTGGATTCAAGGAAAAGAATAAGGATTATGAACCTTCCAAATCAAGAAATTAGAAAATTACTGGATCCTATTGTATTCATGCATCGCATAGAGAGGAATTATTTCACTGAGTTTAGTTATGATTGTCACATGTTTTGATAGATATATATGTGCTTTCTCCCTAAACACATTAACATTTTGAGTTCATGAAATGATTATTTTTCCTTCAATGGCCATTCATAATCCTATGTAATCAATTTGGTCATAGGACCACTTATACTTTAGAAGGTATGGTAATGTATAATATGAGTCACTGTAGTGTGTAGTACTTTCTTAAGCCCTTATATTCCACTAGGGATAAACAATGTGAAAATGAAGGCCTTCTTTTAGCCATGATTTTTAGCTCACAAAATCTTCAACTCAAGACTATGGATTTACACTGTGGTGAAGGATAACCTTTAACAGTATAAGAAGATACTGGTATGATAGATGAATCAACCTTATAATAGTGCAATTTTAAGGAGTGTATTCTGGTATCATTAAATAGTTTTATGTGCCAGTACACCCTATAACATGGTGTCTCAAACCATATAGTTTATATCTTTGTCAAATAATTCTTCAGAGGCTCTTCGATTTGGAGACAATAATTTTCCAAATATTATGGTAAAAGGAACTCATTATATACCTGACAATGAAAAAGTCTTAGAAAATTTGAATGTGTTCTATGTAGAAGGGCATCAAAACATAGAATAGACTCAATGCCAGTTAAATGTGTATTCACATTTGAACAATATCAGTATTGTAATGGATAAAGGGTGAAAAACTCGATTGATCTCTAATTTACAAGCTTTTACTAATATCAGGATATGCTAAGAGAACTTATTAGAATTTTCATGCCCTTATGATAGTGAACATAGGTATTTAAATCAAAGTTATAGCTGCTTCATAAGGTAAACTTCATGACAACTGGTTCATAGCACAGGAGATTAGGACATTTTCGATATCTTCATACATTACTTATTACCATTTTCTTCATATACAGAGGGTTCTTAGAAAGCTGCCATTTCTTTCTTCACTCTCTCATATCCTCCATTATCTTATACATATCTGCAATCACCAGTAGACAATAAGGACTCATTAATTATGATACAACAAGATTCATTCATAATACTCAACATTTGGAGCTGATTCATTATAGATTTATGAGGACTTTTGCTCAAGAACAGATCCTTTTATTTGTCAGGGTCCTTTAGTCATTTACAAGGCGTCTAATTGATCCATTTTGGCTAGGATGACATAACTAGGTCTGCCTCTAACCAACAAATCTCACACACTCTCACAGGTTCAAACCTATTGTAATGTGCATCATGTGGAATGAATGTGTAGATTGAGGTACTTCAGTGGTTCTAACGTCATTAACACAAGGGTGGATAATGATGTTCCAAACTGAGTTAGAGCCATGTGAGGTCAATTAGGCCATGGTATACAGAGACAATATTTATGTTCCATGGACACTACTTTTAAATGGACTTAGTTCAAACTTATCCAGAACTCATTAACCCCTCACAGGAGATGAACAAAGACTATTTTGAATGAATCCAAACATTTGAAATAAGGTTAGTGGAGTGAAGACTTCCAAATACCACTTATGTACATGCTGAAAAGAGTCTCAAATGAGACTAGATAGTAACATGCCAACAACACTATGAATGGACCCTGGACAACCTGAATAAAAACTTATGAAAACCAAAATTAGAGTATTTACAAGTGATGATCCTACATCATACTCCCTAGAGATGGACAAAGATTTGAGTTCCCTTTTAATTCTCGGTGTTCTTGCAATTATTTGTTTCTTCATTAGGTTCACCAGCTCTTTCCATCTTACACGTCTTATTTCTCTTTTCTTAAGAAGGTTCTTGATCTTAAATATGTGAAAAATTGTTTTATCTTACCACTATGAATTTATCTTTCAGCTTCAGGAAAGTCATGAAAATTTTTCACATTTAATTTGCAGTTCATGATGATCATGATTAGGTATCTTGTACACATCTTTATCTTGAAGCAGTGGATTCTTCCAATCTATTTCAGAAATTCATCTTCATATTCTTTTACTTCTTCTAAGGATAATTATAAGATACCATCTTGTAGTTCAAATCTATGATCTTTTATAGTCTTAGGTTTATCTCTACAATAAGGAGGATATGAATTCAACAGATAAATTCCTTCATGACCGTTTTATCCATTTATAGATATTCTTCTTCCGTAAATTCTTCTTCTTCATTCATTTCTTAATTCATCTTTAGGATAAATAAAATGTCTAGTATGTCTTCATTCATGCCAATTTTATAAAAATTTTACTAGGGCTTCATTGTTCTTCAGGCCAAAAGTCATTCAATTGCATAGGACAAGGAAATTCCTTTTCCAGAACAAAATGAATGAAAGAGGCCATGATAGCCTGACATGAGAATCACATTTTGCATGATCTCTGTCTGTCATCTTCAGGGATATTGTGCTGATTGTATTCACTATTATGCTTTTCACTTATGCAAACTACCACACAAATTTCTAGATGAAAAATAATCAATATGCATACAACTTTGTGGAGCTTTTTCTTCTCTTTTACAAGAAATAAGTTTCTTCTCCTTTCTCTCAACAAGCCACTTAATGGAGAAATATCTACTATGGCATCATTCAGCTACTCCAACCAGAGAACTTGACTTTCCCTCTTACTTATCTGTTAGCACTCTGGTTCCTCAAATGATTCAAACTATCTGTACGAAAATCTACTAGCCTAAATCTTCATTAGACCAACTCCTCTTTCTTCCTGATATCACTAATGTAATTAAACTGTATCGTAATAACATGTAGTTCTGGATTAAAAACAAATTCATCTTTCTCACTTTTCTCTCTTAATTCTCTCTTTTCTTCTTTATTCTTTTTCACAAGTAAATTTTAAGACACGTTAACTTTGTGTCCAATGTGACCTACACCCTAGGAGATCCACCTAGTCATATTATGCACAAATTTTCTTCTCTCTCCACCTCAAATTTTGTTTCACCTTAGATCTCAGGGATTAACCTCTTTAGGATTTTATCTTTTAAGCCTATCAAAGGGTAGAGATTTCTTTTCTCCCCTCTTCAGGGAGAATTCAGTCACTTCCAAATATAAGCTCCTCTTATGTTCCAAGAGAAAACTTGTATTGACGAGAAAGGGATCTAATTTATTGGTTCATGACAACATTTATGTTATTCCTTTCATCATCATTTAAGTCCAGTTGTATCCCTAAAATCAATCCACGTTTGAACACACCTCAAGAAGTCTGGCTTTTCTCACAATGCAACAAAATTCATTGGTGTTAAACTTGTAAATAAGGATAATAATACCATACATCTTAGTTCAAACACATCTTGATAGTCTATGTTTACTCACGTTCAAATAGTTTATCATCATCACTTGTGTGTCCCATATTTACCATTTGGACTTTTTTATCTAGCTTATATGCCCCACTGAAGGAAAATGTCTTGTCATGAATATAACATTGTACAAGGTATAAACCTTCACTATAATATTTTCTTGGCATGACAGAGTGTAATCACATTTAAGATGATTCCAAATTTTTATCTCTTTTCTCTAAGCCCATCCAAGTGTATTCTCTTCCTACTTTTAAGTCTCTGTAGGCCTATGTTATCCTAGCCGTCAAATTCTCATAAATCTCATAAGTGTATTATTGGATTTCTATAACTTTCATATGGTGTAGTGGTTAGTCCTTTTCTAATACCAATTAATGGATTTACTACTTCATCAGAGTCAAATAGGCATTCTCCAACCCCTAATATAACTCAGGGACAACTCCTATTTCTTCTTCTTGGCTAGATTTAGTTGTCTACACTAGGGTTTTAAGTAAGTTATTACGTTTTTAGAGTTTTCCACTATTTTAGACTTTTAACCCACCTTGTACCATTCATATCAATCTTGCACAAGTAGTTTTGAATGTTTATACTCTCTTTTCACCAATGATTATGCTATGTTTTATTGTTTTGCTTCTAAAAACTTCTTGTTTGTTCGTAACACTATATAGTTTATTAGGAAATAAGAGATAAAATATGTAGAATAATCCCTTACAGAATCGCAACAGTAGAAACTAATATGAAGAAAATATTACACATCTGAAATAAAAGCGCAGAATAAATAACACAACATAGAGAGATAATATTTAACTTGGTTCACCTAATATGGGCTACGTCCACCAAGAATCACTTGCTTAGATTTTGTTGCAAGCCTCCACTCTCTCAATACAATACCCAGATCCATTTGGAGCTATGGTCAACAAACTCTACACGATTCACACCCGAATCAAAAACACATCTGCAATACATTTTCTTGTGCATCTATCATATGCATAAGACCATATAAATAGACAATTGCTTAAGTATTTTGATACAAAACCGTGGGTATCAAAAAAATGGGAAAAAACCAAAACCGTCCCATAAACCCGAAGAGGCGGTTTTACAAAAAAATGGGTACCGAAAAACCATGGGCCCAAAAACAGCCCATAACGGTTACCCATTACCCATGGGTTAATAAACCACCCATGAAAATTTGCTTCAGGGGCTTCACCCCCGAACCCCCTTCAATCGGGGGGGCTTCAACCCCCCGAACCCCCCTGACCCGCTCACCGGTGAGTGGGACTGCCATTAAAATACCCGAGTGTAACACATAGAAGATGTAACACACTCTAACATGAAAATAGGATCCACAAACATAACAATCTCCCACTTGGAGACTGATTTCCACTAAGAAAGCTTCTCAACCCTTCACTGTCATCCGTGAAGGCCAACCAAAGTTGAACATAGCTTTAGTTTATCCCTTGTGACCACCTTGGTCATCATGTCTGCAGGATTCTGACTGGTATGAATCTTCTCCAACTTCAACTTATCTTCCTCCAAAGCTATCTTGATGAAGTTATATCTCAACTATATATGCTTCATCCTAGAGTGGAAAGCAGAGTTCTTAGCTAGGTTTATATCACTCTGACTATCACTATGCAGCTTACATTCCTCTTGCTTATGCCCCAACTCCTCAAGCAATTGTTGTAACCAAATCATCTCTTTACTTGCCTCTGTGGCAGCAACATACTCAGCCTCCGTGGTTGACAAAGCCACCAGCTTCTGTAGTCATGAAATCTAGCTCACTGCTGTCCCACCTACAGTGTAAATATAACCTGTCGTGCTCCTCCTGCTGTCTACATCTCCAGCCATGTTTGAATCCACTTAACCACGTAAAGTGGTGTCTGATCCACTGTAGCAAAAAAATGTCCCCATGGTCCCTCTCAAATACTGAAGGATCCACTTTACTGCTTGCCAATGCTATTTACTCGGATCACTCATAAATCTACTCATAGCTCCCACTGCATGGGAAATATCAGGCCTAGTGCACACCATAGCATACATCAAACTGCCAACTGCTGATGAGTAAGGTACCTTGGACATCTGGTTTCTTTCCTGCTCTGTCTTCGGACACTGTTCCTTTGATAACTTAAAATGGCCTGCCAAAGGAGTCCCAACCGGTTTAGCATCCTACATGTTAAACCTATCCAATACCTTCTTAATGTACTCTTCCTGAGATAAATTCAGCTTTTGTTCCTTCCTATCTCAAGTTATCCTCATACCAAGGATTTGTCTGGCTGCCCCCAAATCCTTCATATCAAAGGATTCACTTAGCTGTTTGTTGAGTACTTTTATTTCCTGCATGTTTTTACCTGTAACCAACATGTCATCAACATACAAATACAGGATAATATAACTTCCATCCTCAAATTTCTTTGTATACACGCAATGGTCAGAATGACATCTGATATAACCTTGCTCCATCATGAAGCTATCAAACTTTGTATACCATTGACGTGGATCTTGTTTCAGGCCATACAAGATCTTCTTCAGTTTGCACACCATCTCCTCTTTACCTCTGACCTCATAGCCCTCTGGTTGCTACATATATAGTTCCTCCTCCAAATCACCATGGAGAAATGCATTCTTTACATCTAACTATTCTACGTGCAATTTTTTTGCTGCCACTATTCCAAGAATAGTTCTAATAGAAGTCATTTTTACTACAGGAGAAAAGATCTCATCAAAATCTATACCTTGCTTTTGTGCAAACCCCTTGGCCACCAACCGGGCCTTATATCTTTTCTTTCCTCCTTCATCTTTAACTCATTACACCCACTTGTTCTATAATGCTCTTTTTCCTTTCTGTAGCTTCACCAAATCCCAAGTCTAGTTCTCCATGAGATACTTATGCTCCTCATCAATGGATTGCTCCCACTTCTTACTGGCATCTACCTACATTGCTTCATCAAAGCTCTCTGGCTCTCCACTATCAGTGAGTAATAAATAATAAAGAGAAGGAGAAAAACGTTCAGGTTCTCTTCTTACCCTAGAAGAGCTCCTCAATATAGGAGTTTGGGGTTCCTATTGAGGGGGTTCCTGAAATGATTTATGTGTCACTTTCCCATCCGAGAAGATCCTCTACCACTGCATATTATTTCTTGGATTTTTCCCTGTTTTCCTGCAACTGCTACTTATACATGAATTTCTTATTAAATACCACATCCCTAAATCAAATGATTTTCTTGTCCTTAATACTCCAACATTTATATCCAAAGTCATCGCCACTATAACTAATGAAAGTACATTTTTCTGATTTAGCCTCTAGCTTGGTCCTATCATCCTTGTCTATATGAGCAAACACCTCACATCCAAAGACTCTAAGAAATGAATAATCAAATTTCTTACCATACCAAGCCTCCTCAGGTATGCCTCCATCCAAGGCACTTAAGGGTCCTCTGTTTATCAAGTACACAGCTGTGCTCATTACTTCTACCCAAAAAGAAAGAGGCAGTCCTGCATGTATCCTCATACTCCTAGCACGTTCCATTATTGTTCTGTTCATCCTTTCTGATACCCCATTCTGTTGCGGAGTTCCTGGAACTGTCTTTATCCTACGGATTCCATTCTTAGAACAGTAATCATTAAATTCATTGCTGCAATACTCCCCTCCATTATCTGACCTGAGACATTTTAGCTTAAGACCTGTTTCACTATCTACCAAGGCTTTCCATTTAACAAAAGTGTCAAATACATCAGATTTGTTTCTAATACAATAACCCAAAATTTCCTTGTTGCATCATCAATAAAAGTAACATAATAACTTGAACCCCCAAGAGATGATACCTGAGCTGGACCCCACATATCAAAATGTACCAACTCTAACTTACTCTCTTTCTTCATAGGTCCAACCTTGAGAAACCTTACTCAATTTTTTTCCCCATATATGCAGTTCTCACATAAATCGAAACTTGTTTTTGTATATCTAGGAAAATTCTTCTTTACGATGTCCCCTTATGACTCATATGACCGAGCCTATAGTGCCATAATGTTGTATCTGCATCTGAAGGCACAAGATTACAATCATTAGTACTATCAGTGGTTAAATACAAGGTTCCAACCTTCTTACCTCTTTCCACCACAAGAGCACCCTTAGTATCCTTCCAAGAGTTAGCTGTAAATATCACAGTACAACCATCACTTCCCAATTGCCCCACCGATATCAAACTTCTCCTTAATGTAGGCACATGTCTGACATCCTTCAATATCCATGTATTCCCATTCTGCATCTTAACCTGAATAGAACCTTTTCCAACTATACTGCAAGGCTCATCATCACCAAGAAAAACATGCCCAAAATCCCCTTGAACATAATCAACAAAATAATGCCTATGTGGAGTAGCATGAAAAGAAGCCTCTAAATCTAAAACCCAAGATTCAGTAATATTATGCAAAGAAAGAATCAAAGCATCCTGACATACATTACCCGATGCCACATTTTCCTCCTTATCTCAAAGCTCCCAACAGTCCTTCTTTGCATGCCCAGGCTTTCCACAATTCCAGCATACAATCTTGTTCTTGGATTTTGACCTTGCCCGATCTTTTGATTTTCCACGGTTTCCTCTATTCTTCTGTCTCCCTCTATTTTCCACTATCAAAGCATTCCCTGAAGTGGAAGATTCCCCAGAGATTTTTCTTTACATTTACTTGCTTAGAATCACCCCTACAACATCCTCAAACTTCAACTTCGAGTTAGTTGGAACTGAGTTACTTACCGCCACTACCAGGCTATTCCAACTCTCAGGTAAAGATCATAGAATTAATAAATCCCTAACTTCTTCATCAAATTCTATTGTAACCAAAGCTAGCATATCCACAACCGTATTGAAATCATTTAAATGATTTGCTACTGAACTATTCTCATACATCTTCATATTAAACAAATTTTTCATTAAAAATATTTTGTTAGAGGCAGATGGTTTTTCATACAACTTCCCTAATGCATCCATTAGATATTTTTTAGTCTTTTCCTTTGAAACATTAAATAATACCGAAGATGCAAGACACAGCCAGATTGTCGCAAGTGCCTTCCTATCCAGCAAATCCCATTCCACATCTGTCATACTCGAGGGTTTGTTCACCTTCTCAGATAGCGGAGTATAAGATCCTTTCGATAAAGGTAATCTTCCATCTGCATCTTCCAAAGACTAAAATTCTACCCGTTGAATTTATCAACCCTAGATCTTCCTTCATCTGCCATAGCTCCCACTCAAGCTAAAAACTTTCCCTGCGATTCAACACTTCAGTAAACAAAACCATGCTCTAATACCAATCGTTAGGAAATAAGATATAAAATATGAGGAATAATCCCTTACAGAATGGCAACAGTAGAAACTAATATGCAGAAAATTTTACAGATCTCAAATAAAAGTGCAGAATAAATAACACAACACAGAGAGAGAATATTTAACGTGGTTCACCAAATTTGGGCTACGTCCACCAAGAATCACTTGCTCAGATTTTATTGCAAGCCTCCACTCTCTCAATACAATACCCAGATCTGTTTGGAGCTATGCTCAACAAAATCTATAGAATTCACACCCGAATTCAAAACACATCTGCAATACATTTGCTTGTGCATCTATCATATGCATAAGACCATATAAATAGATAATTGCTTAAGAAGTTTGATAAAAAACCATGGGTATCAAAACAATGGGCAAAAACCAGAACCGTCCCATAAACCTATGGGTAGCCGAAGATGCAGTTTTACAAAAAAATGGGTACCGAAAAACCATGGGCCCAAAAACAGCCCATAACGGTTACCCATTACCCATGGGTTGATAAACCACCCATGAAAATTTGTTTTGGGGGCTTTTCCCTCGAATCCCCTTCAATCGGGGGGGCTTCAACCCCCCGAACCCCCCTGACCCACTCACTGGCGAGTGGGACCGCCATTAAAATACCCGAGTGTAACACATAGAAGATGTACCACACTCTAACATGAAAATAGGCTCCACAAACATAACACATTTTCTCAAGTTATGGGAGTTTTTACAAAACATGTATGTTGAAAAGCTCATTTTGAGCTCCTAGATTCTTAGCCTTTGAAAAAAATCATACAGTATCCTTCAAATAAATAATATAAGGAATTTTTATAGTAAAATTACATAGAAATTGAGTATAAAAATTTCTAAGTGAAAATGAGGTACCAGTGACAAGTTATGAACGTTTTTGTGAAGCACTTATGGGCTCTTCTAGACTATGCTCCAAGATAAGAGGAGAAAAAAGAAATTTTTGGTCTAAAATTCCTCAAATGAACATTTTTTCAATCATTAAATAGTGCATTATTGGTTTTTCAATGTACTTGAGAAACTGTAATTGATATTTGGCAAAAGCTTCATGCTATCTTGGAATGCAATTAAGGAGACTTGTTCAAAATCATTGAATCCCTATCCCAAATTATTCTAATAAAGCTCAATGTCTCAAAATATCTTCATCATGGTTTTTGGGGATAATGTAAATCCACTCCTCTATTATTCTTGTCAAGGAAATACCACTTTAGATCAATATTCTTGTTTAAGGAAGATAAGTTTTTGCATTATCTCTTAATGGGAAAGTGGTGAAATTAATTAAAATGGTGACTCTTGAGATATATTTTTCTTCAAAGCAACATGATTTATCATGAGAAACATCCATTTACTTCAAATGTATTTCCAAGAATCATTGGATGACAAATTGTGTTTTACTTCTTTAAAAAAAAAAATCTGCCTCATTACCAGTTAAGAATGTTTAAGAACTTCATCATTTGAGAAAATATGAAGGTGTTGACATAAAATTAATGCTCCATGAAGGAATGGAAATCTCTTTTGAAGCTATAGAAACTTATTGGCTCATTCATCTTTGAAAAATATGTAATTTTCACTCTTAGTCCCCTACAAAGACCTAGGATTCTCTTGACTTTGTTTTGGCTCGTTCTTCAAATGTATCCAACTATATTACAAAACATATGGAAAGATTCTCTATAGGTTCAATATGCCCATGTTGCAAGAAGAATTTTTGAAATTGGTGGAGCATCATTTGAGAATTCCTTGACTAAGTTTCTGAAACCGTGACAGAATGGCAAAAGTTCCTTTCTTTTTCGTAGTGTGATTGAATCAAATCTATTCAAAGCCAAATATTCAAATAATTGATGATCCAAGGAAGGAAAAAGTGTTTTTGAAATTTTTTAATGAGATGAATGGGGATTTACTTCATTTAGGAGCAGATAATCTTGTCACAATTAACTTCTCCTTGTGAAATCCTTCATTGTCAAGATAGAGTTAATTGTTGTGAGTTGAAATGGTAATAACATGCATCTCTTGAAGAGAAATATGAACAAGAATTGTTTCTAAATTTTTTTCACCATCTATATGACCTAAATCTAGTCAATTTCAGGAGAAAAAAAGGTAAATCTCTATGAACTCTTCTTGTGCACACAAGAGATGAACATTTCATATTTTTTGGTTAAGGTAAGATGAATACTAGAGATTAAAATTGTCAGCTTTCATTATCAAATGAGCTTAGCTCATTCTTGGCTTGATGTAGAAGTGGAAGAGTTTCTTACACCTTAAATAAGATGTGAAAAGTTACAATTTTGTCTTATTCAACTATGTAACTCTTGGAATTCAAGAAGATAGTTGGAAAGTCAGAGGCATGAAAAAAAAGGATCGAATGGATGAAGTTTTGGAAGGTGAATTTGAATAGTTATTGAGTAGATGAAGGGTGTATTTTTTTATCAGAGGAGTTAGAGAAAAAAAGAAGTTGAGTTTGATGAATGTTACTTGTGTTGAGATCATGATAGATCAGTGATCAAGTATGTGGAGCTAACAAAAACTTTGAGGTGTATGAAAGGAGGTGAAAAAGTATATATGGAAGTGAATACACAAGCAAAGTATCCATTAATAAATGACAGAAACCAAAACTAGTAACAATGAAGGGTATAGTTAGATAGATGATATGAACCTCAAACTATAAGATACAAAACTCTTATCCCCTGGTAATACATAATTTTATACATTTTCAATATGAATTTTCAACCCCTATTCCATGTCCCGAATAGGACCTCTATGAATTTTTTCAGCTATAAGTTTCATATAAACTATAATATTTGTATAGTTTAAAAAATATTTGTATTTTCTAATATGTATAATATATATATTTACCATACATATAAAACTATATAAAATATATAGATGTAAGATTATGGTTTATATATCCAAATTATAATAAACCTAAATCTAAACCCTAACCAAACCTATCTAAAGAATAACTGAAACTATGCTATTGCTGCACATATAACAAATATATCATATATTAAAATATATATGTAGTAATAGTTGGTGGCATCCCCCTCCAAACTACCTCCCTCCTTGATTTGTGCCACTTGGCACAGTCTTCTCACCCTTGGGAGCCCTAACCCATGCCCACCACGTGTTCATGGAACCCCCTCTTACCTCAACTGTTGCAGACCCCCCTCTCCTTTGTGCTAGGATTAGTCCCAAAGTTGGGATGGCAAATTTTGTTAAAATATTTATAAGCCTTAGCAAACATGTTCGATGGTGTGACTATAGTCACACGAACCCATTTTGTTTCAATCCCTTAGGGGCATAGCTTGATGTGTTGCTCGGTTTCTATGTGAGCGACTTGGCAATAGATGCTTACATTGTCCCTCTATGTAGCTCGACCATGGTGATTAAGTGGGTCAGTTAGTTAATTTGGTTTGCGATAAAAATTGAAATATGGTATTGGCATGATATCTCAATGAATAACTTGCCGAGGTGGTTAGCCAACTTGACTGAGTTAATAGAAAATACTTCCTAATAAGGAGCAAGAGCTCCATAAATTTTCTATATTATTTTTTTTTCTTTTGAAAAATGTATTTATAAACTATTTGTTTATTTTTTGAAAAGTATTAAAAAATTATGAAAATTATTTTTTGTAAAAAAATAGTAAAATATTATCATTTTATTTAAAATGATATGATACAATGACAAGGGTTTTGTCTTAATTTTGTTACAAAAATAAAATAAATTCATTTACATTTAGATTTAAGTGATTCATATCATTCTAACGTATTCATTTATAGATTATTCAATTAACAGGACCTCTTTTTTTAGGCATAGATTGATCATGTGCGATTATGAGGATTAAAATATGACATGGGAAATTTATATAAAACTCTTATTTTTAATCCTTGTTTATTACTTAATTTTATGTCTATTTTATGTAAAAATGGGGTCTAATCAATTTTCAATTGATAAATCATAGATGTTGAATGGAAACAAGTAGATAATTTCGAAGATTCAATTAAAGGCATAATTCATGGCTCACAAAATATGTATAGTTGTGAATGAAACTGAGAGAGCTCCTTCCTGAAGACACACAACTACTAACAACGTCACTATCTAACAAAATAAAGTACAAGAAGTGATGTCTATTATTTTGTGAGGTGTACAAGATGATTTATTGCTTCATATTGGGAATCAAGAGAGTCTGAGTGAGGCTCAGGCTCAATTGGAATCGATGCACGATGGTAAGTGTGTTTCAAAAATTATTAAATTAATTTTAGAACTTATGACAACTTACATGAAGGGAGATGGAAAAGTGATAAATTATTTAGCAAAAATCAAGTCACAATTAGATGGATGTGTAAGTAATTTTATTCAAGATAAATTATTATTTTCAATTATTCAATTGAATATTCATGAGAAATTTAGAAATTTAATTTGAATTTTGAATTCAAAATATCAAGCAGAACAGGACATTCCAGATTTGCAAACCATTAGTTCTCTTCTTATACAGGAAGAATGACTAATGTGAAATTTTTATTCTAGGGATAATTTCACTCAGCCACTTCTCATTTATAAATCAAAAGGTAAAATCTCTAGATTCAACCAAAACACATAAAAATTTTAAACCTCCTATAAAAGATAAGAAACCTTGAAATATAAGAGTTATATTTGATTGAAAATGTCATAATTGTGGTAAATTTTGACATAATAAAGAGGATTGCAAATTAAAAAATAACAAAACAAATATAACTAAAAGAAAACATCAAATTTAATTTATTTGTATGCCATCTTTATCACTGCAACAAAAAATGAATGGATGTTAATCAGTGGTTCCTCTAGACACACAAATTTTAGATCTTATATCCTATCTTAACTTAGTGAATGTAATGATCAGATCTATTTGGGTGATCATTCCATTCTTAATGTTCAGGGTCGAGGAAAAGCAAAAGTTGCGAATGATTTTGTTAACAATGTATTATTAGTTACTAAACATAAAATGAATTTTATTTCATGTTATAAGTTGACTCAAAATAACTATAGTGTAACATTATTAAAGGATAAATGGTTTATTAAAAATGAACATAATTTTACTATAGTTGAAGGCATTCAAAATGATGATTTGTATGTGTTTTATGGTTTTTCTTCTGATTCTTGTTTGAAAACTCAAATAAGTGACATGTAATTATGGCATGAGAGGCTAGGCCATGCCAATTTGAATAGCATTTTTAACATGTCTCGAGTAACACTAGTAACTAGTTTACCACCTATTTTCCAAAATGATGAAGGATGTGAACGTTGTTTACGTGGTAAATAATATGCTAATCCTTTTCATAGTCATCATGATGATAACTATTTTAATGTTTGGAACATATCAATAGTGATGTTTAAGAAGCCCCAGAAGTTCCTATTAGTGCAAAATCATAGCACCCCTGGATGACCTAAATATTGATTAGGGCCTCCAATGTGATTGTATAACATGGACCATCTCTCAAGATGTGGGACTTGTGAACTTGAGATGGACCTCTAGAGAAGGCTGGTTCCTTCTCCTAAACTACCTCCCACAAGCTATCCTAATGCAAAAAAACTATCTAATCCTAATCTAGCCTTCCAAGGAAGCAGGGAGAGAGTGCATGAAAATAAAGCCTACAATACGATGGTGATACACCAGAGAAGGAGGTTGTTGGTCACAATATCAGTCGCTTGAAGTGGAGAGGGGTGAGCACTACAAAGGATGGATAGATGCATCACTGAAAAAGGATAAGATTCACACAGAACACCACTTCTACCCATCAAACATAGCCCTCAAAACGTGTAATAGACACTAAAATTATGCGCATTATACCTTGCAATGGTGAGAGGTGAGAAGAGACATTAAAATAAGAAAGAATGGACAAAATGCATCACAAAAACATATTTTATTACTCCAAGAGTTCACACGGTACACCAACAGTGGGCAATGGGAAAGAAAATGCCATTATAGAGCCGAGAGTGGAGGCTTAAACTCCACATTTAACCCTTAGGGAGAAAGAGATAGGGCAGGAGGGAAAAGATGACAAAGCCCTTCAAAAATCCCCCTCCTTTACAATATATAGAAGAAAGAGAGGAGAGAAGGAAAATTAGAACCCTGCTTCAATCGCCCCTGTGATGCATTGAATTTCACTTGCAACTATGATGGGTCCTTGGATAGAGTCCATGCCTCTCATGTAGTGTTAATTGTTGTGTAAGAAAGGATGCACATTCTTCATCATGGTAACAGGTGCTAAGATCTCTTTAAACAAAATTTTCCCACTTGAATTATAATTCCTAGTCGAAAGATATGGTTGTCCAAAGGCATTCTGGGTTGGGAATTTAATGACGGCTTGAAATATATGAAAGGGTCTATCCATACAGGGTTCACGTGGTAGCCTCGTACATTTTAATATCTTGCCCCCTCCCTTTCATTCATGAAGTTACACCGTATAGACATGTGGCATCATCCACTTTCTCCTCCATCGCCTTACTATTCTTCTTGCATGCCTCCCATTGGTGGAGACACTCTACCTAACCCAAGACACGTGGAGGGCCATCACTCATTTAGAGGCTTCTGTAGGCCCTTCTCTAGTTAGCTGATTCAATGACCGACTCTTCCCCTTTTGACTTCTTACCACGTGCCAAGCCTATGCTTGTTTGGGGACCACCTCTAGATTTTAACTCTGAAGTTGTGTGGATGAGGCATATGGACGATTCTTCCCTCCTGTCATGAGCTTGGACTTTTCCAATGGCCGGTGTCCCATTTTAAGACCTTAGACACGTGGAGGGTTGACATTTGTTTCGAATCTTTCTTTGTGCTACGCCTTTGAAATTACGCTAATGAGGCATGTGGCACTTTCCGTAAATCTTCCATACTTTCCTTGTGTTCTGCCCAAGTCATTTCTATTTGACAAAGCCTTTATGTCTGACTCGAAACATATGGAGGCTTCCCACTCATTTGGAGACCCTATTTGGTGTTGATATTTAGATGTGCACCTATTGGACATGTGGAGGATTCTGCTTCCCTGAGAATTTTCAACTATCAACTCTATCTCCTTCAGACCACAAACACGTGGAAAGCCTACACTCATTTAAGGACTCTCCCTTGGGTCTCACTTTTGAAGCTACACCGAGGTGACATGTGGCACCCTCCGTGGGTCTATGAATTTTCAACGGCTAATGAGACCCACTTTTAGACATTGACTACATGGAAGGTAGGTTCTTTTTAGGAACTGCCGTTTGGGCTTGACCTTTAAAGATGTGCCAATTTGATGTGTGGAGGCTTCCACTGACCCTATTGTACTTAGCCGATTCAGGCCTACTCCTCTTTCTCCATTTTGTGGTTGGGTCCCTTCTGCTTATTTAGGAGCTACTAAGTTAGATCCTAGACACATGGAATCTTCATGCTCATTTGGGGACTTTATCCTCTTACACCTTTTGGAATCTCGTCAAGCTGATGCGTGGTGCCTTCTGTGACTCTGCTCTATTTTTCCCTGAGTCGACTCATATGTAAAGTCTGAAAACTTTGAGCCCCCCTCCTCTAATTTTTTCCTGTTGAGTTCTTGTCTCCTTTGACATTGTTATCCTCCTTTTCCAACCCTTTCTCCTCCATTGTCGAGCCCACCTGCCCCTCGATTTGGGATCAATTGTCATCTCATAGGATAGATCCAACCCTTCGGATTTTCTTGTGCAAGGTCATGTTTGATCAATTTTTCCTAGGGGAAAAAATTGGGATAATAGTTATGTGAGTCACGGGGACATATTCCTACTAGATGAAGAGAATAGTTGATTTTTTGCATCCATTGAGCATGGAGTCAAGAATGATAGCTTGATACTGATCCTATCCCTGAAACCTCTAGCCTGACTGCTTGCACTTGGTGATCCTGAGCCTGCCTCTTTATCTGCACTCTCAATTTTCATAAGAAAGTCTTGAAGGTGAGGTTCTAAGAGTAGAAAATTGTATTAACCTGGGGATATCACCTGTCCCTAAATGGACTTCTATAACATTCACCTGGAAGTAAAATTAATTGTTTAGCAATACAACCCTCGAGTAACAAATCACAACAACACCGCTATGTGCAAAAGGGAAAGATCATACATGCTCCAAATGGAACATGTAGAGTTTCCAAAGGCACTTGTTCTACTGAAAGAAAATCTACTACTACTCCTACAATAACCATAACAAAGAAAAGATAAAAAAAGTGTGTTATAGGTAGGGGAAATAGCTCCCCTTTATCAAAAAAATGCAGCCATGTATATGATTTGGCACTAAACATGGCTGTTACAATGAGTGAGAAATTGACAAGAGGCTGATCTTCCACTTAAATCATCAAGGTATCACCTAGAAATGAGATGAATGACTCTTTTAGTTACTATGCATTTGTATTAAAGAGGCATTGAAGCTGATCCTTAGTACTTTTAAGCTCAACCTCATGCTTGGGAGTAAGCATGACCGGTTTTGGCTTCTCCCTTGGCTCAAATGAAGTCAAGTACCCGATAGGGCATGGTCTGATCCAATGGATGGGCCTGTGGTTCTAAAATTCAATTACAGAAATGGATTCTTCCTGCGAACTTTCCATGTTGAATGGCATGAGAGATATGGGATCCTTGTGCCCCTTTCCTTCCTCATCCTGAAAATAAAAGGGCAGTTCATGATCCTCTAATCTTGGTTCTAAAGGACTGTTATGAGATGCAGGATGTTGTCCTTGAACACTCTCCTCCATGGCAGTGGACTCATGCATTTGGAAGTTGGATGAGGGAGGAGAAAATGATGTAATCTCCTCGGGCTCCTCTCCATCAAGGAAATCCTCCAAGTCAGAAAGATAATATTCCTCCTCATCGTCCTACTGCATGTTCTTGACCTCCTCCATGGTGTCCTCTGCATCTGCAATTTGCTCACCATGCTTCCCCTCATCTTCAGACATGAAGTTTGCAAGCTCAAACTCTTCTTCAACATTATATTTTGAAGGGGACAAAGTGGGAGGAAGAACTAAAGGTTCTTCTATGGCCTAATCTGCACTTGAAGCTTTTGGACCTGCATGGTCCTCCTCCATAGTTGGAATGTACTCCTCTTATGGATTTGGAGTAGTTCCTTCTTCCCTTGCTTGTGCTCTAGCTGAAGCTTCCACCACTTGTGGCTTGACCTCAGCCTCCTCCTTAGGCTTAAACAATAAGGGAATATTTTCAATTCCGTATGTAAGAGCCAAGCTCACCAAGCTTTTGATCATATCTTATCTTCTTGGCTCTTGTTCTCATTTCTCCCCTTGGCTAGATTCTTTAGTTTGTTCCCGACATGGAATCAGGATAGTAGGAGAAGTGGTGGGCAGGGTTTTCATTAGTTGTTTATTTATCTATGTTTGAGGGGAAGGCATTGCCTTTGGATCTTGTGGAGGGAACTTAGATTTTGAAGGGAAAAGGGAAGAGAAAATGAGATGATATGGATGACTAGGGGATGGAGAAGGAAAATTGACACTTGTGGCAGAAGATGGGAAGCTAGAATCATTATATTGTTGTGATGATACTGATCAAGGAAGAGGAAAAGAAAAGTTATGAGGTGGTGGACTTACCCATTGACAAGGTTATCTTGTGTCCAACACATAAGCCTCCATCTCCATAGTCCATTTCACAAGTTGGGGCAGCGTATCAACCTTGAAGTCAAGCTTCCCCTTCGGGATATAGTTTCTTGGAAAATGGTAGACCCATGGAAAAGGTTCCCTACAACAAATCCCAAATGCCTTCATCTGTGTTGTAGCACTGGACTGCACCATGCTAGCCTCCATTCTTTGGATCTTCTCTAGCAGATTAGCAATCTCCACATAACTGTCACCATCATATGCGTACGCTTTCACTTGATAAGCCCCGTGGAAAAAATGGTTTTGACACTCTCATATGGGTAAGCATAATGGTTCTGGATCTGATCATAATGTTGATTAGGAGGATTTGGGAAATACATTGGAGGCTGAATGCACTACTGTTGCAACAAGTGTGAGTTCGAAGATGGAAATGAAGTCATGATTGCACAACGTCATGAATGGTAGAAGATGAAATATATGGAAAGAAATGGGTGAAAATGTATGGAAGAAGGTCCACAATTTTAAAGATGTGGGTTCTTGACCAAATGGAGTCACCAAATGTGCTTTAAATGCCTTCAAAGGCTGAAATATTCACCAAGAGTACATTGAACATGATTAATTGAAGAGGTAAGTTGCTTTAAACCTTTCCCACTTGGTGTGCCAAAACTGTTAGTGCAAAATCACAGCAGCCATGGATGGCATGAGATTCAAGTGGGGCTTCTAGTTTGATTTCATAACATGGGACCATATCTCAAGATGTGGGACTTCCGAACATGAGATAGACCTCCAGAGAAGGTTGGTTCCTGCTCCTAAACTACCTGCCACAAGATATACTAATGAAGGAAAACTATCTCATCCTAATCTAACCTTCCAAGGGACCATGGAGAGAGAGTGCATGAAAACAAATCCTACACTATGACGAGGATACACCAGAGAAGGAGGTTGCTGGTCACAATATCAGCTGCATGAAGTGGAGAGGGGTGAGAAATGGAGAGGATGGACAGATGCATCAAAAACAAAGGATAGGATTCACACATAAAACCATTTCAACCCATCAAACATAACTCTCAAATCCTGCAATAGACACCAAAAGTATGCAAAATATGCGCTGCAATGGTGAGAGACAAGAAGAGACAATAAAATAAGAAAGAATTGAAAAAATGCATCATGAAACATATTTCATTGCCTCAAGAGTTCACATGGTACACAATCAATGGGCAAGGGGCAAGAATATTCCATTATAGAGCCGAGAGATGAGGATTAGACTCCACATTCCACCCTAAAGGAGAAAGAGAGAGGGGGGAAGGAGGGAAAATATGACCAACCCCTTAAAAAATCCCCCTCCTTTATAATATATAGAAGAAAGAGAGAAGGAGAGAGGGAAAATTCAAACCCTACTTCAACCACCCCAGTGATGCATTGAATTTCACCTACAACTATGATAGATCCCCTGAAAAAGTCCATGCCTCCCATGTGTAGTTCCTTGATGCAAAAAAAAGAAGACCCATTCTTCATCATGGTGGTAGGTGAGAGAATTGATAGCCTAAAAATTGGCTGATCAAATCATTAATGGTGGAAGGTGAGTAGTAGGTGCCAAGATCTCTTAAAAAAGTCCTTTACCACTTAAATTTGAATTCCTAGTCAAAAGATATAGCCATCCAAAGGAATTCTGGGTTGGGCATTTTATCCGGGATCATAATAGGTGAAAGGGTTTGTCCATATAGGGTCCAAGTGGTAGCCTCACACATTTTAATATCTTTCCCACTCACTTTCACTCTTGAAGTTACGTCGCAGAGACACGTGGCATCGTCTGCTTACTCCTCCATTCCCTCAGTGTTCTTCCTGAGTCCCACCCATTGGTAGAGACACTCTACCTAACTCGAGACACATGGAGGGCCAGAGCTCATTTGGAGACTCCTCTTGTATCCTGCCCCTAAAGATGCACTGAGTTGACGTGTGGAGGCTTCTGAAGAACCTTCTCTACTTAGCAGATTCAATGGTCAGCTCTGTCCCTTTTGACTTCTGGCAACATGGCGAGCCTACACTTTTTGTGAGAATGCTGACGGATTTTAACTTTAAATTTTCATAGACGAGGCACGTGGAGGATTCCACCTACCTGTCCCAAGCTTGGACTTTTCAAACGGCTGGTGTCCCATTTTTGGACCTTAGACATATGGAAGGTTGGCACTAGTTCGCAGTCTTTCTTTTGGCCGCACCTTTGAAATTGTGCTGATGAGGCACGTGGTACCTTCCACTGCTCTTCCATACTTTCCTCATGTTCTTCCCAAGTCCTTTCTATTTAACTAAGGACTTATTTCTAACCTGAGACACGTGAAGGCTTCCCGCTCATTTTAGAGACCTTTTTTGGACTTGATCTTCGAAGGTTTTCCTATTGGACATGTGGAGGCTTCTGTTTCCCTTATAATTTTCAACTGTTGAATCTCTCTCATTTCAGCCATGGACATGTGGAAATCTTGGCTCATTTAGGGACTGTCCCTTGGGTCTCACTTGTGAAGCTATGATGAGGTTACATGTGGCACCCTTCGTGGGTCTGTGAATTTTCAATGACCAATGATACCACCTTTTAGACCCTGACTACATGGCGGGCTGGAACTTTTCGGCGACCGCCTTTTGGGCTTGACCTTTGAAGATGCACTGATTGGACACGTGGAGGCTTCTGCTAACCATATTGTACTTAGCCAATTCAGGCTTGCTCCTCTTTCTCCATTTTTTGCATGGGTCCCTTTTGCTTATTTAGGAGCAACTAAGTTGGGTCCTAGACATGTGGAAGCTTTGCGCTCATTTAAGGACCTTCTCCTCTTCCCTATTTTGGAATTGCATCGAGCTGACACATGGCACCTTCAACGAATTTGCTCTGTTTTACCTAGAGTTGACTAGTATGCAAAGTTTGAAAACATTAACCCTCAATCCTCTGATTTTTTCCTGTTGAGCTCTTATCTCGTTTGATACTGTTGAACTCCTTCACCGACCCTTTCTCCTCCATTGTCGAGCCCACCTTCCCCTTGATCTGGGATCGATTGTGAGCTCGCAAGACAGAGTTGACCCTTCTGATTTTCTTGTGCAAGGTCATGTTTGATCAATTTTTTGTGGGGGAAAAAATTGGGATAACAGTTCGTTCCCTTAATGGTTCTTTATATGTTATCACTTTCATTGATTATTTCACTTGTATGATTTAGTCATATTTCATTAAAAGAAAATCATATGTATTTTCAAAATTTAAATAATTTAAATATTTATTTGAAAACTCTTCTAGGTAGAAAATTAGGAGGGTTAGAACTAGTAATGAGGGAGAATATGTTAGTTAAGAATTTTACTCATTTTGTGTTGAATGTGGGATTCAAAGGGAAATGACTACTCCTTATTACTCTCACTAGAAAGGGATTGCGGAAAGGAAAAAATAAACCATTCCAGAAATGGCTAGGACCATGATGCATTCTTCGCAAGTTATTAAGTTCCTCTATGCAAAAGTTATGAACGTTGTTGTTCATATATTAAACAGAGGTCCCACTAAAGCCTTAGTAAATTCAATTCCTTTGGAAAGTGGTCAAACCAAAACCTCGGTATATCTCATTTGAAAATATTTGGTGGCCCTGCTTCCCTCTTCATTCCAAAATAAAAATAGAATAATCTCGATCAAACCTCCTTTCCTTGTATCTTTATAGGATACGGAATAAAAATAAAGGTCTTATGATCTTCGATCCTTTAAAACTAGAAGTTATAGAAAATAGGAATGTTTAAATCTTGTAAAAACCTTTTTTTCTTCTTTTTTTGCATCTTCTGTTATTTATGATTCAAATTAAATTAAAAATGAAAATTGTGAAAATGATGTGTGTGATTAATAAACTAGTGTTGAACCTATATTTTAAAATGATATTGTTCCTAATTCCGTTGTAACTAAAAGAGCTAGATGGGTTGAGTATATTATTCAAGACTCTAATCCTTAAAACCTTCAGAAAATTACTAGAAGTCTTCATACATACCATGCTTCGATGACTTTGTATGAACTTGAACCCCAATATTTTGAAGAAACTTCTTCTGAAAAAATATGTGTAGATGATATAAAATATAGATATAATGCTTTGATTAAAAACTAGACTTAGGAATTAGGTCCTCCTCCTAAAAAATGAAGTATATTCAGATCTCGATGCCTATACAAGATTAAAAATAAAGAATATGGTAGTATAGATAAATTCAAATCCATACAATTATCTTGAGGGTTTAATAAAAAACCAGGTATCGACTACGTTGAAAAATTTTCATGAGTTTCAAAAATGAGCACATAAATATTTTGATTGCCTTAGCTACTCATTATGGTTGGGAAATCCATCAAATGGATGTCAAAAATACTTTTTAAAATGGTGATTTAAAGGAAAAAAAATATATGACTCAACCTAAAGGATTTGAAGAACCAGGTAAAGAAATGTATGTTTGTAAATTGAAAAAATATTTATATACTTTAAAACATGCTCCTAGAGCTTGGTATTCTAGAATTAACAATTTTTTCAATGAAGTTGGTTTTTCTATTTGTTCATATGATAATGATTTATTTGTTAAAATTGAAGAAAATTTAATTATTCTCATTGAATTGTACGTTGATAATTTTTTTATTACTATTAATTCTAACAATTTAATTATGAAAATTAGAGAAACGTTAATGCAATATTTTGAGATGATAGACTTATGATTATTGCATCATTTTTTTTGGCATGGCTATATTTTAGGATAAAAATTCTATTGTAGTATCTCAATCAGTATATGAAACTAATTTTCTTAAAATATTGAATATGATTGATTGTAAACCATTTTATCTTCATATAAAAATAGGATGTAAACATGATCCTAAACCTGCATGTGAAAAATCCAATCCTACTTTGTATTAGAAACTTGTAGGCAATTTGATTTATCTAACTATTACTAGACCTAACATTGCTTATGCAGTAGGAATTGCTTCAAGGTTTATGAAGGAGATTTATCAGGATCCCTAGACATTAGAAATAAGAATTTTTATTTATATAAAGGGTAAAAGTAATTTTTGTTTAGATTATATTTCATCTAACAAAGCATATTTATATGGATATTGTGATTCTAACCACATTAGTGACGTGATAGATCGCAAGTCTACAACTGGATATGTATTCAAGTTTAGTGTAGGTGTCATTAATTGGAGCAATAAAAAATAGCCATAAATTTTCCATTTCTTCTACTAAAGTAGAATATAGAAGTGCAATGGAAAGCAGAAAAAGAAATCCATGTGGCTAAAGAGGGTGTTGGAAGAGATGCACATGGAAGCTAAACGAAGTACTAAGAATCCATTTCAATATAAAATAAAAAAGTATATCATGATACATATGCACTTTATTCGTGAGAAGGTTCTGTATAGTGATATATATCTCCAGTATTGCCTGATTGAAGATTAGGCTGTAAACTTGTTTATTAAGCCATTGTGTGTTGTAAAGTTATGAAATTTTCATGTAATGATTGACCTTTCCGAGTTTCCATTTAGGTGGAGTTTACATGGAAATTACACATCGTAATGACTGACCGGTTGTTGACTCCTTCTCCTCTATACTTATATTTGTTTTTAAAATCATTGTAAAAAATATCTTGTATGATCTAATTAAACTGATAGAGTCTATAAGTAAAATGATAGATTTTATGGAAAAATATAGTCCAATGTACATCTATTTGTAAAGGAATTCCTTTTATTATAAAAGGCTTCTAGAGAAGCGGTATAAGAATATTTCCATGAGAAATAATGAGATTTAGTCTCAAAAATACATTTGCTATCCTAAAACTATAGGGTTTATGGATTTGTAAATCCTATTGTACAAGCACGTAATGTTGGCATATGGATTTCCAATTAATATTAAGGGGGAGTGTTAGAACTATAATATTAAGTGTATCATAATATGTAGTTTATATTTAAATAATATAGAATAAATTTTTTTATTATTATTAAAATATAAACTTTATATTAGGTGGGTGGTTAATCTAATTAACTAACTAATTATATTGGGGTGTGACTCGTCACTTAAGAAGGTCATAACCTTTCAGGTTATTTAAATATGACTGTAGGTCATATTCAAGATAATTCAAATCAATCAATCATAGATAAAATAATAATATTCAAACGGGAATACGAAGGTAAATCCTGGTAAATACAGGGAATATAAGTGGGGAGGGAGTTTATGGACTAGTGGATGTAAAAAAATTTCACATGTGGATTTATTCTCCATGGATTTTATCCATTTAGGGCTTTTCCAGGTTATATCATGTGTTCTATATTCTCTGTGTTATTTACATTTATTTATAATTTTTAAATTTATATTTAATTATGTTGGTGAATATATTTTCCACCCCTCATCCTAATAGAGAAAGGATACTAATCTCGGTTAGTATGATGATATGTTATTATTTATGAGGTATTAAGCATGTCATAGATTTAGTATAAGTAAGGGTAATGTCATTATTCCATAGGACTGTAGATGCTCAATAATTGTAGTTTGGTAATGTTTTGTTTAGCATGGTTCAATATTTACATGATGTATTGAGATTCTTGGACGCATATGACCGAGTTGAAGAAGTTGTATGCACCTACAAGATATATACATCAAAGGAAAATTTTGTGACATCGTGAGGAATGAGGTTAGATTGATCATAAAATGTTGTCATTATATAAAGATATGGGTAGATATTGTTATAGCTTAAATGTGTGCTTCTAGATGCTGATATGAGTGATCTCAAACCATCAACGATATGAAGTAGTTTTTTAAGTAAAGATTTTAATTTTTTTGGTTCATAAAAGCATTATTTCAGGTAATTATGATTTTTAAGAATTGAGATATTTGTTTAGGGATGAGATAAAACGTCTCAAGTGATTTATTGTCGAGAACTCGAGGTGAGTCATTCAATTTTGTGCCTTTGAGCTAGATACAATGGTCTAAATTACAGGGGGAGTGATGGTTTTCTGATTATTGTGTTGTATCGAGGTTGGGAGATCATCAAAGTTGGTTCTAAGTGTACCAAGAAGTCTATTTAGGGGTGTGATTCCTAAGTATAATATGGAGAAAGAGAATGTGCTTGCAAAGAAGGGAAAAACAATTTTTAGTGAAAATTTCAAGGTCTGGTGCTTGAATTAGATCTATGGTTGATGTTTCTAACAAAATAATGATGCTATGAATCTATGGGAGATGGAAATTATACATCTACAATATTCCTTTTTCATTAATGTAAAAAGGGGGATAAGTTCAGGTAGTTTTCAATCAATGACAAAGGGGGAGATTGTTGGCATCTAGTCTTATAGATGTTTCATTAATGAAAAAACACATTAATGATAAATTGAATGATATAGTAGGTTTATATGATGATGTGGATGGTATATCCATGCTGGTGTTGGTGACTTCATGATGATACAGTGAGAGTCAATGAGGATTGCTTCCTCTTGCAAACCCATTTAGGTGCCTAGGTGATGATGAAATATGGTATTAGCTTCTTGAATGCTTGAGAATAATTTTGGAATTATGAAAAAAAGTTTTGGAGAGTTCTTGGGCACTCACATAAGGTGCATGGTGCAAATACATGTGATTTTCTATGTTACAGGTGCTCATTTGGAGTAGATATGGATGCTAGGAGATATGATGGTACATTTTGGAGCTATATGATCTCATGGATGCATGTAATAAGATGTATTCTAGTATACTAGGCATTTTTTGGCCATTTTTAACAATTTCATGATGATTTATATCATTCTTTTAGTTTTACATATCTTCTACAGTGTGAAACCCTAAGGGGTTGCTATGCAAGTCTTAGTGACTAGAGGGTTTGAGGTATGGTGATGAATTTATGATTTTAGATGTTATTATGATGTGTCATGGTGATTTGAGAAAAATGTTAGGTTTCCATGATGTGAATTTTGCAATATATATTAGTTTTGGTAAGACAAGGATAAAAGCTAGTGTTTTTCTAGCTCGAATTGGAACTTTTGATGCTCACCATGAATAGTGTGATTTTCATAGGACTTTTTGGATTTCAAGTATTTTTATACATTGATTCTATAAGGTTTCACAAAAATAATGAGGCCATATCATGGTCAGTTTTTTATGAGCGAATGTTAAGAAGGTAAACAATTTTTTATGAGTGTGAAACCCTAGCTTGAAAGCGGTATGGAATAACTACATCCTAAGTGGATAGAATATATTACTAGTATGTATATGATGATTGTGACAAGTATGGTACTCATTCATATTTCTATAAAGGTATGGTATACGTCATGGTGATGATTTGGCCCCACTCAAACAATTCAGTTTCGAAAGAACAATGTTTTGGAACAAGGTTGTACAAAGGAGTAATATGCTAAATTGATATTTTTGAATGTATGTGAGTTTATATTTATGTCCATTCATGTTTTTAGACATTTTCATGTAAGTACGTGGTCAAATGAGATCCATTCAGGTTAAATGGTCAAAGGGAAGTTTTGAAGCCACAATAGTAGTGTTAAGTAAAATAGGCATAACTATAGCTACAAGTGGAATATTCAGAAGATTAAAAAATGTGTATACAGATGTGGTGAAGACCATTTATTTGTTACAGATCTGGTGAAGAGGGGCATCAAGATTTTTAATTCCCACATTCTTATACACATGACAAGAGGCAAGGAGATGCACCAAGAGTAAATCTTGTTGAAGCTTAATAAGTAGAAGATTAATAGGACCTAGAAATTCCACCAAATGTTGGAGAAAATCTGATGATCAAGAGCACGATGATTGTTCCAAGAAAGGATATCAAGGGGGATGCATGGCTGTGTAAAAATATTTTTAGAACAAGATGCACTTCCAGAGGAAAGGTATGTAATGTTATTATTGATGGTGGTAGTTGTGAGAACATGGTTTCAAATGAGATGGTCGAGAAATTGGGTCTGCATTGTGAGAAGAATCCTAACCCTTACCTTATTGCATGGTTTAAAAAGGGTAATGAAATTAATGTTGATAAGATATGTTTAATAATTTTTTCTATCAGGAAAAGTTACAAGGATGATATTTGTTGTGATGTTATTCCTATGGATGCATGTCATATGTTGCTAGGAAAACCATGGCAATTTGATAGGAAAGTTGTTCATGATGGGGGAAAGAATACTTATACTTTCTGGAAGGATGGCATAAAAATAGTTTTACTACCTGTTGGTGCTCAAAATGGTCTCGCCATATCCGTTCCTTTGAAAGATTATTCATTCACAACCTCTGTCATTTTCTCCTTCCCCGTATGGTGCTTGGTTAGTCTTATTTCCATTTTTAGTCTACTCCTAGGTCGAGGATCATGTGTGGGTCTGTATTTGTCTCATGGTTCCTTTGGTCCTCTAAAAAATATCTGTATTTTGGGTCTCCCGTGCACTGTCCCTTCACAAACTCACTTTTTCCCATTTTCTCCATTCTCCATAGTCAAAATTTGTTGTTCTTTCCATTTTTTCCCTAGGTGCTTGAGGATAAATGAGTTGATGTGTCCCTAAGGATCATGTTTGAGCCTTGCAACAGTCTAAATTATCTATCCTTAAAGAAAACCTCATTTTCTAGCTTAAATGGATGTTTCTCTGTGTTTTACGGTTTGATGGGAATTTTCCCCGGTCATATTTGCATCCTTGTATCAACAGTGAAACATGGAATCCTTTGGTTGGTTGCAGTTCTATCGGACACTTCAAAAATTCTATAAAATACCACAAATTTAAAATGTGCCCACATGGAGGAACGACGCTTGATTGAGAATCAACATTTTGGTTTGGCTTCGAAGTAGCATCGAGAGGGCACGTGGAGGGTTGGTAGGAAAGAGACACGTGGAGGCTCCCGTTGGGTTTCCCATACTTAGACAAATTTCAAAAGGTTTTTTGGGAAGTCCAAGACACGTCGAGGAATGATGCTTATTTGAAGATCTACTTTTGGGCTTTGCCATGGAGTAGTGTTGCGAGGACACATGGAGGCTTCTATTGCTGCGCCCAGAATTAGAAAATTTTTATACAGATGGAAATAGTTTGGTGGAACAGGGATTCGTGGTGAGCCTACAATCTTTCAGGGTTTTTAACTTGGGAACCATCTAAGAGGAGTGCCATGCGGACACGTGGGGCACTCCACTCACTTTGTATTTTACTTAGACTTTTCAATGACCAAAAGGAGACTGCCTCAGAGCTTGACAAGTGGCACCTTCTGCTAAGCTTCAAGCCTTCAAATAAATTTTACTAGAGCAGGACACATGGCGATCCTACGTTCATTCAAGCTATAAAATTTTTGGCACTGCCTCAAGGTGCATCGTGGTGACACATGGCAATTTGAAAAGTCATAGGGGGTGGGGAGGCAGACCATTAGAGGTAATTCAAAATTTTCATCTCTTTGCTTCATAAAGGTTAAAATAGAAAAAATGGCCCACGAGCCCAATGGGAAATAGTTAATGTTTTTCCCTAGTCAAAGGCAGAGGTGCGAACCCGTGGAGGAAAATTGCAAAATTTTCCTTCTGAGTAAAAATAGTTAAAAGTAAAAGAGGAAGCATAGTTCTGCTAGGACCCACATTGGGACATGTGTCAAAAGTATTTCTCAAGGGTGGAGGTACGGGGAAAACTTATAAAATTTTCCTTTTTCCAAACTAGAGTCAAATGGCAGAATTTCTCTATGTTTCTTTTGGGGCCCACCTTAGGACATGTGTCAGGCCCATTTTTTAGAAGTGGAGGTGCAAAGAAAAATGGGAAATTTTACCTTTTTTTGAAATGGTCATAAAAGGTCAAAGGAAGCCCCTGAGCCTATTTTCGCATCTTCCACATGGATGGCCCACATTCAAAATCAAAGATAAACAGTTGCTGAGCATCTAAATCTAATTTTCCCCCCATTTTTTCTGTGTAACTCCTGGGAGTGTGATTCTTCATGATTTCATGCTATTTTCTACATGCCAAATAGAGGAGCAAGTTAATTTTGATATCTAGAGTTTTGTGGGAGAGATATAGAGACATATTTTGCTATTAAAATGGCCTGAATCTCAAGCCTGATCTGGTTTTTCATTTTTCTTCTCCTGAGCACACAATGGGCTAGATTTTATTGATATGGGGCGGAAGTGGTTGGTGAATAGATGGAGTCATGTTTTTCCCGAGAGAAGAGATGAATGACAGGGGAAATTGAACAGATTTTCCCTCGAGAACCTTGAGACTTTTATAGATTTGATTATGTGAATCACGAAAGAATCATGGAAAGCACTGGTGCATTTAAATTTTTTGTCTTTTGGGAGGAAGGGGCTCTATTGGAAATGCTATAAAAAGAAAAAATTTATCATGCAAATGGTTGGGAGTTTTTGGAAAGATCAGTACTAATTTTCTTGAGTAGAAAAAGATTTACAGAGCCCATCCATTTTGAGAAGCCATCTAGAGAAGCCTGTATATCTCTCTTTGTGTCAAATTTGATCGTGTCAAGGTGGTTGCAAGTGTACAGCCATTGACAAGCTTTGAGATTTTTATGGAAACTTTCCCTTTCTGATAAATTTGATCAAACTTTGATTTATCCTATGTCAATCTTGAGTAAAGTGTATTTATTTCATTTCTAAATGCATACGAGTAGTTTCTCTTGTTTCTATTGCAATCTTGTACCAAAATATATTCCAATCACATAGGTCATAGTCCTTTTGATATTTTAGTGGCTTCTACAATTTCATTTCTCATAAGATCCTTGATCTGGGAATGGGATAAATGATTTAAAATCACTTTTCTTTCATTTTGTTGATAGATATTCTTTGTAAGCCTCTAGGTGTACCTCAGGCATGACTTGGTTTAAATATTTGTGCTTTATTGGGTCCTCTAACTTGAGCCTTCATGAACGAATCCCACAGGTTGTGTGAAAGAGTGCTAATTTGGGCCTCCATTGAAGCACATATTCTAGTTGAGGAAACATTTTAACTTTTTGTGGCATTTTGTTGATTGAATCTTTCCATTTTACATAAGCTCTCAAGGATCTGGTGAGTCAAGTTCATCCTATCTTCCCTCCCACAAAAAATATATTTAAAACAACTAATCCTACCCATAATACCCTTGTTTTTCATGTATGTACACAAATGCATAATCTCTATTACCAAAACATGCAGAAATAATCAGGATCTCAAATGTCTTTAGTAACCTTTGCCTTGTTGTGAGAATATCTCCATAATCTGGAAGTGACAACTCGTGAGAGTCAAATTTGGTGTGTTAATCAGATTTCGATAAAGTGTTTGAGGTTGATTTTGATGCCTTGCATGTGGGTATTGGTGCTATTCTAAGTCAAGTTGGAAATCCAATAGCTTTCTTTAGTGATAAACTAAATGAGGTAAGAAAGAACTACTCTGCTTATGATGTGTAATTTTATGCAATTGTACAAACATTAAGTCATTAGAGGCATTACTTACTGCCTAAGGAGTTTGTGTTATTTATAGACCACATAGCCCTTAAGTATGTGAATACAAAAAAGAAGTTGAATACTAGGCATGCAAAGTGGGTATCATTTTTGTAGGGTTATACTTTTTCTCTAAAGCATAAATCTAGGAAAACAAAACCGAGTTGTG
Source organism: Taxus chinensis (assembly GCA_019776745.2). NCBI lineage: Eukaryota > Viridiplantae > Streptophyta > Pinopsida > Cupressales > Taxaceae > Taxus > Taxus chinensis. The sequence goes on from CM034155.1 coordinate 390,159,356, forward strand.
AGATGCATTGAGTAGGTGTGTGACTCTATTTACAAATATGGAGAATGAGGTGGTTGATATTGAAGCCATAAAGGATTTGTATTCTTTCTTATATCTGATTTTAAGGATATTTTTGACGACGTTAAGTAGACCATTTTTCAGGTGATGTAGGAGATTTCTAGGACGAGTACCTTTTGCAAGATGACTATCTATTTAAGGGATGACCAACTATGTATTCCAGTTAGGTCTATGAGAGATAATATAGTGAAAGAGCTGCATATCGGAGGATTGGCTGGGCACTTTGTTAAGGATAAGACGATAGCCTTGGTAGTAGAGAAATACTATTGGCCAAAGTTGAAAAGAGATGTGGTAAGATATGTGGAGAGGTGTCAAATTTTCCAAGTCTTGAAAGGAAATGCACAAAATACAGGGCTATATATGCCATTGCCTGTTCCCAAAGGCCCGTGGACAAATTTGCGTATGGATTTTGTTTTGGGATTACCAAAAACACAATGAGGTAATGACTCAATTTTTTTGGTTGTTGATAGGTTTTCTAAGATGGTTCATTTTATTGCCTGCAAGAAAACTAGTGATGCGACATGCAGTAGCATGGATTTTGTTTTTCAGAGAAGTTGTTCGCTTGCATGGTGTTCCAAAAACCACTACTTCAGATAATGACACTAGGTTCTTAAGTCATTTCTAGAGGACTTTATGGAAGAAGTTGGGAACTAAACTACAGTTCAACAGTGCCTATCATCCTTAGACCGATGGGAAAACAAAGGTGGTAAATCATGAGTTTGGGAAACCTGTTAAGGTGCATAGTTGGGGAAAAGCCAAAATAATGAGATTTAACATTACCACAAGTCGAGTTTGCTTATAATAGCTCTGTAAATAGATCCACAAGAAAGTCCCCATTTTATTATTATGTATTGGAGTAATCCAAAAGGGGTGTTAGATTTTGTGCAGCTACTAATGGATGGCAGAGTCAGTGATGATGTAGAAGCATTTGTGGAACATATACAACAATTGCAGGAAGATGTGTGGAAGAAGTTGTAAACTAGTAATGATCGGTATAAGGAAACAACAGATGTGCATAGACAGGATGAAAGTTGTTTACAGCGGGTGAGTTGGTTATGGTATACCTGTCGAAAGGAAAGGTTTGCTAAAAGGAACCTATAACAAGCTGAAGTACAAAAAGATTGGTCCCTGCAAAATCATGAAGAAGATAAATGATAATGCTTATGAGGTAGAATTGCTAGGGACATTTTGATATCTCTCCAGTGTTTAATGTTTCAAACTTATATCTATTTTCATAGGGATAGTGAAGAAGGGGATTTTATTGAAGAAGTAGTAGATTGGAGACAGCAGGTTCCAATCAAAGAATAAAGAAGAAGTGGACCATATTTTGGACAAGAAAATACAGTGGACCACACGACATGGGATAATACAACAAATATTTGGTACATTGGAAAGGATTGACACAAAAGGAAAACACACAAGTCACAGAGTGGGAGATTAAAAAAGTTGGATAAAGATAAATTGCAGAAATTTGAAGAAGACAACTTGTAGGAGTTGCGTTTTTTTAAAGTAGGGGATAATGATGCACTAATTTTAGCAAGAACTTGAAAAGGTCATAACTTGTGTTCTGGGTGTCCGTTTGTGTCCTTTTTTTTTAAACCACATGTTTCTGATGAAATGAACATGCTAATCAGACCCTGGCCTTGCTAGTTGGAGCATGTTTTCGACACATTTTCGGGCCCTGAATTCACCATCTAAAGGCCAAAAATTAGGATCTAAGTTGTAATTTGAGTTTTTTCCTATTATAGGGCATTAGAAAATTTTAGTCTCTTAAATGCATCAGTAGAGTTAGAAAGTTGGCAATTCCTCTAATTTATGGCATGTATAAGATGCATGGTGATTTTTGTGCCCATACGAATAAGCATGCGAACTTACTAAGAATAACAGGTTCTAGTAAACTTCTAAAAATAGTAAATTCTGACACCTAGAGTAGATTTAGTCAAAGTTAGTTAGAGTTTGCTTAACAAATCGAGTTGGGAGTTGTTTTCCTATTTATGAAGCATTGTAATTCATGATTCAAGAATGAAGAAGAAGATTTATTTTCTTTCAAGTTCATAGATATTTGTAGTATATTGAGTTTGTGTTAGAAGTTGGCTACATTAAATATGTCACATAAATCATCCAAAAATCATGTGTGAATGAGTTTTATGGATGGAGAAGTGAAGAAAGAGAATTGTTTGCTAAATAAATCAGATGACCTATGGTTCAATTTAGGTTTTTACCCCCACTGTGTAAAGTGAAAGTGATCTAAAATATAGTTGCCTCCATTCTTAGCTTTTGGAGATTTTATAAGTAGAGCTTTAGAGATAAAACTTTTACCATAAAATCTCCTTGAGATAAAGTTGCTTACATCATCTTGGGGGGTTAGTAACACACTTTAAGAATCTGGTGCTTCACAATACTAGCCGATGAATGCAAGCTTAGCAAGTCAATTAGTGCTCTGCAAAATTTCAACTTGGTGCTACCATTGTGGGGTTAAATTGCATGCTTATAAATATGAAATACATTTGGATAATGTTGCCCCATGTTTAAGTGGTTTTTCTATCGGTCGACATTGGTCCAAGTATATCGTGTAGTCCTATAAGGGGGGGATATACAATCCTTTCATTGTTATGTAATGTCATGTTAAATGTTTATATGGTCTTCACTCATTGGCTTTATAGTCATAAGTGAATTTTAGGTTGATTACAATCATAGTTTGAAAGTATGATTTTGATGCTTTTGTACCTATAGTTGCACTAAATTTCACAATAAAACACAGTTTCAGACTTGTTATCCAAAAACATGTCATATGCTACATCTTGAATTGGGACTTAATTGGGTAACTGAAATGCTTACTAAACTGGTCATCCATCCATGAGTGGAGTATATATTGTGGTGCCCTATTGGAATACATTACAATGAACTTACGTATGTAGTTTCAATGAATCCTTGGGTGCAATTGGACAGTCTGTAGACACTCAAATTTGACAAGAAAACATATTTATCCTTTGGCAACATTAAGTGTGGACTTTGTTCCTCATGCTAAGACAAATGCTATACAAATTCTAAGCTACATTGGCATTTATGGGTTCTCTCTCTGAATTGACTGGTGTTAATCTACACACAGGGGTAATATGAAAGAGTTCATGCCTACTGTAATAGTTAATTGAATCCAAAAAAGTAATCTTTTCCATGGGCTAACTTTCGCAGGCATTTAGGCAGATTTCAGTTAGTCTAAATCCCCATAATACAACCATACAAAGACAGGGCCACATTAGCTAAAATGCTGTGATGTTATCTATAATTTTGTCCATTTAATTATATTGGTTTACTATAATTACAAAAACACTAGAAATTTTGTGAATTTTTATACACCAAAATAGTGAGGACGAAGAAAACTAGTATGGGAGCTTATATGGAAGCAAGTACAAATGACATTTTTTGGATATCTCACCTATGTAGTGAATTCACTAGATTACTTCTGGAATCTATAGTTGAAATTATGGATTGTGGGGGCTATCCTCCATAGATCAGCTTTGTAGCATAAGCTCAATAAATGCATTTATCAATCAACATCTATTACATTATATAAGCATTACAAATATGGTTTAGCTGCAAGTATACTATTGATTATGGTCTATGTTGTTATCTTAGTCTAATTACATAAATCGTGTTGAAAAAATGGTACATAGAAGCCCTAGCAATATAACAATGATAACCAATCCTATAGCCATAAGTGATTCCAAGAAAGCGAAGTTGCATAGGTCCACCATTTACGATTTCAAAATTGTAAGAAACAAGTACCATACAATACTGATAGCCGAATAAGATATGTCACAATTCCATAGCACACAGTAATTTTCTAAGCACATTTATCAGTTTTGATAGGCACTTCTAGGTTCAAACCCATGTTTCCAAGCCAATCGGTACACCCAAAAAACATTAATGTATCCCTCTGCTAGCTAAGTCTGTTAGTCCCTTCTTGTGTTTTACATTATCATTTCTAATCATTATGTTCATACATCTTAAATGTATTCACATAACTATATGTTATGGATTAGGTATGCCCCATTATGGATTAATTTAGCCATTATTCATATTCTACCTATTAACATAAGTCTATTCACGATTACGTATATCCATGTTTATATTAATAAAGGGCTAATATAAATTTAAATATGTCATTAAGGATAAATTGCCCACATAATGACGTTGTTTAATACACTTTGAGTCCACTAGTGCTCACTACTTTGATTAAGTAGTGGATTTTGTTACAACACTAGGCATTAGGATGTTACTAGCTACTAACATGAGAGATGAATTATTACCTAAATAGAGGATGTATGGTCGTTATCCTTATAGTTTCTAGTCAAATGATTAGATAATGATCTAATAATTATTTAAGGGCACCCAAGGGGAAAAGTGAGTACAACATGTTATCATAGAGGTATTATCTGAAGAGAGATCTATATTTCTTATAACTAGAGGGTGGAATTGAGTTCATAATTAATCATGATAAGTGGGCACACGTTCAATAGATGTAGATGACCTACTGTTTAATGACTCATGTACCCATTATGGTATTTGACACTAAAGTTGGCGTGTCATTGCAGTCATATCGTTCTTTGTATCATATGATACCAAAAGATGATGGAGTATAAGTAGACCATGTATTTATTGGTGATTGTATGATTTCTCAACTCTAATACAACCTCTATTGCTTCTCGTTTATGCGTCACACATGGGAGGGATTACAAAAAAGTACACTTATGATGTTGAGCATATGAGTGTCACACTGATTAGGTATGTAGGCAAAATACCTTCAATGAACCTCATTAGATATAGGGATACCACTAGTATACAAATGATGGATGGATATGGACTAAACAAATGACAAGGTCATTGGTGTCTTGATCTGAACAAAGGACTATAGAACCACTGTTAGGAATCCCATTATGATAGTTGGACATAAATGGCCATACAATGAACATATCCAACTGTAGGTATGATAGGATGATATATAGCTAGTCCACTCCCCTATTACAACCTGATTGCACTAGTGTTGATACATAGACAATTATGAGTAGTAACTATAAATGAGCCGAGTACTAATACAGTTCAGGTTTATGCAAGATGTAGCCCTCGACCATTTTTTTATGTGCATCATGTTGGACACATAAATTCCCTCAACGGGACAAGGAGAAGATGGTAGATGGGTTTTAGTCGAGTACTTATTGTGTTACTGGAAAACGATGGATTTAGAACCTTGTGATTGATATGAAACATGAGGAAGTTAATACTCATAAAAGCTACAAATGCTTGTGAGGGCATGGTGGGCATAAGGCTCACCCAAATCAGTGGTTATTCTACTTAGGTTGATGGAAAAATTGGGATTTTTCCGTAAAAGTGAAGGAAACCCCTGAAAAATTTTCTAAAATACCATTTTGTCCCAAATAAATAATAGTTAAATGTAATTTTAAATTTTTTGTAAAATATGGGTGCATTAAAATCTCATGTTAGGGTATTAAAGAAGTGAGGAAATGGTGATAAACATTGAAAGTTAGGTATAGAAATAAGGACAACCTTTTGTTAGTGGGAAACTAGTTCTAATACCATGCAGATACTAGGAAATATCGAAGAAATATCCATTTTAGAATGGACTCGTTCAATATACCAGATATGTCATTAAAGCGAACAAACCATAATATGCAACTTGGTCCAAGACTGTGCAATTACAACACCAAGGAGTTAAGGAAAAATCATTAGTTCCCCTAACTGACTCTATCTCTATTAGTGTAGGCTTAAATTAATACTTAGCTTCATTTTAATACTTAAGTAACCGAGTAACGGACACAAAGGGTAGAGTGGGAGATTGATTATTAGCGAGGTGGAAGGTGGAAGCATATATCCCTGGGTACACTTAGGATTTCACCTAACATAATCTCAAACATGTGTGAGGATAACTACCACATTTATCATTGTATATATTAACATATTTCCAAAGTGGGGCACATGAATACATTTCATCCTAGATCAAAAATTGCACATTTTGAAAGGTAGAATTTCACATACAAGTGTGATTTTGCAGGCATGACTAATAGTGTCATCGTCTGCCAAATTGCCTTAAATATATATTCCAAATTTAATTCAAATACATTCTAAAATTATTGGCACGAATTAACACGACTACAAGACCCTTGTTCATAATGAAGTTGAGTGCGTTTAAGCATTATTATCTTTTCAAATATGTGGAACTTAAAACTAGTAAATAGATGTAGCAAGTTTTCCACAATTGAAATGAACCTCAAAAATTTTATAAAACAAAATTTACAATATATTAGAATTTTAAAAAAATGCTAACAAGGAAAAACTTGATAATATTATCTTTTGAATTTTTGTACTTTTATTTTTTAATAAAAAAACTTATTACTTTATAAAAAATCAACAACTATTCACAAAAAAAGAATGGTAGTGTAAGAGCACCCCATGTCTACCACACTATATCAATATTATCACAAAAACACAATAAGTCATTCAAAATAAAATAATACATAATAAATAAAAATTTCTAAAATACGTTTGATAAAAGATATCTTACCCATTCAATTTCCCTCACCCACTCACATTTAATATTATCACATTCGTCTACACATTTCACCTAATCATTTTAATATCTAATGCACATTTTCCCCTTAGAGTGTCAACTCTCTATGCACTTTATACCTTTACGCATCCCAATTTTAAATGAACCCCAAATCTACAAAATAAAACCCACCTCCTCCCTTAACTTCTTCTTGATCACTTCAATCTAGGTAAAATTGGAGCTCTTGTTTGCACATAATTTTCTCATAAGTTTGGTAAAAAATAAATATGGTTATAATATATAGTCAATGATCACTACACAACCATATATCATATTTTAAACAAAGGTGTCATTATTAACTACAAGTAGCTTGCAAATGCTTTGTGATTTCTTTGTGATCACAACTATAACTTATGCGTGCTTAGTGAAAACATACAATTATTCAAAATTTCATTAAAAAATCAATCTTTAAGCAATAAACAATACACCAAAACTTGTTTACCTCAGCATTCGAACATATATACTATTTCATTCTAGTTTTTATTTATCATTTCATATCTTACAAGTTCAATTATCAACCTTGAAAATGGATTGGGATCTAACCAATGTAGGTCCACTAGCCATACAAATGTAATAAAATTTTCTCATTTTTTTATGATTATATATTTATATTTATATATCTTAATATAATTTATTAATGGAAATAACCTCACAATTATCCCTCACACATATAATTGAAATAGTAAGCCGATATTTTTTGTAACATTATTTAAGTTGATTTTTCTTATGTATATAAAAATGTTGTAGGATGGCTCAATATCTATTCATATATTATATAACCATGATAACCTATTTTGAAGTTTGCAGTGATCCCTTGTGCCCCATATTGTATGCCACCCATATCTGCTAAACTTTAATGTTCCTAGTTTTCACTAAATCAATAGCACTGAGGATCCCAAACAACACTTACACCTCTACTACTTTTGATAATACCTCATCCACCATGAAAATGTGCTAATCTTATGTAATTTTTCACTAACACTCTCTATCCATCCACTTAAATAGTAATCATGCCTCCCACCACATATCCTTCAAACTTTTTGCAAAATTTTAACACCTTTCTAGATCATTCTCTCAACATAAAATTTACCGATTTCTCCATACTCAACATTCTACTAATAAATCCATTATCAATTTATTTTCCAATTACAATTCACTTTTTTCTTATTTCCCCTTTACATTCATGTAATATGAGCTCATTGACCACTTTTTTATGATTTTCATCACCTACATTTCACAACACTTATATATCTACCCATTAGAATTTTTTGAAAAAAATTTCCACATGGCCAAATACCTCATTGATTTACACCTTGGGAATCCTATCAAATTTTTGCATGCTTTAATTTCTATCCCATCCAAGTTTCTACTATAGTTGTAGGTTAAAATAATTCTACACTTGGAACCTCATCCTTCATCCCTACTTCCTCCACACACTCACTTGACATCCTCATTTCTTACTCCATGCTTATCTTGAAATCCTATTACACCACTCACTCTTTCACATCCAAAAAATCCTATTAATGTTTTTCATTTTATCCTCTCAACTTATAAATGCACTTCATTTATTGATTCACTCTCTTTTATTATCTATAAGTTTCTTGATGCTACACTAATCACCCTCTTACCCCATGTTAAGCCCCAATTTATGTTTTTTAATCCCATAACTAGTGTTTCAATCATCACACTAACATCCATTCAACTAAATCATGTCTCAAACTTTGGAACAACATTAAATATATCCTCATCCATGGTGACATCACTGTAAAACAACTATATCCTCATACCATGTCTTATAACAATAATCCACTACCTTAACTAGTTTCATCTTCTCTTATCCCCACTAAGTGGTTAACCCTCCCACGTTCCTCATAGTCTTCCTATTATCACATACATATTTATTATTTCATTTTAAACCACCATGATATATTATTTTAGATTTTGTATTCTCTCCTTCATCACTTTCCTTGATTTTGAATTTCCCCCTAAATATTCCTCCACTCACCACATATAGATTTTAATATCCACCATGTCTTGAGTCGCTAATTTATTTATCTATCTTGTATCATTATTATAGAAGCAACTTATTATCCCATTTTTCACTCAATTAGGAACCCTTGTGACATTCTCCCATTTTTCATCCTACATTGTATATTGACTTAATTCATCCATTTACCATGCCTCTTCCCTCGGAGTCACTTATACTTTCTCTTATACTTCAAAACCATTTGGTATTACTTACAAATCCCGACAATTTATACACACCTCATCTCCCGAAAATTCCTCATAGTCCCACATAACTATTTATCGCGTTTCCTATGAAACTATATTTATTATCCAACCATTATCAACTTGATGTGATACCTAAGCTATTACTTCACCTAAAATTATCTTCCAATAAATATCTCTTCTAAATTCCTCATCCACTACACACCCTCACACATTCACAAAAATTAACACCTATATTCATTGTTCCATCTCTAAAATTAAGTACTTCACTCACTTTGATCATGTATCATCTATTTTGAACTATTAATTCAATCCTCACAAATACCATCATATGCAATCCCCTTACCCACATAATTTTTAGAATTATTTTCTAGATTGATATGTGTTCCCTTACTCACATCCATATAAGGAATCAAGTGGCATTCACTTGTCTTAACATTTATGTTTTTCCCACTCTATACATCCCTATCCTTTTCATTCATCTTTGATTTAAATTTATCATAAATATTCAAACACTTTTCTTCATCATCTTTGACACAAAAACAAATAAAACTAAACATATTTGAAAATTGAATATTTGCATGTGTGTGTGTGTGTGTGTGTGTGTGTGTGTGTGTGTGTGTGTGTGTGTGTGTGTGTGTGTGTGTATATATATATATATATATATATGTATGTATGTATGTATGTATGTATGTATGTATGTATGTATGTATGTATATGTGTATATATATCTAAAATTTGTAATAATTGGCACATGAACATGGATATTCTTTATTTAATACTACTTGTTTATTTATATTTCATTCCAAGTCTTCACTTATGGTTAATTACTTTACTTACCATTTATTCCCATTCCAAATCATGTTTTTTATTCAAAAATTCTTGTAAATTCTTTATTTTCTTCTCTTCCATTTTTTTCAATTTTATTTGTACTACAACTATTTGAAATCTTCCTCTTGACACCGAGTTAATTAGGAATGAGTATCCTCCTATAGATCCACACTATATTCCACACTTTGTAACATGTCATGAAGGTAGCTGGGAATTATTGGTAAATGATATACAATGTCATCTGTACACTCACTTCCACTCCCTACATCAAGCCATTAGTGGTTTTTAACCCCTAAATAAATTAAGAAGTTGAATTTTTTTTCAAAAAATCAATATCAACTCTCTCTAAAGAATATTTCTAATATCTCTACTAGCTATATGGATGTACAGATGAAAATATGCAAATGTTGTGATTAGAATAAAATGCATCTCCATCAAGGCTATAAATGCAAAAATGACACCAAATCATTGTATATATTCTAATTACTTTTCATTCCACTATCAAAAAATAAATTGTATCGATTAATCACATATCTTGGATAGAATGTATCAACTTATTGTTCCTATAATCCTCCACTTTAAGTAGTAATTTAGTATCATGTACACAAACCAAATATCAATGCGGCATAGGGATAATAATTTACCAGGTGATGTTTATAATTTATTAAAACACTTGTATTGGTCCACCTATTTGTGTCATGATATTTTCCTTCCACCTAATAATTATTTCCTTTAATAAGGAAATTTGAATTATTTATTAATTACCACTTTTCATCCCATGTTATGTTGGGTTATCATAGGGGAAAAAATATGTCACTTGAGGGGGGATACTGTACCAAACCCTTCTCATCCGTTTTATGAAACTCAATCGTCATCCATCTTATTAATTTGACCAAATATTCTCTACTTTGAAAAATCAACCTATTGATCCCTTAAAATACCATAGATAAAGTGGTACCTCAAATTTAATTCTAGATTCTTATCTATCCACATAATTTTCTAATATTGAGTGCAAAAAAAAAATCATTAAATTGTTAGGTGAACCCCACATAGTCTTCAAATTTTTAAACTTCATCATAGCTATTAACACAATCCAAAAAGGGGTAAAATGTAGATATCATAAAATACATACTTAAAATAACAAGATTTTAAAACAAACAAAACAACATCATAAAAACATATTAATCCCTATAAAATCAAATAATCTAATGATAAAACTAGAAAATATAAACTAACATTGATTAAAGCTATGTCACCCATTTTATTTCCCTAACAAACTTAGATTTAATATTTTCATATCCCTCTATACACTCACCTACCCTTTTCCATCATATCATCGTTATAAAACATTTTCACAAATATGCATCCTAATCTTACATGCACCCAAATCTACATTAATGGTCACCCCCTCCCTTATATTTTTCATGACCACTTGACTCTATAGATATTGAGCTCTTATCTTTGTATGCTTTACTAACAGGTTTTTCCAAAGGAGAAAGAGGACAATGTTGGATTTTCAAATATCACTACACAACTAGATATCAACTTTTCAACACATGTGCAAATCAAAACATCTATTTGCTTACCACTTATCTTTAATTTCTCTACAATCTATGATTGCAAGTGTTATTGAATTTTTATTGGTGACAACATCAAATTAGCTAATAATAAATAGAAATGATCAATCTACCACCAATAAATAATACAGCACATCTTGGTCTCCTTGGGACCTAAACATTATACCATTTCTTTTCAATATTAATTTTTCATTTCACGTCTTACATGTTATTTTATAAAACTTTAAAATATTTATGGCTATGACTGAGGAAGGTCCCCTTGACACAAATGGGTACTAACATTTTCTCGTAATTTTATTATTGCATATTTAAATTTGAAAATCATATTCTAGTTTATTCATGGAAAGAACCTCATAATTTTCCCACACACATATAATGGTGATAATAAGAAGAAATTTTTTATCATCATAATTTGAGTAGAATTATTTGATCTATCTAACATTTTTTCATTGTGGCACAATATATAGGCATAAATAATTTTAATTTCAATCTTGATTTAATGTTTAATTCTTATATGGAAATTGATTACACTTTATGTTGTAGGTTTCAATTTTAGGATCTTAAAACAATTCATTAAAAGGATCACATCAATAAAATATTGAGATTTTTTAAAGAATTAAGTATATTTTTCCTTTAAAAAAGAAAAGATCATTTTCTAGCATAAAGGATGGTAAAATGTAGACACTTAGAAATTTGGGAATTCATCACTTGATAATGATTGTATTGGAATAATCAATTAAATAATTACTTGTGCACTGATTCTAAGACTAATTTTTATATCTTATTCTACCATATCCTATCTTATTCATTACACTTCATATTCGCTCAAATAATTCTTACGTCAGTCACAAGTAGTACTTTTTTCCTAATTTTCATGAAGACAACTTACCAACGTTGTGCTTTATTCTTGGACCAAACCATCCAATAGTTTCATATGAAAATAATGGTTTTATCTAAGACTACCCAACTTTCATTTTTTTAATTTTATATAGTTGAATAGGCTGGTACTTTTACAATGTGGCACCCTTAATGTGAAATTGTATCCATAAAACCCTATATAATTAGGTATAATAAACTCATTTACACTCATGAACTTTTTGGGAATTATCTTGGAAATAGCACTCAAAATATGTAAACCTCTCTCAAAATTCCCTAAAGTGTTAGTATACATTAGCATAATACTCCAAAGAATTTTTTTCAACACTTCAAACTATGTTGAATAGTGAATATTACCATATTATATTTCCTGAAAGCCATCTTAAGCAAAAGAAAGATAAACCCTTATAAAGTATTATGAAGCTACTCACACTTGGTAAAGTGACAAGATTTAAACTATGCATATTTAAACACATGACATTCATGTAATAGACAAAAGTTATTGTTTAGATACACATAGCTTCTCATGAATCAAATTGAGAAAAAAAAAATAGAGTACAAGAAAAGATGAAACTTCTTTTGTATTGATTAGAAATTTAGTGCTTTTACATCCAAAACATCAACAATCCAATCCATTTCAAATGGAAAGGAGAGTTCCTTAAATATCCTTTGAAGGTAATTAAAAAAATTTATTTTTAGTTTCCATTCTTTTAATCGAAGGATTAATATCTAATTAAGTGTTATAATATTCAATTGTCTTTTATACCCACAACACATGACTTAGAAAAAGGAACAACCATCTTAACTAGATACATCAATTTAAAAGAAGGGACTAGGAAATAGGAGTTGGGGCACTTGAGGAAATGATTGTAACATTTTTCACCTTAAGAAATTGGTTTCTAAATCTCTTCAAGGCCTCTATTATGTCCATGCCTCAGGGAATAGTTGTGTTTACATTCACATGATTCCAGTTGCCCAGACACTTCTCCATTTCTTTTTCAAATCCAAAATTTTCCAAGAACTCCTTATTATCCTTTACGATGGCTATTCGAAGTGTGCAGATTTCTTTCATCTTCTCCTTTGACATAGTGTCTTTCTTGAACATATCTTCTCTAACAAATTCCCTAAACTGAGATTTGATTTCCTGAAATGTGAATTTATCTCCTGAATTATTCTTGAAAATCTAGCAGTCAATATCATGAAAGGTAGATGTGACACAAGATTTATAAGATTATCCCTTTTGCAACATGTTCCTAAGTTCTCTAATGGATTCTTCAAGAACCTTTATTTTCCAGTCAATGCTGAAAACTCATTGCTTAGAAAAATTGAATTTTGCATCATCAAATACTTTTCTCGCCAAGAGGAATTTCACATATGTATCACTCATCAATCGAATATCTTGCATACATTCACTCCACAAATTCAACTCTCTATCTAAACTAATGACTTTTGTGGTAAACTATAACTAAATTTTAGCAATTCTATCATATGATTTATATGCTTCCTTAATGAAATTTAAACCTGTGATTATCATGTCATCAACTAAGGCTTCTAACACATATGTCTTATTTTGGGAGGTGTGCACTTTCTTGATAGGAACTTCCTTAGAATTTTTTTCCAAAACACTCACATATTTTAAAACCTGATCCTTTAGATGGTCTTCTTTTCCTTCTTCCTTTTCTCTATTGTTTTCCTTGGAATTGTTTTTATTGCTCTTTCTCTTCATTTTCATCATCACATAGATCTACAATTGTTTCCATATCAGAAATTACTTCCAATATTTTTAGAGAAGATAACTTTTCACTCTCCTGAAATAATTCCTCTATCTTCTTATCCTTCTTAGCATTTCCCTTGTTTATGTATACTAGAGTTAAGGGTTCAAGTGGAGAAGGAGCATATTCTTCATGTGCTTCAGGGGTTACTAAGGAAATTTCCTTCTGAGGGGAGGAAGCTTCTTGGGAGGAATATCTTGACTTTCTAGCAGTGAACATCTTCATTTTCTTGTCAAACCGAAGTTTGGTCCTCACCTGGATAGGGTTATTGAGTTCCTTTGAATCAGCCCTTTTTCTTAACAAACCTATCGATGGTTTCAATAGGAGTGTGTCTGATAGACCTTTCATATTAAAGGGACTATAGGTCCTCATCATCATCTTGAAGTCCCTCTGGTACCTTGTATACATAAAAATATTTGATTTGTTATAGGAACAATCTGCCATAAGACCTTCTTCTAGCTTCATAATCATCAGAGCAGTCATCCCAATAGTCTTCAATATCAGAAAGATGATAGAAACTCATTATGAAATTATTGGTAATAAAGTACTTGATATCAAAGAACATCCTTGGTTTGTAATAATCGAAAGGTAAGAGAAGCAATTGTCCTATCAATATTTTGGGCATATAAAGAAATTCTACAAGTGTAATTACCGAATGTAATCAGGATCTGCATGCATGTAATCGTCTTATCTTTGCAAGTCCCATGGAGCTTATCCAATTGTCTGAAAATTTCAATGAGGGCCATCTTATCAGTACAATACATAGGGATTTTTAAAGGAGTTCCCTCAAATCTAGCCAACCGTATGTAAGAGAATTTCCTGAATTGAGTGTAATAACTACCATAAACATCAATCAATTGTTTAGCTTCATCTGAGAATGTCTGAGAAGTGTCACCTACTAGCAATCTGACAATGTACATGGTGAATGCATCATTCACCCTTCTGAAGTGATGATTACTAATCTTCAAAGTTAACTGTGGATGATACTCATAAATACGAGCATCTTTCTTGTCTTCAACAAGAGAAAAACCCAACCATTCCTTGTATGCAACAATATAATACATCAAATAGGAAGTCATATAAAAAGTCTTTGTTCTTTGGACATTGGCGAGTTTCTCAGTGAGGTTATCAAAAATTATCTCTGCCTAGTTCAAGTTTTGTTTTCCTTCATTTAAATATATTTTCATCCATACACTATGGTATATCTAGGTGTATAACTACATGTGTTTTTAGGTTTCTTTGAATGTTTTCCAACAAACAATTTCTATAGATTACAATTCAACCTAAACACTAATCATTTTGTAGAGGTTTTATGCTAGGCAAGGGTTTTGGGTCAATTTTGTGGAATGCATAATGTATTGCACATTTGCAAGAGCAATACTTTAAAATACACCATATTTCAATCATTAACAAGGGTAAATAAACTCTTAGAGTTAAAATCGCCATCGAAACAAAACCTTATAATAGGATGGAACTTACAAATGATTTATTCTTATCCCACCATACATTGTATTTCAAAAATTAGAGACGAAGGATATATGGGACATTTCTATCTAGTTCATTACTCTTTCACTCCCATATCAATCTTGATTCAAATCAAATAGAAATGTGCACTCATATTATTACATATTTCTCTATTTGGAACATATTAGCATTGATCTATCTTAAAATTACTCTATATATGTTATTAATTAATAATCCAAAAAATACATATTATTTTATTTTAATATGGAATTTTAATAAAAAATAACAATCACATTACCCACACTTATACAAACTTTTTTTTTTTGGTTAAAATCACTTTCTTTGTAAGAACCAAATACCTAGAGTAGTTGATTTCTGAAGAGATGTGGAGGCCCCAATTATACTTTTAGAGAATACTTATAATAATGATTAATTCTCATTAAAATTGAAAATAAATATGTCAGTAAGAACAAAAATAAACTATATGTTTTTAACAATTTAATAATTGTTCAATATACTTGAACTATGGAGTTTTTTTTATCTAATTAGTACATGCATTATGAGTCCATTTATGCTTCCCTTATCTGATTTTTGATTTATTCCTGCTGATTTATGTTCACTCATTGGTTTTGTGGTATTGCCTCATTTTCTTGGTTGGATTTGTTGATATATTCCGAAAATTATCTCAAAAAGTGGTTGATTTCTCTATGTTCATACTAGGGAGAATATTTGAAATATTATAAGATTAGATATACTACATAAAGGTGTGGTTGGATGATATAATTCCTCAAACCTCACTCCCTCTTTAATTATATTGATATGGATATGATTCCCAATGGATGACTAGTTTGGTAGATCTTCCTTTCAATATCTAAGGATATGGGATAATCACCTCTAGGATAGAATTTAAACCATAAGAAATGTTAATTCATGAGGTTTTTTCACTCCAATTGTTTAATAAATATAAAAAACATACAAGATCATTATAAAAATGATCATACTTGTTGACCATCAATGGAATGATTAGATTAACCAACCAAAATTCACATTAGTCAATATGTATTATAGAGGAAAAATATTCGAGAATAGAACTATGATAGTAAATATTCAAAGAAAATTCAATAGCTATTGATTTAAAAAAAATTAAGTGTGTTTCCTCCTAAAGAATGAGATATATTAACATGAAGAGGAACATATTTACTAGTGATATCATTAACAATCACCTAAATCTTGAGATACTATTATAGCCAGTCATATTACTATTATTGATCAATAAATGCTCTTGGTTGAAGCTATGAACTAGATATATTAATCATTATAAAGTTCTTTATAATGATTGCATTAGAAAAATATTATCAAACATCCAAAAGAAATCAGATTTTAAAAAAATTCAGTGGTGAAAATTTTACCACCTAGAAACATATGTCTTCCATATCTACCTAGATGTTCTACAGTAGAACTAGGAAATCCACAACCCAACCCCATCACTACAAATTATTGTTGGAATCTAACCTATATCTCATCATCATCCAAATGTAGATATCCTAATATTCTCACAATAAGATATTTTGTAGGGAAATCCATGTACTTCTGTAACCTACCAAAACACAAAAGTGAGCACACAAAAGGAAGGCCAAATGATATATTGTAGTCTTACAAAGAATAACAAATAGTCATCCAATTTCTTGGTATTTCTTGACTATAACAATATTTTGAATCTCAAACATGTTTGAATATTATATTAAAGAGGCCAAAAATATTTTATTTTTCCTTCCATATCCCAAAAAATATAGCTCTCTTTCTTAAGATTCCTCAACTAAATATAATCTTCCATAACTTGATCTAGAAAAATTATCCATTGAACATGGGGGTCTCTAGTAGAAATATTTGAATCTCCCCAATAATAAAGTCTAGGATTATTAAATTCAATCCATTTTATTATTTATGTAGACATCTAAATCCAAGCACTAGATCAAGATGTATGCATCAAAGTCAGGGAGACATAGCTATTTATTGATAATAGAAAATCTACAACATAAGTAGATCATTCAACAGCCCCAACAACCTCCAAAAGACAAGTATCCCCCAAAACATTCAATACCCCCTTCAATTTTTACTCTCCTATCCTAGGGCCACCCTTAGCATTGAACATTAAAGCCAAGGGGATTTTATTTCATTATAAATGGTCACCACTAACTAATATAAAGATAAACCATAGTTGTGCCAGGATTGACAAGACAATCCACAACTTTATTACATTCCCTTGAAATAATGGCTAAAGGAAATTGAATCTAATCAAGAGGACACCTTTAATGCTCCTTTATTAAATGTATTCAAATTCTAGTAATTTTTTTTTTCCTTAGCCAAATCCTTGATTATTATAAATAAATCACCTTTTAGAAATTCTTTGGAAAAACACTTCTTTATTTTCCTTTAATCCTTCTAGTGCTAACAAATCTTTAGCCTTACTTTTTTTTATTTTTAGGAAAACGTGAACCTCCCGAAAAAAACCTTCATTGAAAGTCTCTTATTTTAAAACCCACTCTAATCATCCAATCTTTTTCTATAAGGCCCCATCAAAATTAACCTTCACTACATCCACGAATGTTGGAATCCATGTTGCCAAGATCTAATCATACTTTTACAATTTCAACCCACGACTTTTGTAGGTACAATCCTATACCAATTTACCAAAAAATATTTTTCTCAAGAATTCATTCAATCCTTTTTAATCCTCTTCTTAGCTTCTATAATTTTGAAAATTTCCAGTTTAATGATTTCTTTGAATTGATTGTAACATATTTCTTCATTTATGAAGCATATATTTTTGACTAGTTAGATATTTCATAGATCATTTTCCAAAGCCACTACTAAAAGTACCTTTATATATTTTGAACCAATTGACCATGTAGAAGAAAATTCCTTCATAGTTATGGGGAAGATCAAATATTGCTTCAACATAGAGAGAATAATTTCACCAAATATTAAAAAATGCAATACAGAAGAATATTATCTTTATATTATCTACATTTCTTGAATAGGGTACAACATTAAGTTCTAAAAAAACATCCCATTTTCCATAAGGGATCCTAAGAATTTATTTTTTTCAAGATAATTCATCCAAAAAAAGGTATTTTCCTCGAGTGTATAAACCTCATTCCAAATAAGAATAATAGTTCAATATTCTTCCAAAACCATATCTTTTTTTTAAAGCTTATAACCTATCTAAGAGTATAATTTTTACTAGCTAGATATTTCCTAGATAATTTTCCAAATCCTCTACTAAAACTACCTTTATATAATTTGAACTATCTGACCATGCATAAGAAACTTCCTTCATAGTGATGGGGAAGACCCAATATTGCTTAAAAATATAGAGAATAATTTCACTAAATTTTTAAAAATGCAATATAGAAGAACATTCTCCATAGATTATATATATATCCCTTCCATAGGGTGCAACACTAAGGTCCAAAAAACATGCCATTTTCCATAAGGTATCCTAAGAAATTATATTTTCAAGAAAATTCATCCAAGAAAAGGTATTTTCCTTGAGTGTGTATACCTCATTCCAATGAAGAATAATATTTAAATATTATTCAAAAACCATATTTTTTTGAGAGGTTATAAGCTATCTAAACCTTAAATCCACCCAAAATTTCACCAAACTAGCAAAGTGAATCCTCCACCATGGATGAAACAATCATTCTTGTAATCTGAACTTCAATTATCCTATGCTTTTCATATTTCTATCCATTCATTAAGGACAAATACTTCCACTATCTAGTTCTTTGCATCCTATCATCCAAAGGTAACCAATAATCCTTCACCTTAGTTCCTCAAACCTTTTCAATAACAAAAAAAATCAGGTGAAAACTCTTTTGAAGATCCGAGTTTAAAGGAATCATGTCATGAATCCAACCAACATTATGTTGGACAGGTCTTATCATTGATGTCAAAGAGTGGTGTTTTTCAGAGTTTTCATTGATTGTATTGATTTTAAAAGGTATATAGAAGAAAATTACTGATTTTTATTGTTGAGGTTAATGTTGAGATCGCATGATGTTGCATGGGTTCTTAGGCAGTATAGTGACTAGTTGGAGTGTGATAATAACTTTAAAAAGTATGGAGGATGATTTTATTATGTAATGTAGTGTTTTTAGTGTCATATAAGGTGTACAAGGTTTTCAAAGTGATGTTGAGGCTCAATTTGGTGAAGCAAGCATGTTTTAGGTGCTTGTTTGTGAGGCCTAGAGAGCAAAATGAGGCATAACAAGGTGAAGTAAGGAAATGTAGCAGCTATAAATGCATTGTTAGTGTATGGGGAGAATGATTACTATGTTGTGGCACACTCATAAGTATCTTAGAGTGTAGGTACGAGGTTTAGAGATGATTTATAGGTTTATACTAGATGTAATCCTTAAGAAAGCATGACCAAATGGAATGAGTTGATTATATTTTGAGCTAGGTATGAAAAATGTGAGTATTAAATAATTTTTATGAGGCTGATACAAAGGTGTGAAGTAAGTTTCAGGTCCTTTAGTGTGATATTTTTCAAGATATGTGACTTTTAGTTCTACCGAGTTCACAAAGGTGAGATTTTGAGCTTAAAGTTGACATTCAGATGCTCATTAGAGAGTGTGTGATTTTCATGGGGACTAAAAATATAGGGGATAGTTAAATATTTATATTAGTAATATTTTCCAAGTGGATTGAAATGAGCTCATTTTATCATCAAATGTTTATGAACACTCATTAAGAAGCTAAACAAATTCGTAACCCTCTTGAAACCTTAGGTATATAACGACTGGAGAGATCTTGAGTATAGTGACCCAGAATTGATTTATTTTAAAAATTTAATTATTTATGTTGTATAATACTCTTCTAGAATTATTTTTATGTAATTTAGAAGTTCTGACAATATGTGGGCCCTACTTTAAAATGTTTGTTTCTGGAGATTTTTTAGTTTGTGGGAAAGTTTTCCATTACACCAGGTGAATAATTTAGATTTTATATAAAAATGGGTGTTTTAAATCATTTAATGATGGTTTCAAATCATGGTTGAGGTTTTAGGAGGTCAAGTTTTCCCTATTGTGGAGGACTGATTTTAGGCAGTTTTTTGTACTTTGGAGTAGTTTAGGTGCAAAGATGGTTTAGAGGTGTTATAGTTGAATTTGCGGCAGAGTTTTATTGTTTATGATACAAAGATAAATATATTTCTAATCGTATATCATACTTGAGTTTTTAATGATTTTTGAGGAAGTTATTGTCTTTTCTCTGAAGGCTAATTTTGAGGGTGCTTGGTTGTGCATGGTCTCAAGTAGGTTTAATGCCTTGAAATGTTTTTCTAGTGTGATTAATGATTTTGGGATGTTTTTTATGGATTATACAACATTTATAAGTTTTTTCCATGCTTCGGTGAAGTTTAGTTTTCTCTAGAAAATTTGATGTTTGGAAAGTTGCTTGTGTTGGTGCTTTAAGGCTTCATCAGTCTTAATAGAGGTCTAGATGGTTCTAGGTGATGGTGGTGAGATATATGGTCTTATGGATGGTTTTTATGGATTTTTATAATGATTTTTAAGTTTTTTTTCTATATGATGATTTATCTACATGAATTATGATCATGAGAATGGTGTAAAGGAAAACCAGAAATCTCATTTGAGCTAGTTTAGCAAGTGGGACAAAAGTGCAAGCTATGAGGCTATTTAAAAGAGATGGAGAAGGTATTTGCGACATTTTTAGAGGTAAATAAGGATTTTATGGTGCTCAATAGATAGATAAGGTGATGGTGAGATAGGGCATATGTTGATATCAGCTTCAAGAAGAAGCATGTGAGAAATCCCAACTTGAGGGCAGATTTTAGGAAGATACGTTGAAAAGTGAGCTTCATTGCGTCATTATCAGTTATGTGAGAAAAATTTCAGATATTTAATTCATTTCAGATGGATTTTTTTGTTTTGAGTCATCTAGGGGTTTGGATCCTCCTTGTAGGGTTAATACTCTACTAAAATAGGGATTGGTTATCCTTGCAGGGTTGATGCTCCTTCTGAAGTGGGTGCTTCACTACAAAAATATCTTATGTTGTGTAATATGCATAAGAGTATTTTTGTTTAGTAATATATGCATATTTTTAGTGGTTTTTCTTTCCCTTATACATCCTATGTCCATGTGTTGATATGTTCTTCCTTTCTCATGTTTTTTTATCTGTTCGAAGCATGATTAATTGTTAAATGGATAAGTTGAATGGAATGGTTAAAGAATGGAAATGTTAAACTCAATGAAAGTCTTATTTCTCACTAATTCACCCCCAGTGATTGTGCTTCTAAAAAATTCCCCTCTTCCCCCATCCCCAATTTTCGAAGTCAAGTTATTATAAATGATATTTTTTGAGGCATAAATAAAGCTCTAAATTGAGGGCCCAACAGAGATATATTTTAAACTTCTTATCGTGATCCAAAAACTTTGAAGTCAAGTTATTATCGTGATCCAAAAACTTCTTCACCAAAATCCTCGTCAATATGATCCATATTTATTGATTAAGTCATTCTTTGATTTTGGTGTATATAATCCTCGTCAATATATATATTTATTGATTAAGTATTCTTCATGTTGTAAATTTTTTAATGGATGAATATCATGTTTCTGAGAAACAATTGACTTACAATGACATAAGAATTATATGCTTTTTTACCCAAGTGTAATAATAGTAAAATCTAAATGAAACTGACATGAAATTATATGTAAAATGGTAACAAGATACAATAAGAAAATATTAAATATAAACACCCAATGATATAGCTACCTTCTAGATAAATCAGAAAAAATAAAGACAAAATCAATGTGAGAAGTGGAATACCTATCATAGCCAAGGATGTGTAAAATTCTAGAAAATAACTGATGGTTCCCATTTCTACCATGATATGGCTACCTTCTAGATAAATCAGAAATTTTATGTATTCAAGCCCTTATTAAAGAAAATATACCTATTTTTTACTCACTTTTTATGCAATATAGTATTTAATAACATATTGCCTCTTATATGTTTATTTAATAATGGTATATGAATTAAATTGGGTCATATGAACATGACCGAATGAAATCCACACTGGATTTTTCTACTGCCAACATCTTCACCATTATAGGTAGTATTAAATAAACTTTCCTTTAATTCCGTTATTCAATATATCTTTCACATTATCAAAATAAATGTAGCCTTGAACAATTGATTAAGATATGTGTCTGTCTACAATTGTCTTTATCAAGTAGTTGATCAGCTTGTCCCCTTTGTGTGGTGTTACAATTTTTTTATAAGCTCTCATTTGTCTACTGGAAATTTTCATTTTCCGTTAATATTACACAGTAGTATTTCAATCTTGACAGGCATACAACTGTAACGTTAGAAACAAACACTATTATATATTGTATATATAAATCTATCGATATGTCTTGTCACCAATTTTCTCCCGGAAATTCCTATTTAACAAATGTCTTCTTCTAAGAAATGTATTGTATTTTCCTGTATATTTATGTGCCTCTTCCTCCTGGTAACCATCCCACTACGCTAAGGTCTAAACAACATAACAATTATCAGTAACAATCTTTAAAATCCTCTTCAAGACATGGTAAGTTATAGGTGAACTCACTCATACCTACTTTGATCAGTTAAAATACTCCTACAAAAACATATAGTTAGGAAATATTTTCATTTCAAACTAATTATGCTACCCATTTTTGGTGTAAATAGACTAGACCATGAGATAGAAACATGTAAATTCTCTAAACAATATACACATACTTTAGAAATTATCTTTATATATATTGAAATAAAATATACATGTTAGGGAATATATACATTTCGCCATATTGGTAAACAGAAATACATTTACGTACAATATTTTGTAATATTTAGAGAGTAATTCACTACTCTTCATGTTTATGAACTCATTTCATGCTCCTTCCATTCTTCATGAAGCGTTGCGTTTGTTTGTGTATTTTATTACACAAAATATTGTTTTTAACTTATGTCTATGAAAAGATTATAATATTATAAATTATTTAAGGTTTACACCCCAATAACCCTTGAACAAAAGAGCATGACATATATTTACTTTGTGTTTTACAAACAAAGCATGATTTGACAAGTATACTAGTATATCTATTTTATAGAAATCTATATAAAATATGTATAATTTATTATATTAAATTTTATTGTGATAATATTAGTTATTATAGTAAATATATTATAATATCATCATTTATCTATATATTTAAAGGCGTCAATAATTTCAACTAAAATTACATTTGTGTTTAGTTTTTTTCCATGTAATTATTTAAGGGCGGCAAATAAAATTACTTTTGTACTTTTTTCCTTATGTGATTATTTAATTTATTATAGTTTATCTATGTATTTAAGGGCATTAAGTAATTTTGTTTTTCCTTATATAACTATTTATGTGCAAACTAAAATTATATTTGTATTTATTTCCATTTTCAAAAAAGTATGTTGACCCCATTTTTTTCACAGGAAAACAAATAATTTAATTTCACGAGCACGACATCAGACTCTTTCACTCCATATATACAACTTTAGATATCTATCAGCATAAATATATACAACTGTAGATGCCTCTCGACATAATTAGACTACAATCCAAATCAAAAGTATTACCAATGTCAATAGAAAATAAACACAATATAAAAAATATCAATAATAAAGTAATTATTGAAAGTTCATCCATTGATCAAAACATGGAAAATGAAGAAAATCCATAATGAATTGAAATGAATATGTGATGAACATAGGTCACAAAATAACAGAAATACATCTCACAAGTTCAATTGTGTGATCGAATATGATGTTTGATGACTATTCATACATGAAATTATATAATTTAAGATAGTGAAAAATGATACAATATACAACCAAGAAAAGGTAAGATTACCAAGAAGGAATAAAGTTAACAAAATAACATAAATGCAACTAGCAAGTTCAATATGTGATCAATTATGATGTTTGATGACTATTCATACATATAATTACGTAATTGAATATAGTGAAAAATCATACAACATATAACCAAGAAAAGGATAGGTCATTAACAAGGAATCAAGTTAACCTACAATGTGTGGAGTAGGGAATTCATAGGGCCGAAATAATAGTTTTGAGTGCCCTAAGTAATACTTAAAATCCGAATACCCCCACTTAATTTGATAAGATATTATATATCATATTTTTTTTAAAATGCATATTTACAAATAAGCATGATTATTTGTAAAAACATTAGGAGTAAGCATGAAAACTAGAAATTTGTTCTTTTGGAAACACATCAACTAATATATTAGGGTTGGAGAGGATTATTTCTCATTTGAATAATTTTGGTTTGTTATTCTAAAAATAATCACAATAAGAAATTTTTCAAATTTTATTAATAATACCTAAATAAAGGAATCTAAAATTCACCCCTAAATATTTATATTTACAAAAAATGTAAGCACCTTAGTTAATCACACCAAATGAGAATATTCAATAATTAGTGTAAAAAAACTCATCAAGAACAATCATTGCATTTTTATCTAAGGTATGCCTATTAAATCAAAGATGCTACCATATTTCTAATATTACGCAAAATTGTTATCCAAAAGTCACCCCAAAGTAATTTTGTTAATTTACGCAAATTCTTTAGGCTTAATCAAGAAGAAATGGTTCAAGGCCCAAAATCAGGTTTTGAGGGATCCCTTGGCTTTTCTCTAACTTCGCTATCCAAAGAAAAATCCAAGGAGATAGTAAAAATTTGCAAAAAATTGAAAGAATAAAGTCAAGGGCCTATTTTACTCCAAATCAGGTCTGAGGGTTATGGATGGAACCAATGCAGATCATACTAGGGTTCGTCATACCAAGTTCGGGCACACAATTCTAAAGAGGCAGTGGAATGCATAAAAAGTGGAGAAAAATGTCTCACGCGGTCCACATGATAGCTAGGAAAAAAGTACCCAAAATGCTGGAAAATATGATTTAGTCACAGCTAAGTGCAATGCGGATAAGGTGAAAAATCATGTCCAGCACAGTCGGGCCCCAAAAAGCCAAAATAGCTGTGACCAAGTGCAATGTGGTTAAGGCCAAAAAATATGTTTGGGATAGTTGAACCCCCAAAATCTAAAATATCCGCGACCAAGTGCAATGCGGTTGATGTAAAAAAATATATCCGAGATAGTGGGGGCCCAAAAAGCCGAAATAGTCCCAGGTCTATAAGGTGTGGATATGTCGGGAGTTAACGACCCACCTAGCCTGGTCCACAATAGACGTGCAAGGACATAAAATACCGAATCGTGTGATGTGGAGAAAGGAGTCCCATGCACTCGAAGTACATTAGAGATATGAGTTCCCTGAAAACCTGAAATCACCACAATGCAAAGGAAGTGGTGTAATGCACGCCCCAAAGTTCAAACGGGCATAACTTTTGACCCAGAGCTTTGATTTTCAAAAAAATGATTTTTTTGAAAGGGCACAACTTCCTCTACGCAAGAAATGTTTAATGAGGGTATATGGGTGAAAAAAAATAATGTAGCCAAATTAAGAACAAACCAGATATGCTACAAATCATATGAACTCCAAAAGAAATAGATCTCCTTATTTGTTATCAAATAATGAATTAAAATGTTTCCTAAATAGGAAACAACTCCCAACTTGAGTTGCCAAGTAAAATCTAGCTAACTCTGACTAAATCTACTCTAGGTGGCGGAAATTACTATTTTTAGCAGTTTACTAGAACCTGCTATTCTTAGTAAGTTCGCATGCTTATTCCTACGGGCACAGAAATTGCCATGCATCTTCTACATCCCTAAATTAGAGGAATTTCCAACTTTCTAACTCATAATTCAATTAATAGACTAAAATTAACTAATGCTCAAAAATAGGAAAAAACCGAACTATAACTTAAATCCTAATTTTCGGCCTCAAGATGGCGGATTTAGGGCCCGAAAACATGTCTAAAAATTGCCCCAACTAGTAAAGTAGGTTTCTGCTGCGTTCTTATCATCGAAACACGTGGTTTCAAAAAAAAAACGGACTCAAACGGACACCCGGAACTCAAGTTATGACCTTGTCAAGTTCCTGCTAATTCTAGCACATCAAAAAACATCTCTAGCTCAAAAAATTAAAATTCTCAATCCTATCAAATGCAAGAAATCTATGGCCAACCCAATATAGCTGCTCACACTTAGAGGACCATAAATTTTGGAATTCTCAACGTACTTTTTCCAAATTAGTCTCATTGGAATCGTGATTATAATCTCCAGGAAGAGAAATAAAGAAAATAAGAAATTGATGAAGTTTTGATCCTGATTTTTCTAAAAACTATTCCAGGTTGAGAACAATGATTTTATTGGTGGTTGTGAGAGCATTTAATGAAGCATGGACATACATTTTTCACTGCTACAAGTTATGGGATAGTATGGGGAGAATTTTTCAAGAATAATACCATAATTTCACTTTATTGATTACCTCTTGCAAGTTGTGGGAGGTAAAATTTCAGGATTTTCATTTCTCCCTCTCTCTCTCTCTCTCTCCTCTCGAAATTCTATAAATTAGAGTGTTGGGATCATTGTAAAGATATAGCTTTTGAGTAGAAAAAATCTGTCAAATTGGTTCTGTGAAGCCAATATGTTGTAGAACCATGTAGTGGACTCCTTTTATGGATATCCAAGACCTTATTTTGTAAGAAATTAAATTGTGCATATCATAAAGTAATAGATGTAATTTTTTGGATGTATCTTCTCCTGTTTTGTTTTTTTATATTTTTATTTTCCTTTCAACCTCATTGCAAATATATTGTGTCTATTTTATGCTCTTGCATGGATTAATTACCATTGTGTGTGTATGAAATATTGTTGTGAATATAGTTTCTAGACTATGGAGAATTGCTATCACCCTCTATAGTATGTACTTTACTTCCATCTATCACACATTGGAAATCTATTCTCATTACATCCTTTTCTTGTGTATCACCATTTTAGTGTAGGATTTTTATGTATTCACTCTCTCTCTCTCAGGTCCATTGCAAAGGTAGATTAGGATAAGATAGTTTTTCCTTCATTAGAGTAGATTTTGGCAGGTAGTTTAGGAGAAAGAACCAACTTTCTTTGGAGTTCTATCTCAAGTAGCAAGTCCCACAACTTAGAGATAGTACCCATGTTATCCGGTCATGTAGTGAGCTCAAGAACACACACTTGTGCAAATATAAGTGCAATGTGATTAAGTAATAATAAAATTTTAATATTATATTGTTATTATTAGGCATTATAAAACATTAATATATTACAATTATAATAAGTTTTTAAATTATTGTGTTTGCTGAAATCTCTGATAAGGATTTGATCTTTGGTAAAGTGTGGGATTTTCAATCCCATTTCTTGCTTATGAAACCTTGGTTCCCTCTTTTTAATCTGTTGACTGAAAATTTCTATGTCAAACCCGTTTGGGTTTGGTTACCAAATTTGCGCCTCCAGTTTTGTAGCGAGAACTGTTTGCTGTCTATTGGAAATACGTTGGGTAAATGTCTAGTTATTGATCGAAAGAATTCAAACTATGACTACACCACTTATGTCTGCATATTAGTGGATTTTAATATTTCTGTAGATTTCCCTGCATTTATTGAGCTCAAAGTGGAGGACAAGATTTGGACTCAGAATTTAGACTATGAAGGTTTCCCCTTCAGATGTAGAACTTGTTTCTCTCTTGGCCACTTAGCTTCGGATTGTCAAATTGTGAGGAAATCTGTCAAGAGTAGATCTTGATGGTGGTATAATTCTGATCCTTGTCAATTGGCTATTAAAGGTCCCTTGGATAGTGATTCAGAGGCAGTTTTAGATAGTGAGGATGATTCATCTTATAAGAATGAGGATCCTGCTCCTCCTTATTCTTATATTTCATTTGATGGAAACATGCCCCCTCTTGTTTAAATAGAGCACCATGTTGTTGTGGAGAAGGAGAACTTTGAAATCATCACACCGGTTCATAAAATTGAAAAGGAAGATCTGAATATCGATAAGGGTCTTACTACTGTGAGTCAAAAGAAGAAAGGGAAAAATTTAAATGAAGCCTTTAAAAGGATTTTAATATCCCACAGGAAGGGGTCTCTTTGTTAAATTTTTTCCTGTTTTACTATTTTTTTTTCCTTGTTGTGCCACTAGAAGAGGCTGAATCCACTTGATCATTATTGATATATCTTTATCTCCATATGTTTTTATGTATTTTGGTAGGGTCCCCTCAACCCTTTATCACCTTTTATCAAAATAATAATAATCATTGGTAGGAAATAACTTCATAATATTGATATAAATGTGACACTAACTAACTGTTGTCATTCTAGAGAACTAGTTTCCTATAGCTTAGTTTGGCCTTTCTAGAGACCACACCATATTGTTGACCTTAAATAGAAAGAGTGTCAATATTATATTTATTTATGATAGGTATTGTACTTAAAATTAATATATTACGACAATAAAAATAATTTATATAGGAAATAAGAAACCAACCTAATGGAAATCCTAAAAAAATTGCCCCCTAATTTTTGGCACTCTAGGAAATTACCTACTCTTTCTAGTATTAAATTCCCCTTTCACTCATTGTTCTAGAGCTTGATCGGTGGTGCTTGAATTTTAGTTATAGATTTCTCTTTGAAGCTTTAGGTTATTCGTTATTCAACAATCTCTCTAGATTACCATTATTGTTTTTTGAAAAAACTAGATCATTTATAGTATTTACAAGAACTAGTTTGGTTTATTTCCATGAACTAAAGCTATAAACTCATGTAATGTCACTCCCAAAAATAGATTTACATTTTCATTTACATGTACACATACAACTAATAACATCTTCTACGTGGTACACAACATTTATTAGTAATACATGTAACTAAATAAATCCTAATGATAATGTAAACATAAAATTATAGTTATATGTTGTATTATAACATAACGTTGTATTTGAACATTCACCTGTGTTACAAAAATAAGCATATAAAATCAATAAATTTCATCTTCTAGTAGAATACAATAAGTACCAAAATAACACTAATATTATAATAAAGATGAATAATGATGTATATATGTCTCATTATATAAACATAACTAAATCAATCAATTTATCCACTACAAAAGTAAGTGTACACATAACCATGTGTCAAATCATACTCCATTAGAAAAACAATATTACATGATGGAAAATGAATGCAAGAGAATATGAGGAAGATGGAAGAAGAGGAGGGGAAAAGAACATAACGAATAAAACTCAAGTTGATGTGAAGATGATGTAAAATATTATAAGTTAATATAAGTGGTTAAAGATATTATTAGGAAGGAAATTTTCAAAACAATATATCATGATATTCTACATTAACCCTACTTGATCTCGAAAGTAAACTCCTTAGGATGAACATTCGAGGAGATTAATGTACCAATTATTCTTGTAAAATAAATTGTTGGTAATAGGAATAAAGATGTTTGCATAATGTAGGTAAAACATGACCAATGAAATATCCTCCAATCAGATCAATGTACAATACCTTTGACAAGCCAACACAGAACAAAATGGGTGAAAAGGGTGGTATGTATACAAAGTTATAATTGGCCTACAAGGGAAATCTACAAAAAAATCACCAGGGATACATTAGGTGCAAGACCTTATTAGATCCAAGGTATAATTATATGTTATGCAAGAGCTATATGTAGTAACATGAGACTAGGTAGTCAATAAGAGGTATTTGATCTTAAGATTGTATACATAAGAGTTTCTACTAGGAAAGAGCAAGATTTGTAATAGTAAATACAAATAATGCAAAGATACAAATAAGAGAACAAGTATATGTTACTCTATCTTATTTAATACATAATACAAAAAAACATGATTCAATTTTCTTCTAAAATCAATATATAATAGGGTCAAGGATACTTATTTTGGTATCTTTCTTTACCTTATAACACCTTTTTAGGTATTATTCTAGGTAAATCCAAGATTTTAGGTAAAATACTTAGGTTAAGCTTAAGTTGGAGACTCCAAAGACTAAGGTATTTTAAATTTTTTTTCCTATTCTAAATATTTTCAATGCCCTAATGCCTCAAATTGCCTTCATTGTTATAATATCCTCTAAATTCTCAATCATATTATTTTTCCTAAGGGAGATTTGTGAGCTTGAGGAGAGTGGTCTTTTGATGATATACAAAGAAATGAAAAAAGGGAAGAATTTAAATGTATAATTGTAGGTCATAAAATTTGTATTTAATTTTTGAGGACATTGTCAGTCGAGTTAATGGTGTCAGTCAAATCAAAGGTTTTTATAAGGAATCATCATTAAGAAAAATGATGTCAACTAGGTGAAAGTAAATGGAGGAATAGGAAAGGAAAATATAAACAAGGGGAACAATAACATAGGAAGGGTACTTGAAGCTAATGCAAACATGATTTGAGGTGGTGGTAGAAAGCGAAATGCAAAAATTCTAACGCCCACAAACCACACACAAAGAAAACATGGAAAAATATCAGATAACTTATTTTTTACTTGCTTTAAGTTTATACGATGCCACATGTGATCTCAAAGGGCTACACTAGACTCACAATAATCTTGACACAACATTGATGCACATAGGTAACAAGGAAACATATGCCACTAATCAAGACCAATTCTCTTTTTTGTTTGATAAGACACTACACAATAGTCCAACGACAATACACACCTATAGGTAGGGTCTTCCCATGGTAATATATTTAGGATTGTGTATTTTCCATACTCTTATTTCAATTCTTAACTTAAGGTTTAGAAATCTCATGTTATGATTCATACAATCCTTCATATGAAGCTATATTTCCTTTTCATTCTATTGAACATTTAGCTTAAGATATAACTCCATGACTAAGGATCATATATAATAGGAGAATTACTTTCTTGATTTATTTTTTTATTAAAAGGGGGTGCTCTATAACTCACAAGGCTGATACATGCCCTCATGGCTACTTGGCATTATCTAGGGTAGGATTCAATCCTAAGGGAAATCATCCTAAACTTATATCAAACCTCTGTTATGCAATAGAATAAGGTTAATTCTAAAGGAGGTGAAGTTCAATTTTTTATTTATTTAAAGTCACGTTATCCCTCTCTCACATAAATATTTAGTTAGCATGCAAGAAGTATCAAGTATAAAAATAGGATCTTTAACCACAACAAGAGCATTTATACACATTACAAGAAAGATCATGTTCAATTTACCATAAATTGGTCTACAACTTAGTATAAATTTTCCATCCTATCAACTCTAAGGATAAAACTACCAGTATAGGTTAGAATAATAAAGTATATCTTTTGGCACACGAAGATAGTTTTATTTATCCACTTAACAATTCCTTACTTCACCCATTTGTTTCCAACATTGTATATAAATCTATTTTTTTATAACCATTATAAGGATTATAATAACATTATGTTATACCTAGTATTACATTATTGTCAAAATCTAGCAAAATTTACTAACTCAAGTTAAAACCTAATTTTATTACCATTATCCTTTATGATAACTAGAAACTGATACATCATTCCCTATACAACACGACGCACAATCCAAAAGTGGTAAAAATATTCTAATTTACTTTGACTTGGAAACAAATAGGTAAACAATATTGGTTAAAGAAAAGCTAAATTATCTTCAAATTGCAATTATACAATAATATACACATAATAATGTCGTGATCATTTTATATCATTCAAAATAATATTATACAAGTTTTAGTTTCAGTTTGTCACAATAACACTACTCCAAAAATACAGAATACTAAAGCGTTGTGCCCTTCTAAATTTCCCAACAAATACTATTTCAGATCCTTTCAAAACATTAAGCATTTGAGAAAAAGAACTTCATAAGAAAAATCGATGCAACTCTCTACAAGTCATTCCCTTTTTCTACTCACGAAAGCCATCTACAAATTTATTAGGCTGAGTCAGTTCATGAGAGCTGAGCATGATAGGGACTACACAGTAAAACATTATACTACTATTTAACAATAACTTGAAAGAAAAACTTCTATTTAATGAAATGGATCCAATCTCTAAACACCAACAACTTCTTCGGTCATGCTAAAATTTCCACCATGCAACTAAGAATGAAGTCATATGCCTCAGTTATGAAAAATATCTCAAAAACAACAAAAGTGTAACAATAAAACAAGTAGGGCCATTGGCCTTATAAGTCAAACACATGTTGTTTAGTGCATTATTATTTCAATCATGTAATCATATAGATTATATTATTGAAATATAATACTCCAACCATCCATCCAAATTCCTTATCTAGCAAGTGACCACACACCTAATAATGATAAAAATGAATGTTAACAAAATGTCAGAAATAGTCATTTCCTAACAGCCAAACTACATGATCTATCAGAAAGCTTGTTTTTTTTAACAACTACAGAACAACGACAAGTCTCAAAACTACCCAAGTCATTCATGAAAGTTAGTATTCTAAAATCCATCAAATTCTCATAGTACTTTTGATTCATAATCCTCCTTATTTAATCTATAATTTCGATTTAAATAAATGGATGACCACTTTCACCTCAAAAATTCTTTTAAAGTAACCATCATTACCATATGCAATGCCACTCTAATAGATACATTTATACGCACAACAAAATTCCATTAACAACTTAAGAAAAATTTCCATCATAAATAAACAAGATACACACACACACACACACATACACACACACACACACACACACACACATCACCAAATGCCATTAATAAAGAACAAGGAAGCCACACACCAAACATGACCATATAATTAGAGGGTCCAGAGATAATCCTCAACAAGCAATCATATTTCAAAGGTTCATAACCAAGTGACCAAAATTTAATTCATAATATAACAATACAATAACCATACTTTAATCATAAATGCAATTAAAACTACTATTAGTTGTTAATTCAAGAGTTTCACATCCTGACCGCAATAACAAATCTTTGATCCTTACTCCCTATTTGAGCCTACACAAATAATCAAACTCAGCAAGGTTCTGTAATGGAAATGATGGTTTGAAACTATTATAACAATTATGGTGTATCATATGCTAAGGTAAAATCGACCATTTTGGACCAATACAAAGAGAATTCGACTATTCTAAGGTAAATTACATTTACCTTATACAAATAAAAAGTCCTTCAACTAGCTTAAAATGGGTAACAATCCTTTACCTTAACCATAGAAAGCATATCATTCACACTTCCATAAGATAATATGATATTCAATCCCATTAAGGGAAGGCTTTTAAGCCACAATGGCGAGTTCGGTATCCCAAACAAATAATAAACCATATCAATATTATGAGGGTGAATTTTATTAACCTTTAATCTATCAAATCCCTTCATCTACTTAATCCAACAAGGTTCATAGTTATAAACTCGGTTTTAACCTTTCCATGAAAGTGAGGGGTCAACGATGATGCTCTAGATGGAAACCACAAACAATGCAGAAGTTATAGCAAATGGACAGGGAGAACGAAGCCCAGCTGTTCAAAAATCACACCAACCTAGAAACAATAAAAAAATTGGCTTAAAATAAATTAAAGTACACAGAAGAATAAAGGTATCTTGAGGTATATTTTTGCAAGTCGATCACTATCTCCATGAAGGAGACATAAAAAATTTATTCCAAAAACCCCATCGCTTAAAAGAACAATTCGGTAAAGATTCTTGCTTTTACCAATATAATTATGTATACACACAAATATATAAATATATTATCACTCATACACAAAGATTCAGTCAATATTATTTAATTTTATGGAACTTAACATAAAGCCAAGTATACCTTAAATTCAGCCACTTTGTTTTATATTAAGCTCCCCAATTTTCATATCTCAACATAGATCCTAGCGAACCACGTCAACTTGGAGCAATCGAAACATCACCACATGACCAGTCTGAACAAATTGAGTCTCACATTTAAGTTGGACTAAGTAATTATGAGATAATAAGTATTTGACCCACCCTAGAAACTCCTAAAATGGACTAAATTATGTAGCCTTGACTAAAAATGAACGCAATCCTTTTGTTTCTGCTAGCAAGATGGGTTTGGAGGATACATTCGGCCATTTATGGCCTGAACCAAGATTTCACAACTACCCAAACCATTATTCCAATCGGCCATTAGGGCCTAAAAAGTTAAATTTTCCATCCTTAGAGATAACAAATTTATTTATAAACATATACCCAATGTTACCCTCTTATATTTTTAAAATACAAAATTCCCATTAAAAGTTGCTATTCATAATCAATCTCATGATCATATCTGCCATTACTACTTTATACCAAGACCCACAACCATTTCATCACTTAATAACAAGGAGAGGTTTTAATCAACAATACAACTATGTATTCAAGATAATCACTTCTAGTTTGTAATGTCATATTAAGAAGTAAGAGGAGATCCCATGCAGAATACCATTTTAGAAAATGAGAACATTTTGTTTCAGGAGATTGTTAAAGCTAGCAAATGTTAAAATGGGTAGTGCTTAACATGCCTGTTATAAGATTCTGAAATTGCAGAGACGTCCACTAGGCCCTTGCAACAGTATTTTCTGACAACATTTCTTTTTTCATTTTCTTGTTGTGCTTTCCTGCTTTAACTCGGGATTCCCCTGTTATGGCACATGATGAGAGTATGTGGAAACAACCATGGAGGATGGCTCTGCACCTGCAAAATGTGTTTGCAAGGAAGTTTCAAAGCCTTTTCAACAAACTCCAATTTACAATCCTCCACCAAGGTAACACATGCCAGAGTAGGTATTTATTAAAACAATAAATACAAGGCATGCCGCCAACATCCCCATGCACCCACTTGCCAACAATAACCAATATTAAACAAGGAATTCAAATCTTGAAGAATAAAACAAGAGAGCCAAACATAGAAAATTTAATGGGCAAGGGTCGATGGATGGATTTATTAAATTCAAATTTAAATTTAGCAGTTCCTCCCTTAAGGATTGACGACATCAATAAAGTCCTGACTCCACCTTTTTCACACACACCAAGTCTAACCACAATTTTCTAAAAAAAGTTAAGTCTTATGCTAGTTATACAAAACATCACCTTTGGAAAGGTTTCAAACTTCGTTTAGAGATAATATACAAAACGTCATTAAGGAACCTATTTAAATTGATAACAAGATTAGCCTTCAATAAGAATATTCGTAAAAGATGCTACAAAAAAACTAACAAAAACAAATAAGCATTTACAATGACACTGGGAGGTACGACGTGCAAGAAAAGATAGTAAATTTACTTTGCAACAAGATCTTAATCAACTAACGATTAAAGAGAGAACACACAAACATTCAAACGTTAGCAACTATAGTTAGGGAAGCAAGAACAAAAGTCGACACCGAAAGGGGCATTACAACAATGATCTCTCACGATGCACTACAAATCAACCCATTTTATCACTAATGTAGTGCTTAAGACCCCATAAATCGTCTTGAAAATATTAATAACCAACAATAATGTGCTTAGATGCTACAAAAAAAATAGATTAAAATGCTTTAAAAATAAAGATAGAAGAAGGAGATAAAAATATGGGACACGACTATAGCCTACAAAATACATAAATAGTATGTTATTTAAAATTTTAATTTATAAATATGTATTCATATGTAAATTATACTATATAAAGAGTGATAAATGTCTATGAGCCATTTTTATGTATCTCGACTAACATAAATATACAACAATTGAATATTTTGGCACGCCTTGTTCTATGTTTTAGTACTTGGTAATCTTTTAAACAAAGTCATCTCAATTCTGATTGGGACTTCCAACCAATTTTTTTGTAACTGATAATTTTCTATTCAGCGCATAAAGCACACCAACAATTTTAATTCAACCTTTGTTTTGGCGAAGTACATCCCTTTTCACATGTTATGGAGGTCAAGATATAACTCAATGATATATTTATGAAGTGCCCCAACAATTTTAATTGATATCAACCTTTCTTTTTGACTGAGTACGTCCCTTTTCTCATGTTGTGGAGATCCACATCTAAACAATATAAGTGGAGTGAACTTAATTCAAAATCAAATTATTGTCCCTAGAAGTTTGGCATATTATTGTCCTTGAAGTGGGCAAATTATTGTCCTTGAAGTTGTTGACTTCATATATGACGACTCTCATTAACTAGGATTCCCATGTCCATCCACATGGAGAAGAGTTGACGGAAATGAAATCATTATCACTTGACACACAAGATTGTCACCTTAAATTGTATTTATTCTATTGTTTGTTTGGCTCGCCAAAAGAGTACATTCCATTGACTAGCATCTCAGACCATTAAATTTACTTAAATTGCAAATAATTACTTCTTTCAACAAGGTAGGATTAACCCACAAATTTTATTACGATAGTTCGATCCTTTTATTTTACTAAAATTTAGGTACGCTAGATATCGAGAGTGGGTATCCAAGAATTACATTAAATTGCACTCCAAATCTACCTGTGTAAAAGAAGCTATCTCGATCATTTGAAAATGTTAAATAATTAAAGTATTTGAAAAATTAGGATTAAGGACACAAACAAATTGAAATTTATGAATATGGAAGTAGATGTTAAAGGTTGTTTATGAAAAATAGTTTCTTAAGGTAAGATGAATAACTCTTATAAAAATAATACGAGGAAACTTTGTTTGCTAACTAGATTTATAATATGTGCCAAAAATGTTGGATACCATAATCATATGAAAATGACATTATTTCTATGGAAGTGGTTATGTTTATGAAGAGGTAAACTTAATGATGTGAATACATTTATTTTGTCTTAATTTATGAAATAATTTTTTTTCTATCACAAATAATTAGGAATTCAATCTCCTTCTCCAAAATATTAACTAGCATGTAGGTTGGTAGAATATACTCAGGAAAAAATAGTGTTTTAAGCCCCACATTAATGTAAGAAAACCTTAACTTGTATTATATTCATGAGGCTCCTCAAGTGGAGAACAATTTTACAAACAAAAAACAAGAACAATGCATCCACTACTGTATGGTGCAATTCACCTAACCCTTTTTTTTTCAGTACATGCAAGAATTAGTATAATTTATATGTTTGGATTCTAACTTTATGTAGAGGATGCTTCCTAAATCGAAAGTTATTTCCTTATGAATTTAATATAGATGTGTTGAATGTATTTCTTAGTGTGTTTTATATTTGTTAAATGTACTAATACACATTTGTGTGCATGTCTGTTTGGTGTACCTCTTGCATTCAAATTAGGTCCTTATTAGCATGCAAGACAATGCTTAATGGGTAAGAAAGCAAACGAAAAACCATACCCTATGGAAATAAAAATTAGGGCCAAAAATAAATGTAGCCAAATTAAGAACAACCAGATAAACTGCAATAAAATGAACTCCAAAAGAAAATAGATCTCCTTCTTCGTTATCAAATAATCAATTACAATGTTTCCTAAATAGGAAAATAACTCCCAACTCGAGTTTCCAAGTAAACTCTAGCTAACTCTGACTAAATCTACTCTAGGTGGCGGAAATTACTATTTTTAGCAGTTTACTAGAACCTGCTATTCTTAGTAAGTTCGCATGCTTATTCCTACGGGCACAGAAATTGCCACGCATCTTCTACATCCCTAAATTAGAGGAACTGCCAACTTTCTAACTCAAAATGCAATTAATAGACTAAAATTAACTAATGCTCAAAAATAGGAAAAAACCAAACTATAACTTAAATCCTAATTTTCGGCCTCAAGATGGCGGATTTAGGGCCCGAGAAACGTGTCGAAAAACTTGCCCCAACCGGTAGGGCGGGTTGCCCGCTGCGTTCGTCTCACCAAAACACGTGGTTTCAAAAAAGAAACCGGACTCAAACGGACACCCGGAGCTCAAGTTATGACCTTGTCAAGTTCCTGCTAATTCGGGCGCATCAATGAGCCATTATCCCAAGCTTGCGTTGAGAAAGACAACATGTTCCCTAGAAACCCATGTGACTAGAATACTTTTGATGATCTCTTGTTCACTAAATGCATCCAAATGCATTAATGGTTTAAATTAGGTATGACCCTCAAATTGGTGTGTGTGTGTGTGTGTGTGTTTGGTGTACCTCTTGCATTCAAATTAGGTCCTTATTAGCATGCAAGACAATGCTTAATGGGTAAAAACAGAAAAAACAAACAATGATCCATACCCTGTTGGAAATGTAAAATGTAGGGCTAACAAAAGTATTGCCATAAATAGAATATGCAATGACCAACATGTTGCATATAGATCTGACCAAATACCTATATATATATGTTTATAATCCCATCTAATGGATCAAGTCGGCTTTAGGTATTTTTAAGGGACCTTCTTCTACAACAAAATTAACACCGGTGTGTGTCCATATGACTATGCCTGTGTGTGACTGGATTATGGCATAAATCCAAAAAAATGAAATCATTGTTTTACATTGTTCTAGCCTTGAGAAACTACATCTGTATTACAGTGCGTAACCAATACAACTGCGTGCATGAAAAATGTAAATTTTGTGTGTGTGCATGTTTGTGTGAAATTCAAATACTTAATCATGCTGAAATAAAATTGATGTAGCCAACTCCTCAAATTCATGCACACATGTCTTCAAATTTTCAACCTTGTAAGGAAGCATAACTAAATCAATATCTACATAAATTTTTAAGGAATAATTGAAGAAAAGGGAATATAAATAAAGACACAAGTGAATATGCCATCTGTATATTCATGTTAAATATCTAGAGCAACGTGTCTCATGAAGATTTTTTTTTTTTTGAATATGTAATTACATTGTGCTTCGTAATGAGACCAAGGTGTTTGTATTTAATCTAAGTACATATTACTTTATATTTATGAGGAAATGAAGGACATATTGTAGAACATTTTAAGAGACTAGTCATTGGAGATAAATAATCTAAATGTCACCCTTTTTTAATTTTTTGAATCAACTTATAAGTTACATATATCAAAAATAATGGATTATGTTAACCATTTATATAACATGAAAAATAAAATCCTAATTCAAACACATGTAAATATCAACATGTAAACATATATTTAAGTTTAAATTTTTTTGTGGATGCCTAAAATAAGGAACATAAGTATACACGTGTAAAGTAATTCCGCAAGATGGACAATACGTATTCAATGTTGTGATGATAAACTTATGCTAAAAACCCTAAGGTGGGAAATATATAGCTAGTGTAGGCTTAAAAAGGAAGAATTGCCCAAAATGAAAATATGTACTTGGTTTAATATTAATGATAAGAATATGTCGCAAGGTTGGACAATTATATTAAATATAACATAAGTTTAAAATATACCAGAAGGTCAATGTGATATAAATCTGTGAAGGCATCAACATGGTCGTTGCCTTGAATAAATGCATGATATAGATCATGGAAATAGTGGAAATGAAAAATTATATCAGCGTAATACTAACCATGGAAAAACAATAGATCCAAGGACAATTTTGATATGATAAAAATTAAGATCATGCAAAAAGTATGAAAATTAACTATGAAAGGATCCAATGCAAATACTAGAAGGAAAAAATCATCAAGATATAAGAAGTAGACCAAACTCCTAATAAATAGAAGACTAGTTAAGAGGAAGATATTTCAAAAAGTCAATCAGAGTAGCTAAAACAAAATGGAAACATTGAAGATATGTGACATAATTTTAAAAAATGGCAAATCAATATAAAATTAAAAAATCTAAAATTATAAAAAAAGGTAAGTCTAGGGATTAAAACCTAGAAGTTATAAAATTGTATAATATTGACATAGTATGAAAAATAAAACCCTGATTAAAATAAGTGTAAATATCATCATCTAAGAATATATTTAATCATTAAAATTCCCTATTAAGGCTTTAAATAGGGAACATTAGCATAAAAAATGTAAATTAATTTCTCGAGATTGAAAAGATTTAATCCATTTTATCTAAAAAATGAGGATAATAACCTTAAGGTGAAAAATATATAGCTAGTGTTGGCATGAAAAGGAATAGTGAACCAAATTGGAAATATGTAATTGGTATAAT
This sequence comes from Taxus chinensis, assembly GCA_019776745.2. NCBI lineage: Eukaryota > Viridiplantae > Streptophyta > Pinopsida > Cupressales > Taxaceae > Taxus > Taxus chinensis. Next base: position 390,199,885 of record CM034155.1, read on the forward strand.
AATGATAGTAGGAGTATGTCATGAGGTGGAAGAAATATAGCATCGTAACTCAATTTTGAGATAAACCCTATGGTGGGTATAATATAATCTTTTTATTAAACCAGCATAGTCCTTTCCTTGAAGAAATGTGTGATATAGATCATGAAAACATTGTAAATGAAAAAATATCAACATGTTATTAACCATTGAAAAATAACATATTTATATGGAGACATTTCAACATGAGACAAATTAAATCAATAAAATAATATGAAAATTAGTACATGGACACAATGTAAACACTAGAAGGAAACATCTTCGTGATATATGAAATATAACAAAATCCTAAGAAATTGAAGACTATTAAAGAAAAAAACTAGAGAAACTTAATAAGAGTAGATAAATCCAAATGGAAAAAAATAGTCATGAAACACTGGAGGAAAATTCTTAGTTACTATAGAAAATAAAAGATAAGTTAAAAAAGAGGAAAATAGGGATTCAAACATAGAAGATACACAATTGTACAAGATTGGTTATATTTTCTCTAAGATGACTTGGAAATAAGCCGCTGAGCTAGATTCCTTTGTGATAATGAAGGGACCCAACCAATCATGATTTAATTTTCCTTCTAGAAAAGTAGATGAGGGTTCTAAGGGTCTATCATTTGTTATATTTAAAACCAAAAATATGTGTGAACGATGATTACAAAAAGTGTATAACCTAGCTTAAAAACCATAGAGATTATGTTAAGGAGGCATCATGTTGCACTGGTATTTATACTATACATTTATTATATAAAATAATATAAATTTTACCAAAAGAGAACCATAATTCATAATAACTATTCAAGGATGTGTAAACAAAACACATCGTTCAGAATGACACAACTTCATCATATGGAGAGAGAAAGACAAAAAATTTCAAAATTTCCACTAGAACCCACATACAGATCCATTCATCCACCCAAACTAGCCTTCACATCGGTCATGGGCCAACAAAATTAATAAGTATATCATATGCCTTATCAGTATGAACAATTATCAATTTGTGCATACATGATTTTTTGGGGAGGGTTGGAAATTGGAGAGCCGCTAAATTCATGTTGGTGAGCATAATACTAAATAATTTAGGAGAAAAAATGTTTTGTTAAGTCTACTTCACATATAATAATATAGCAATAGATTATGATTCAAGGTCATAAAACTTCATCATAGAAACTAGGGTGCACATGTCTTTCCATGGATAAGAATATTAATTGTACATAGAAATGATAGTTTATCCAATGTCACATGTATACCACAATAGTTATCATTCAAGGTAAATATAACTAAAATTTTAATTACTACACGTGTTCAGAGGACCTAAAAGATATTATTCATGAACATGAAATTTGAAAGGAATTATTATGAACATCTATTTCATAGATCCTCACCTATGATACATAAAATTTAGATCAATCTTGGAGAACATATGTCTACAAACATCCAGTCAAATTATTCATTGATCAATATAAGGAAATGGGTCACAATTTTTAAGTGTAACCCTATTCATCTACTTGTAGTCCTTTTATAAAAATTGGAAGCCATTCTCCTTCCAAAAAATTATGATAAGCCCACCCCATAACAATATTAGGTTAGATATTACCCTATTTAAGGATCTCCACTAGTTACATATTGACTTCAAATAAACTTCTAGTGGTCATCTAATACAGTGACCTAGATATAGGATTCACCCCTCATAGTCGGGTTATATATAATTCGATATCACTTTGAGGAGGTATTTGACATAAATTCTTAGGAAATAATTTAAAATTTTCATGGTGAATCTAGAGTGTTCATCTATGGTATATCTATTCATCCTTATATCTAATCTTATATGTAGGAAACAACTACATGCCCTTCCTCATACTCCTCTAGAGATACATTACAAAGATAATTCACAAAGAAATAATATTTTGAGCCTCAAAGATAACCACTTATAGGCCAATATCATCATAAATCTTGATTCTTTATATTTGGGAATATATTTTTACCTTATGGGCTTCATGTCAATTTATGTCCACAATCAGGTCATATTAACCTATGAAAATATCAAAAATATTTATATTAGAAAGGAAGATTCACTGACACAACAAACAAAAAATCACAAGAGATCCTTCTAAATAGTTTTCCCTAATGGCTCTATCTGAACACTTAGCCTGTCTTATATCCACTAGTATATGTATTGGTCCACTTCTGATGATTATATAAAACAACTAGATGATCCAAGATTAAAAAATGATTAAAAATAAAGTGCAAAAAGTAACATCTATTGTATCAAGATTTTACTGGCTTGGTGCTCATCTTAGAATTTCTCAATTTCTAAATAAATCCTATGAGCATTAAAACATACCCAAATGTGTTCTATAAAATATGTGTCTTTTCATTTATATACATATGCATATCTAAGGGGAATCTTGGAAAACAATTCAAATAATATGCACAAAAATAAATAACTTATAGAATTTTCTTTCGCCTAATGGTCATCACTCTAACCCCTAATGTCTAGTTCTAATAATTTTGTTAACCATACTCTGATAGAGTTTTGTGTTATGTTTAGGCCTAGATAGTAAATTTTATCTCTACAACATGTATGTTGTTTATAGCGCCTAATAATCAACTATTGAAAATATTTCCTTTCTATAATGGATGGTTGTGATTAGGTTGTTGCTAATAATATTGTATCCCTGGTCAAAATTAGAACTCACCACAAGGTAAAGACTATGACACCTTGGTTTAATAATCCTAATGATCTTGAATTGTGTTCCTAAACTTCTCTCTATCTTCCTATGTCCTCTCATGGTTATTTTTGGTAAGGTATACCTTCGACACAAAATTCACCAATGTAGAGGGAAAGTAAACAAACTACTTTGGCCAAATATGGTATTAGAACATTAATAAAAATTATTACATGAATATTTTTATCCTTCATATAGTCAGCATAATCCAAAAAATATAGAATACAAATAAATGTAACTATGAAATAGTTTAACCCCTCACCAAGAAGTCACAATACTAATTATTCCATAACCTCATGAAGTTATCTAAAATATATAATGAATTGAACCATTACACAAATAGTTCCCATGTGATGGTATTTGTAGTAACTCAAATATTATACTCTTTATATCTCCACCATATCCCAACATTACCTCATAAATGATGAAACATGAATTGGCCCCTAATATTTTTTGAGTAAGTCAAAAACATTGATCATGAGATAACACTCATCAACCATAAATGTCCCTTAAAACCATCTATAAATACCTAAAATGTGGGAAAATGCAACCTTATCAATCCATAATTTTTCCAACTATATCATTCTAAAGAGAGGATTTACTCTTACAATACTAACACAACTCTCAGTATTGCTCCTTGAGGTCTTGTCAACCTCTAATAAAATGAATTTAATATTGATTCATATATTAATGTGAAACTCACTTTGAAAAACATTACAGGGCCCTCTTCACTAAATGACGAGATACTCTATATATAGAATTTTAATAATCCATCTCATGTCTAGGAATATTGAACTTGTTCCTTCTTGAGGATGGTCCTTGACCCTCATAGGACCTGGGTGTGATTGTGCTCTAGTTAACTCTAGTCCATGTTGCAATCATTTATGAAATAAGATAGTAATTTAATTTGAGTTATTAAATATTTTAGGAAATAATTAAAATTACAACATCATATAAAATATACACAAAATTTTCTCTACATGGTGATTAATGTGTCTTTTGAGGCCTCTCTACAAATATATTGAATTACACCCTAGATCTAACTCTTTTTGTAGTGTTGTAACTCTCTCTATTTTTCATCATATATAGGTATGAATAATAATTTAATTTAATTTTGGAATTCAAATAGGTCAAAAATATCTATTTCATTGCATTCACAACATTAAAAATAGGGCACAAAAAAAAATGAAATTCCTATAAAAAAATAAAACCGAAACGTGTAATTTTTTTATTTTAAGGTTAACACTCTTCCAAAAACATAACACAAAAAATTGTTTTTATTCTCATTTTAAATTAATATTTTGATGATAAGTATATTTTTTAATCATTTTAGAATAGGGGTGTTCTCAAAATGTTTATTTAGGTTTTTAGGTCCACAAAAATTTCATTTTATCTCAAGATTGACAAGAGTAATCCCTACCTCTAACAAAAACTTCTTAGATGAAAAAAAAAAAGATCATTACTATGAGAAAATACCAAATATGTTCACCAAATATTTCAATGTAGATTATAACAAATATTGAGTTACGTTAGAGCTAATAACCCTTTAATTTATAACTCAAATCTCTTTACCAAACTTACAAACTCTGCATAGAAGCCCTTCATATGACTCATGTGTACTCACATCATGTAACACAGCCAAAACTTATATGAGTGACCGAAATGGGTCAATACTAAATTATTAAAGAGAAACACACTTTATTTATTTAACCAACCCTAAGTGGGATTACATCTAAAAGGAATGACTATGAAAATTTTCCAATGATGCAAGATGTTCACATTTTTTCATGTTCAAAATTATCCATAGGCTTCTAGTGCCTAACTAGGAAACTTAAAAAAATCTATCCCGTAAATGGCCATCTCAACCTCTCGGCTTACTCTTCAAACTCCCCCAAGCACTCCCTGAGTAAGAATCACCTTCCTCTTAACATTTCAGGATCTCAAGCTCTTTATTGACTAAATCATCCTTTTTTCTTAGTTCTTTGAGATCGTCATCTAACTATCCCTATCTGAATTTCCACTATCCTTAATAATATTTATAAGATCCTATTCATTATTTAAAATAGCCTCTTCAAGCTTGTTAAGCTCCCCCTTTTAACATTTATAATCAAAGAAAAATTATCATCAATCCCTAAATTATTTCCTCGATGAGTTCTCCATGAAGAACGTTTCCTCAAAACAAATTCTATAAATTCATTAGGATGGGAACTTAAATGATAATATTGTGTATAATGTAAAATCTTGTACAACATAGATAAAAAAATTTAGTTTGTACAACACAAAATGATAAAAGATAATGTAATCCTCCTATATGAAGGACATAATTTGAACTCATTTTCCAAGAAGATCAAAAACTATAAAAAAAATCTAAAACCTAGATGTATGATATTTTTTATAGATGGATGTTTCAAAAAGGATTTATGATATTTCATTAAATCCTTTATTAATATAGTAGTGGAATTATATATTCCCTATCACTTATGTGTTATTTTTACATTACGTATCTAATTATTTATAGTTGTTGGCTTGGGTAATTTCATGCATAAAATCATGTAGTTCATGCACTTAAATTATGCACAATGATGAATAATATATTACATGTATTCTTTCTATATGATTACTTTAATCCCCGAAAAGGATACATTACTAAACTAAAACCATGAAAGAAGATGTAATGTAAGAAGATGATGAATTGTACTAGAGCTCTCACATTAAAATTATAAATAACAATGTTATAATGAAATGAAGAATAAAAATATAGATAGAATATATCCTACAAAGTAGGATATTAATCGTATCTATTTTAGAGATATTATCCATTAATATCTCATTAACCTCTAATACATGAGTTGTTCTCCACAACATACTCAAATATACAATATTCCTTAACATTACTATAATATATTATTTTCATCGGGCATGTAGTATAATTATTCACCCTAACATATGTTATCTAACCCTAGTAATGAAGCACTCATTTTCTAGCATTCCTTATAGGAGTGAGCTATAATATTTAGAATATCATTGGATCAATGAATTCATATTTTGAGAAAGATTCAAGAAAATGCATTAATAGATGTTGTGATTGAAAAACCAAAACAAACAATTCATGTAATATGAACGTATTCCAATAATTCATTTTACCTTGTGAATAAATCACACTAGAGGTGTAAGTATATATGATTAAATGTTTACCTTCTCCTATAATATTGGACAACAAACCAAGAATAGGAATGGGAGTTACATTCTCAGAATAGTCACTCACATAGTCAATCGGTCAAGTGTAACTCCTATGACTCACTAACCTAATAATGATAGTTAAGTAACTCATATGATACATGACACCTATGAATGATACATTTCATCTAAAAAATCATATCCATGAGAGTAGGCATAATCCACGTGTTTATGAATAAATCATAATAAACTATGAAAATGAAAATAGTATGCTACACTAACACCCCCCCTGAGCACAACTTAGGTACGTAGAAAAAGTGGGTCCTGGTAAAAAATAATGATGAGGTACCAACGTATAATGCAACTATCATAAAGTTGAGAAAAAGAGAAAACCCATTATAAAATTTCCCCTTTAAAAGAGAGAAAAATAGAATTGCATAAAGTATCTCCCTCGATAGAAAATCTGTAGATAAAAGAACATAGAAAATGCCCCAGAAATAAAGAGAAATAAGTAGCTTGGATTATACATCCCCTTAGAGGGTGAAGCCTCATGAACTCCCAAAAGATATTGAAGCCAAAGAAGCCTAATCGTAGTAATGAAATCAGTGAAGACTTAATCATAATCTGATATTTCATGTGCTACACTAAAATATTGATGATCAAAACAAGAGGTGATGAAGAATGTATCACAATGTTTTTCAATAAATGGCAAATATATTACATATAAAGAATCAGAAAAAGGGCTCTCGAGATATTTCTCAACTATTTGCGAAGATAATATATCAAGAGATGCAAAAAAAATCTATCAATATATGCAAGGTGATATTCCACACGCATATTTGCATTGTCTCGTAAGTAGAGTTCCTAAGGAAGTGGATCCTATAAAAATGAATAACTTTATTGCGATGAATCGTTGGAATCTTTTGAAGAATAAAAACTTAACTTAGAAGGGTAAATAAGAGATGGAAAAACCTCCATGATGTTATTAAATTTCTCAAAATGCTGTCATTAATGTCAAAGTGTCCCCAAGTAGTCTCAGGTGTTAAGTCATGATGTCATGATATGCACACATGATCTAGGTGCATGGTCAAACAAGCGAGATATGTCAATTAGTCCTCTAAAATTTTTATAAAGGATTCTTAAGGTGAAATATGGTCAATGAGATGTGTGTGAGGTGCTAATGTGACTGTAGTAGTTCAACATGATCAGATTCATGAAGATTCAGGAAGGTTTAGGCTTTATCCTAGTCCTAATAAAGTAGGTTAGCATGGAAACATGAAAAATGGATTGAGAAAAAGAATAGAAATAATTCTTGAAGCAGTATCAGCTTGAATATCATACAAAGGATAGGTATCATGTAGAAAATCAAGGTTATAGTGCATGAAGATGGTCGTTATAGATCCTTTCAGTGAAGACAGGTCTAGTAGACAAGTAAGATTGATGAGATAAGGAATGATGATGCAAACCAAGAATGGCATGAGCATCATATGGTTATATATGAGGTGTAAATGTATTCAAAAGTGATTGAACTTGTGATTTGATCACTAATATAGGTCTAAATAGAAGTATTCCTTAGGGATAAATAACTAATGTTGCAAAAAGGAAATGTTATAGAAATGTTTTGAGAAAACTATGACAAAGTGGTCCCTTGAATTCATGGAGTGTGTTGTGAAGATGTGGTCAAAATTTTATGATCTAAGGAGGCATCTTTTACAGGTTTTGGATTCATCTAAGGGTTCCAAAAGACTCCTTGTAGGTCAAGATAGTGGTATGTGTGTTATCCAAACATGATTGTGTTGTACGAAAAATGCATTTATTGTTGTAAATCTTCCACATACAGTATGGTTTTGAAAAATTCCAAGGTGAACTACTAGGTGTCAAATATTTTTCTTATTTTATAATCATTTCTCTAAATTTTTTTCAAGAATTTACTTTGTTCATTTGATGTAAACTTAGTCCTTTTCCCCTTTATCATTAAAGTGCACTTATGCCAATCTTAGTATGAAGACTTGGAAGGTGTTAAAAGGTAGTCTGTGTTGATACTTGAGATGGAAGGTGGTCACAATCGCTTCTAAAAGTTAAATACATGTTGATGAAGCTCTTGGTGTGCACTCGTGATGAATTTAGGAAGCCTAAAACTCATTGTTTCCAAACAACCTTGTAATATCTTGTTAATAAGACTGTACTTTGGACTATGCTAGAAAATTTCTCTCTACAAGCTCTGAGTTCAAGATTTATTTAGTGTTTATTTTCTCCTTGAAATATCATTTTCATAGATTTTCACATGAGATAGGAAATGAATCTTGATGAATGACAACAAGAAGATATTTACTTACAACATCAAGAAGTGTTGACATACAACAACAAGAAGGCATTGATGCATGATAACAAAAAGGTCTTAAAGTATGAAAATGAGAAGGTTTGGAGGAACAATAATAATAATAAGTTATTGATTTACGAAAACAAGAAATTATTGGCACATGACAAAAAAAATTCCTTGACGTACGTAAAATAAAAAGGTCTAGCATGAAGAATTTTTTGATGGGCCTGAAAAGGTCTTGATGTATGACAATAAGAAGGTGTAACATGAATATATTTTCTATGGGTGTGAATAGTTTCACAATACTCATAATAGCATTAATTATTACTTTTATATGATCTTCAAGCCATGAATTTTTGTGAGAGCCTCCTATATTCCACATACCTTGATCACAAGATAATGTTGATCTTCCATGTACATTTTGTCTCCATGAGAAAAATTGTAGTGATCTATCATTGGACCTATCTTTCCTCTACAACCCAAATGAAGAATGTGAGATGAAGAATTAATGTATAAGAATAAACTACAAAGAAGGAGGTAGTTCTAATGATTTAGAGTAGTTGAAAACACTCAGTGAAGAAAATTTCGAGAGTCACATGAAACCTTACAAGACAAGTGTTTACTAGGTAAAGGAAAGGTCAAGAGTCACATAAACCAATATAATCCCATTTCATAGGTCTAAATGGAATATCATAAGTTATTACTATATTTTAGATATTTTAAAAGAATTATTCTCATCTTCATGTTCTAAAAATGAATCTTCCAAAAGCTTGCAGATTAAAAGAAAAAACTGAAATTTGCAAGAATTACTTAAAGACAAAGTTTAGGCAGTTTAGAAGAAAAAATTATTACCTCTTGTAAGAGTGGATAAGAGATTTAGGTGAAGAGATAAGGAAAGTGAAGAGAAAAAGTCATTAAAGTTGAAGTTGAAATGTCTTATGCAAGAAGAAAAACTTAGAAAAATTTGTGAATACCTATTCATCTTTCTAGTACGTATGGAAGAGTGAGTCATGTGAAGAGTCATTCAACATGAAAAGTTAAGAATCATGTTTAAGATTCATGTTTATTTACATAAGTTCATTTTTTGAGTATGTAAATGTATCTAATAGGAAGAGAGTAGAGGCTTGTAGCAGAGACAAGAATTATGATGCATAAATTTGTAAAGATAAGTGCAACATAGATTGATGATATGAAACAGTGGTCAAATTAGGTTGTTGTAAGAAACCAGGTGAAAAAGGTGATAAAAATTTATATGAAAAACGTTTGAGTTGTTGCTCAACAACTTTGAAGTGGGTGTTTCCCAGTAAAATTAGGTTCTTTCCAAATTTTTCAAGTGGGTGCTTAGCCTTGTATTCATGGGTGCTTCAGAATTCAAGTGGGTGCTCCAAGGTGAAATCATTGTAACTTTATAGGACAATTCTCCAAGATAGTTCACTAGTTTTAGGTTGTTTTTGTCTTGAAATGGGTTTCCCACATTAAATATTGTCTCTTCATGTGTTCATGTGTGTTTTCTTCTCTCTCTCATGGTTGGATGGTTGTAATTCATTATAATTAAGATAGATTAATTTTGAATAATTAAATAATTGTATTTCAGAATTTTGAAATATCATTGATTCCCCCCCTAGTGCATAGAATTCCTAATTTTTTTAATTAAATTTGATTCCCTTGGTATAGGTTTAACATCTTAAGAGAATTTATTCAAGGCAAGAGCATGGGTGGGCAAGCTGAGATGGTACTAAAAAATAAATATATGATTACTCAAGCCTTTATTAAAGAATTAAATACTGAAATGAATCTCATAGATATTAATCATCTTGAAGAACTCAATGAATTTTTAGTAGTTGTTGAGAAGTTTTCAATAGCTCTAAGTGATAAAGAAAGATATTTATTCAAACATGAATAAAGATTGAAGACCCTAAAGGATGAACTATAATAATTTAAAGATAAATTGATGACACATCAAAGAATCAAAGAAACATTAAGAAATAAAAGACACCCTAATGATAGATTAGTTCTAGTTTTTAAAAGTGAAGCAACTCAGTGTGAATTGGAGCATCAATTTTTTCATGAGCCATGCCGAGAAGTAATCAACGAAAAATTTTAATAATTTGATAATATAAGTGTGTAATTGTTAGTGTGAAATCACAACACCCCCAAATGATTCATGGATTTGCTTTTCTAAGGCAGGGTCATTTGGTGTGATTGTATAACATTGGATGATTCCCCAAACTGTGGGACTTGCAAATGGGAATGACCCTCCAATGAAGGTTGGTTCCTCTTCCTAATCTACCTACCATAAGATATTCCAGTTCTAGAAAGCTAATCTAATCCTAATCTAACTTCCAAGGAGACAAGAAGAGAAAGAAAACAAGGAAAAATAGATCCTACACTAAAACAGTGATACACCAGAGAAGGAAAATGTTGATCCTACCAAACTACCATGGAACAAAGAGAGGTGAGAAATGGAAAGGATGGACAGTAGCATCACAAACCATAGATCAGATTCACACATAAACTATTCCAAACCCCATGAACATAGCTCCCAGATCTGCAAGTGAACATTCAAAACATGCACAGATATGCTGCAATGAAGAGAGGTAAGGAGAGAACCAAAAACAATAAAGGATGGAAAAATTCATCACAAAATACATTTTTATTGCTTCAGAGTTTTCGCAGAGCATCATCTATGGACAAGAGGGAAAATTAACATTTTACAAAGCAGGGGAGGAGGTTTGAACTCCCTTTTCGACCCTGGCGAAGAGAAAAAAGGGGGAGGCAGAGAAGAAAATGAACAACAACCTTTTTGGGCCCCTCTGTTAAAATACATAGAAGAGTGGGAGAGAGAAGAAAGAAAGAATCATATCCTACTCCAACCACTCTGAGATACGCATTGAATCCATTTTCGAAAGTTCAACCAATGGAAATCAATTCCTTCTGCAAATCCGCCCACAATATGTCACTTATGGTTCCCTAGCAGACTGAATCAAATCAGATCTAGTAGTTGAAGAGATTAGATTCTGTGTTAATGGCCTGTAAGAATTTTCTTCATTTTTTACTCACTAGGGCCTACAAAAAAAAATATTTTTTGTCTTTCCATGGCATATAGGACATCGAGATGCTTCCAACGGTGTAAGATTCACAATATTTCGATCCTTGAGTCAAAATATATGCCCCTTTGAAGTTTGCATCGATTTCGTACGAATGGGTGGGAAAATAATTTGCAAAACGGGTCCTCCCCTTTTAGATTGGGACAAGTGGCAGCTATATTGGAATAAAAAATGGGTTCATGGGTCCATAATCAATCTTTTTCCACTTTTGGGTAAAAAACACAAAGCTTTAAAAACTCCTGTAGCCCTGAAGCTCCGCATGGACACATGGCTCCTTTTTGTTGGCTGGGAAATGTGCTTCCATTTTTACCTTTGTGCCTTTTTGGTCAAAAGAATTTTTTTTACCTTTTTCCCCGATGCCCTGCCTTGTCTTCGACTTGGGTCTAAATGCTGAATCTTTCCTTAGGCAGAGTTACGGGCCATTTTGCAACTTTTACTCCCTTTTGAGGTAACAAGGGGAAAAAATAAAATTTTTCCCTGACTGCCCACTTTCCCTTGGGACATGTGTCAGTCTGACACTCGCTGAGGAAACTTTTCTCCATTTAAACCTTGAAACAGTACCCTTAAGACACTTTGCAGCCTCTGCCATACAACTTACATCGACTATTCAACTAACCCTGCCCCCTTTTGAGAACACGTGGAGGCATCATGCTTGTTTGGGAATCTGACCCAAAGTCACCTTTGGAGGAGCGTCGAGTTGACATTTTTCAGCTTCTGCTATTCTGTGGACTTTTCAATGGTTCTTCCCATTTTAAGGCTTTAGGCTATGTGGAGAACTCGCGCTCATTTGGGTCTCCACCTTGGGACCAACTGTTGGAGATGCGCCACACTAACACTTGGCATTCTCCACTTACACTTTTATACTTAGCCAAATTTTAAGGATTTTTTGTCTACCCCTTAATTCTCTTTGACAATTTTCTACATGGAGGGTTGGTGCAAGTTTGAGCTCCCCCTTTTGGATTCACTTTGGGAGAAGCATCATTAGGACATGTGGTCTCTTTTTCTACCTCTTCCATAATGAGTCAATTTTTGGGTTTTATCCTGAACCGTTTCAAGCCCAAGGACTTCGAATATTCGTCATTTCTTCTTCTTTCAGTTTCTGGTTCCTCTACAGCATATCCCCTTTTTTCCAACCCTGATATCCCGTATTTGAGCCTACCTGTAACTTGGATAATGGATTTAAAGCATAGAAATGGCCCGAAAGAGTCGTTTCTTTCTGTATAGGATACTTTGCTCTTTCTTCACTTCTTCCACTTCATTGCTAAATATTTTTTTACAACCAATTGTAGGATTTAAATGCATTTTCTTAGGTTCCTTTTATGCGGGTTCATGATTTGATCCAATATTTATCTCAGGTCCAAATATGGATAACAATTTGGCGGTTCACGGGGACATCTGCCTACTAGATGAAAAGACCAATGGTCTTGAAGCATCCATTGGGCATGGAGTCTACCTGATAAACATGAAACCAATCTGAACTTCAAAGACTTGATCCTTGAGCCACTGTGAGCCTGACTGCAAGCCTTCTTCTATGTTTTTTCTGACCCTGAGCCTGCCTACACGTCTGCACCCTCAATTTTCATAAGAAATTATTGGAAATGGAGTTTCTAAGAGTAGAAAATTGTTTTGACCTGGGGCTTCAATTTGTCCCTCAAATGGACTATCTTGAAACGAATTTAGCTACTTCTGCATTTGGTTCTTTTGGAATTTGCAACTGTTACAGGAAAACATGAGCCTTCTTACCTTTAATAGTTAAGATTCTTGCCTCATACCCCTATGAAGCAATACAAACAAAACTTATATACAAAGAACAAATCATACATGCCTTAAATGAGACATGCAGAGTTTGCATAAGTAATTCTTCTACTAAAAGCAAATCTATCTACACTACTCTAACCAACAGAAAAGGGAGCTCAAACAAATCTTACAACTGGCAGGGACAAATAGCTTCCCTTCCTCAAAAATGGCAGCCATGTAACTAATTTGGCACTAAACATGACTAGTTAGATGAGTGAAAAACTAACTACAAGCTGATCTTCCACCCAAATCACCAAAGTATCAACTGAAGAAAAAACCAATACCTCTTTTAGTTTCTCTTCATTTGGATTGAAGATGCATTATAGCTGATCCTTGGCACTTTGCATATCATCCTCATTCCCTGAAATGGGCATGAACAAATTTGGCTTCTCCTTTGGCTCCAATGAAGCCAAATACCTGATTGGGCACGGTTTGATCCGTTTGATATTCCCATTTCTTTGATTTTCCACTCCAAAAATGGAGTCTTCTTGTAGAGCTCTTTGGGTAAATGGCATGGAAGGAATGGCATAACTCTTATGTTGTTTCTCTTCTTCCTCCTGTGAAGAGAATGGAAGGTTTGAGTCTTCCAAACTTGATTCCAAAGAGTTGTTATAAGATGCAGGTTGTTGCAATTAAAATTTCTCCTCCATGACAACAGACTCATGTGCTTGGAAGGTGGATGATGAAGGAGAAAACAATAGACACTCAACTGGTTCTTCTCCATCAAAACATTCCTCTAAATAAGACAAATACATTGCCTCACTGTTGTCCTGTTGCAAATGTTCAACCTCTTCCATGATGTCCTCCTAATCAACAATTTGATCACCATGGTTTTCCTCATCCTCAAACATGAAGTTTTAAAGATAAAACTCCCCCTCAACATTAAACATTGAAGGAGATGAAATGGGAGGAAGAACTGAAGGTTACGCTATGGCCTGCTCCTCACTTGGAGCCTCTGAAGCTGTATGGTCCTCCTCCATCATGGGTTCATTAACCAAATTAGGCCCTTTGAATGAAAGAAAGGAATCTTCAATGATGCTTTATTCATTAAGTGGCTTCGAATCTAATTTAATCTCTTCCATCTACTCTTCTTCAATGGTACTTGGATCTGATTGTCCCTCCTCTTAAACTAGTTGTGTAGCTTGGGTTAGATAAGTATCTTCTTCAGGAAAAGTTCCATAAATAGACTGTTGATTCTCTTCCTCTTGTTATCTTTCTTATTTTAGTTCAAACTCATCCTTAGCCACCCCTGTTTCTTAAACTCTAAGCTCCTCCATTGGTTTGACCATCAAGGGGATCTTTGTAAACCCAAATTTGGTAGCCCAACTCTTCAAATTGTCTGTCATTTCTTTTCTATTGGGCTCCGCTCCTTGCTGTTCTCCTTGACTGGTTTCTTGGGTCTCTTCCCAACATGGACATGGGAGATCAAGACGAGTGGTAGGTTGGGGTTCAACCATCTTTGCAATTATTTGTGGTGGGGCGAGAGGTGGAACTTCTGATTTGTTTAGATGGGATGACTATTTAGAATGGAATGGAGAAGAGGAATTGAAATGGAGTGGAAGACTAGGGAATAGAGGAATGGAATCAAAATTTGGGGCAACAACTGGGAAGCTTGGAAATTGGAGCTTGGGTTGAGATGGTGTTGTTTGAGAAGGAGAAAAATAAAAGCTATGAGGTGGTGGACTTACCCATTGATAAGGTTTTCTTGACTCCAACTCATAAACCTTGATCTCCTCATTCCATTGTGCAAGTTGGGGAAGCATTTGAATCATGAAGTCTAGCTTATCCTAAGGGCTATAATGTCTTGGTAAAAGGACTTCCCATGGAAAAGGTGCCCTGAAACCAATCTGAAATGCCTTCATTTGTGTTATGACCCTTGACTTAACCATGCCAACCTCCATTTTTTTGGATCTTCTCTAGCAGACCAACATCTTGTATTTGATTGTCTTCATTGTTTGCATACCCCTACTCTTAGAAAGATCCATAGCCAAACTGATTTTGGCATTGCTTCTCATAGGGGTGGACATATTGATTTTTCCTTTGCTCAAAATGCTGATTTTAAGGAGTTGTAAAACATATTGGGGGTGGATTGTTCTGCTATTGTAAGTGTGAGTTCCATGAAGGGAATGAAGTCATGATTGCACAACTTCATGGAATGGAAAAGAATGAAAGAGATGGAAAGAAGAATGGATGAAAATGAGTGGAAATGGATGGAAAGAACAATTTTGCAACTCATAGAATGGGTTTTTGACCAGATGGAGCCACTGGATGTGTAAACTGAAGCTTCTAATAAGTTGGAGATTTACAAAAAGTGCACATCAATCTTGTTGCAATGAAGTGAAGACCTCTTGGTCCCACCAGGTGTGCCAAAAATGTAAGTTTGAAATCACAACACCCTGAAATGATTCATTGATCTACTTTTCCAAGGCAGGGTCATTTGGTGTGATTACATAACATTGGATCATTCCCCATGCTGTGGGACTTACAAATGTGAATTACCCTCCAGAGAAGGTCAATTCCTCTTCCTAATCTACCTGCCACAAGTTATTCCAGTGCAGGCAATCTAATATAATCCTAATCTAAATTCCAATGAGACAAAGAGAGAAAGAAAACAAGAAAAAATAGAGCCTGCACTAAAACGGTGATACACCAGAGAAGGAAAATGTTGATCATCTACCAAACTACCATGGAACAAAGAGAGGTGAGCAATGGAAAGGATGGATAGTAGCATCATAGACCATAGATCGTATTAAAATAGAAAATGTTCTGAAACCCCATGAACACAACTCCCAGATCTTCAAGTGAACATTCAAAACATGCACAGGTACCTTGCAATGAAGAGAGGTAAGAAGAGACAACTAAAAATGAGCAAGGATTGACAAATGCATCAAAACACACATTTTTTATTTCTTTAAAGTTTACATAGAGCATCATCTACAAAAAAGAGGGGAAAAATTCCATTTTACAGAGCAGGGAGGAGGTTTGAACTCCTTTTTTGACCCTAGGGAAGAGAAAAAAGGGGGAGGCAGAGAAGAAAACGAACAACAACCTTTTTGGGCCCCTCTATTACAATATATAGAAGAATATGAGAGAGAAGAAAGAAAGAATCATATCCTACTCTAACCACTCTGAGATATGCATTTAATACCTTTTCAAAAGCCTAACTACTGGAAATCAATGCCTTCTGCAAATCCACCCACAATATGTCACTTCTGTTTCCCTAGCAGATTGAATCGAATCAGATCTGGTAGTTGAAGAGATTAGATTCTGTGTTAATGGCCTGTAAGAATTTTCTTCATTTTTTACCTACCAATCCCTAAAAAAATTGTTTTCTTATCTTTTCTTGGAATACAGGACAACGAGACACTTCTAGGAGTGTAAGATTCACAATATTTCAATCCCTGAGTCGAAAGATATGCCCGTTCGAAGTTTGCATCAATTCTGTACAAATGGGTAGGAAAATAATTTGAAAAATGGGTCCCCCCCCTTTTGGCTTGGGACACATGGCAATTAGATTGGAATAAACATCAGGTTTGTGGGTCCTTAATCAATCTTTTTCCCCTTTTGCACAAAAAACACAAATCTTAAAAAACTCCCGTAGCCCCAAAGCTCCGCATGGACAAGTGGCTCCTTTTGGTTTACTGGGAAATGTGCTTCCATTTTTACCTTTGTGCCTTTTTAGTCAAAAGGTAATTTTTTACCTTTTTCCCCGATGCCCCGCCCTGGCTTTGACTTGGGTCTAAATGTTGACATTTTCCTTGGGTGGAGTTGCGGGCCATTTTACAACTTTTACTCCCTTTTGATGTAACAAGGGGCAAAAATCAATTTTTTTCCTACTACCCATTTTCCCCTTAGACACGCGTCAGTCTGGCACTCGTTGAATGACCTTTTCTTCATTTTACCCTTGAAAAAACACCCTTAAGACACTTGGCAACCTCCATCGGCCCACTTGCATTGATTGTTCAACTAACCCTACCCCCTTTTGAGAACACGTGAAGGCACCACGCTTGTTTGGGAATCCAACCCAAAGTCACCTTTGGAGGAGCATCGAGTTGACACTTGTCGGATTCCATTGTTCTGTGTACTTTTCAACGGTTCTTCTCATTTTTAGGTTTTGGGCTAAGTGGTGATCTCACGGTCATTTGGGTCTCTTCCTTGAGACCAACTCTTGGAGATGCGCCATAATTACACTTGGCATTCTCCACTTACACTTTTATACTTAGCCAAATTTTAAGCCTTTTCTGTTCGCCCCTTCACTCTCTTTGACCATTTTCTACATGGAGGGCTAGCGTAAGTTTGAGCTCCCCCTTTTGGATTCAGTTTGGGATAAGTGTCATTATTTGCCGATAATTTACTCCTTTTAAGTAATCAATTTAAAATAATGCAAGACAATAATGACAATTGCACACAGATTGATTATGGAGTTCAGCAATTGCCTACGTCTCCGGTTTCATGGTCGAACCGTTCCACTAGTCAAAACTTGTAAGTTACAATAGTACTTTCACAAGAAAACCTAATGGAATTTTACTTTCCTATCAGTACACCAGTTGTTCAGATGACAAGGGTGAAAAATAGCACCCGACTTCCACCTTCCTGGCATACAATCTCCTTCGGCTGTGATCGGCCTTCCCGACGCAAACAATGCGAACCTAGCACTCCGGTCGACAATCCAGGATTTGCAAGTAATTGGTGTGGCTCAATGGGCCTATTGGGTAGTTTATAATTTACTCCCAATCACAAATATTTCATCTAATATTTCCTAAAATAATAGGCCAATAGACAATACCTATTGACACATCCCACAAAAAGCTTAACAAATAATAAGCTTGAGCTGTGTGTTGCACCGATGTCCACTGTTCCGCGCTCTAGCAAGGAGCTTCTCCGTTGCATCGGTGTGTTCCATTACTATAGAATGGTTTCCCTATTTATAAAAAATTAGGGCCCAAAAATAATGGACTTAACATCATCCTTAGGCTAATATTAGCCTTACCTGCCAATAATGGGCGGATTGCATAGGAAATGGGATTAATACTCATTTTAGCCGATTAACATGTTTAATGGGATTAAATCCCAAGTTTGGCGTGGTTGTATTTTTAAATGGGTTAAAATCCCCATTGAGTGGCTAAGGTAGGTGGGTAATATCCCACATTAGGCGGCTAATAATAGTTTAGGCTTTATTAAGCCTTTCCATGCGCATGAAGTGGTCAAAAGACCACGTTGGGCTTATAACCGCCCCCAACAATTGCTTCCCACCTTCTTCCTTCCACGTGAAAGTTTCCACGCATGGGTCTAATGCCCCCTAACAACCACTTCACCGCATTCCACGTGGTCAAATCATATGCATTTGATTTGGTGGTTCATACTAATGTTTTAAACATTAATATATACATGTGGCATTTGGAAAGTGGCCTTACCAAGTAATTATAATTTCAACCCATAAAATGTGGCCTAGAAATAAATTAACTCGGTAATTAGCATATATTCCACTTGTCGTCTCTCGATAGGAAAATCAAGAAAATTCGACGAGTGGTGGCAAGCCACGTGTCACAGTGCGATTCGGTCCAATATTGTCCAGCTGACCAGAGTTGACTTTCCTGTTGTCTGAACTTTGACCGAACATATCTAGAGCTCCCGATGTCCGTTTTTCACGTTCTTATAGTCGTTGGAAAGCTCTCGAGATGATCTTATGCACTAGAACAATTTAGGGATTTTTTAGGGAAATTTTTGAAAATGATCCCCTGATCACACCTCCCCACTGAGAAAAGCTTTTTGTCCCAGAAAGCTTCCATATTGTCCTGAATCTGAAAAACTCTGTTGCCACCTCGGAAGTGCTGCTGTAGTAGACCCTTCGGTCTTCTCCTCCAACCTTCTCACTTTGACAACTCTTTTCTGATCCTGCGACTTGTGGGTTATGGGCCCACGATGCTTCCACTGCATCATTGTGATATCCGAAGAAGACCTCCACGCCTCCGCTTTATGGTGCTAAGTTTCTAAATGAAACCTCAACGCTCCTTCTGTGCGGTGCTAAGCTTCTTGATATCTGACAACAAGGATCTTCTTTGACTCTATAACACAACTCATTGCTTTGATTTGATTCCGTAGAATCCGAACTGGTTTGAAGGAACTCCATGTTACGTAGAGCTTTGATTGATCCGATGTCAATGATGGACAATGCCTTGTCCCTTTACAGACCTCAACGCCTCCAATGCATGATGCTAAGCCTCTTTCAAGACCTTGAGCCTCCGATGCATGATGATAAGTTTTTTACAGACCTAAACGCCTCTGATGCATGATGCTAAGCCTCTTTCAAGACTTTGAGCCTCCAATGCACGATGCTAAGTCTCTGTAGACCTCAACGCCTCCGATACATGATGCTAAGCCTCTTGTAAGACCTCGAGCCTCCGATGCATGATGCTAAGTCTATTACAGACCTCAACACCTCCGATGCATGATGATAAGCCTCTTGTAAGACCTCAAGCCTCCAATGCATGATGCTAAGTCTATTACAAACCTCAACGCCTCCGATGCATGATGCTAAGCCTTTTTCAAGACTTCGAGCCTCCAATTCATGATGTTAAGTCTATTGATCAACTACCATTCGTATGTGTGGTCGCAATGCCTTGACACTGAATGAAGTTCTAAGTTGATCCTTTGAGAGCTCTACTTGTTGACATACTAATAGCAGGTACCATTCTACTGCATGGTCACAATTCCTCTACACAGAATGAAGTTCTGACCCGACGTCAATGCCAACAGTGATTCATCTACCATTATGCTGCACGATCACAATGCCTCTACATAGAATGAAGTTCTGAGCTGATCTCTGCGAACTCTACTGTCTGCACAAATGGAAGATTAATCTCCAAGCTTTATATGTGTCAAATCCTGTATCCAAGCTGTAACAGGTACTCACAAGCTGATTAGGAGATATATTTGGAGTAATAATCAAATTTTCTAAGTAAGAAAATCCACTGAGTATTGTAAACCTTTCTCTCAGCATTTCCTCATAGAATTTGATCTCCAAACTTAATACTACATATGATTCATCAATCTGAATTATGCAATATATAATTGAAAAATTGTTGACTTACCCATTTCAAAGGACTTTCACTTTCAAGTATTACCTGGTCCTAGGTTGAATTGTCAACTGGTGGTGGAGTAGAAACTTCTTCTGACTTTGCAATAGGCCTCCATTTCATCTTTGGCTTGCCATTACTCTGATGGCGAGATGGATGCAGTTTCTAACAATTTTCCACCTGATGCCCATTCCTTTGGTAATGAGCACAAAAATTCCTCTTAATCTCCTTTTGAGATGAGGAACTCTTTCTGCCATTTCTTGACTCTGCATGACGAGATTGGTCTTTCTCCACAGCATCGCAATGTGGATTGACTTCATTTGTCTCCTCCCTGCCAGAACAATGACTAAACAAGGAAAATATACTGCATTTTATGGTGTTAGCAAAATCACCAAAATAATTTCCCTCCGGGGGTCTTACTAATGCAAGTATAACAGAGTACAAACATTGCCCAAAATTGGGTCTTTAACTAATGTGCCATGTCTGGTTAGATGTATACAAATGTTTCCCTCAAAGGGGTCTTACCAATACATTCTACCTTACACATTAGTTTTCTAGTTTTATTTGCATATGAGATACAATGGATTCATCCAAATAGAAATGCGAGAAAATTACTGAGTATGTTAAACCTGTCTCTCAGTCTATCCCACCAATCTGGAAATCCAGAAGTACAAGCCAATGCCATCCCTTTCAACGCAACCTGTACTGATTAACCTACTCAATACCAACTTGCTTTGAAGATTAGTAATTTTGCAGGTGTCGATTACCAGCTCTGATACCAAACTTAATCTGAAAATAATTAGATTATTACTACCTGATCTCGGACCCTTATAGGCTTTAATTATTTACCGATAATTTACTCCTTTTAAGTAATCAATTTAAAATAATGCAAGACAATAATGACAATTGCACACAGATTGATTACGGAGTTCGGAAATTGCCTACATCTCCGGGTTCATGGTCGAACTGTTCCACTAGTCAAAACTTGTAAGTTACAATAGTACTTTCACAAGAAAACCTAATGGAATTTTACTTGCCTATCAGTACACCAGTTGTTCGGATGACAAGGGTGAAAAATAGCACCCGAATTCCACCTTCCTGTCATACAATCTCCTTCGGCTGTGATCGTCCTTCCCGACGCAAACAATGCGAACCTAGCACTCCGGTCGACAATCCAGGATTTGCAAGTAATTGGTGTGGCTCAATGGGCCTATTGGGTAGTTTATAATTTACTCCCAATCACAAATATTTCATCTAATATTACCTAAAATAATAGGCCAATAGACAATACTTGTTGACACATCCCACAAGAAGCTTAACAAATAATAAGCTTGATTTGTGTGTTGCACCGATGTCCACCGTTCCACGCTCTAGCAAGGAGCTTCTCTGTTGCATCGATGTGTGTCCATTACTATAGAATGGGTTCCCTATTTATACAAAATTAGGGCCCAAAAATAATGGACTTAACATCATCCTTAGGCTAATATTAGCCTTACCCGTACATAGAAATTGGGATAAAAATTCCCAATAATGGGCGGATTGCATAGGAAATGGGATTAATACCCATTTTAGCCGATTAGCATGTTTAATGGGATTAAATCCCAAGTTTGGCGCGGCTATATTTTTAAATGGGTTAAAATCCCCATTGAATGGCTAAGGTAGGTGGGTAATAGCCCACATTAGGCGGCTGATAATAGTTTAGGCTTTATTAAGCCTTTCCATGCGCATGAAGAGGTCAAAAGACCACGTTGGGCTTATAACCGCCCCCAAAAACCGCTTCCCACCTTCTTCCTTCCACGTGGAAGTTTCCATGCATGGGTCTAATACCCCCTAACAACCACTTCACCACCTTCCACTTGGTCAAAGAATATGCATTTGATTTGGCGGTTCATACAAATGTTTTAAACATTAATATATACATATGGCATTTAGAAAGTGGCCTTACCAAGTAATTATAATTTCAACCCATACAATGTGGCCTAGAAATAAATTAACTCGGTAATTAGCATATATTCCACTTGTTGTCTCCTGATAGGCAAATCGAGCAAATTCGACGAGTGGTGGCAAGCCATGTGTCACAGTGCGATTCGGTCCAATATTGACCAGTTGACCAGAGTTGACTTTCCCGCTGTCTGAACTTTGATCGAACATATCTAGAGCTCCCGATGTCTGTTTGTCGTGTTCTTATAGTCGTTGGAAAGATCTCGAGATGGTCTTATGCACTGGTACCATTTAGGGATGTTTTAGGGAACTTTTTGAAAATGATCCCCTGATCAAGTAAGCTAAATGGAATTTGTTTTCCATGTCCTATCTTTTGACAAAGAGCTAGGGGTTGTATAATGAGAGTAGACAAAGAACACCTACAAAGATATTGTAGGACTGAAATTGAAAAGAATCGAATATTTTTCAATTATCATGAGAAAGGTCACATAGCCAATTTGTTTCTTGAAGAGACGATGAAGAAATATTGGATAAAGGAAGCATCTAGAGACAAGAGTCATCTTGTATGTTTTAAGTGAAAAAAACACGTCATTTTGAAAGACACCGTCATAAGTGAAACCTTATCTATAAGAGAAAAGATAAATTCAAGATCATTCCTATAGAAATATCCAAAGGAAAATAAATACTAGTAAATGAAGAGACGAGTTCAATAAAGGTGACATATTGCAAAGAAAAATCTAAGAAGGAGGAATTTGGATCGGTAAAGTATATAAGTATCAATAAAACATTAAGCCCTATGAGAGGTATGTTTTCTCTGGTTGATAACAAGTCCATGTATGAGGAGGAACACATTTTTCTAGTGAAAAAAAATCAATATATCATCACTTATAGGTAGTTATATAATGGAATCACCAAACCAGGTTACAAGAGAGAAAAGAAGATGGAGTCATTGGACTCCTTTGAGAACTTCATGTTGTTCTAATGCTCTTAAGAACTTGAAATGTATTTCCTAAGCTTATGGAAGGCATGGATCACTTAAAGGAAGAATGATAAGACTTTAAAGTAATTTTCCATCTTGTAGCTATTAAACAATGTCTTCTCCATTATGATGTTGAGTGAACAATCTAATGTATGTTCTTGCAAGTAAATTTCCATTAGTTTTTTTTATTAGAGTATTCATCATGTTGTCAAGGTCTATGCAAATTCTTCATGGTCTTCTCACAACAAGTTTTTCTCAAGTATGCCTAGTTACCCACATTATCTTCCAAGTCTTAAAGGTATAAAACTGATGTTATGATGCCTATGATACCCTGTCAAAATATCATAGTTAATTTAAGTCCTGAGATCTTATAATCGTACAAATAAAAACATTGATTGGTTTTGAAGTTTTTTAAGTGAAATAAATCAAATTATTTTTCACATGTAAGGAGATGAGTTGCATATTATATAATCCTTTTTAATTCTATTCTCAGTCAGATCTAAAGATACGGTTTGAAGTCTCAAGTGCAACTTTCATCACACAAAAGTGAATTCCATGCCATATCAGATTAATGAATTTTTCCTCTTAATCTTTGTTTCTCATATTTCTCTAAATGAATTCATTTATGTTCATGCTCATCATAACTAGAGGAATCATGTGCTCAATTTTAGTGCATTACCTTTTGGAGAAATAAAAATCAAATTTTTCACCTTGTTCCAATATGGAGAGCGGTTTCAATTATGACTTATATATTACTGAAGGTCTATGTTGAATTGACTAGATGAAGGAATTGTTATTGAAAAGTAAATTATGAAGGTAAACTTTATGTTCTTGATCAATTCCATTATGGTATAATTCATGCACATTAAGGTTATATAGAAGGAACACAATTTTTTCAAAATCCATGTTTTAACCTTGAAGTCATATCTCAGTGCTCAAGTAAGTTACGGGTTATATTCAAAGTGGAATACCTTGATATTATCATTAGAAGAGTGGTGCCTCATAGTTATTTGCATCAAGAGGCTACAATATAGTAGTATTCTTTCAAGATATATGAAAAAATTCCCTAAAGTTATTCCTTCCTTCAAAGTGGTTAACAGTTGAACAAGGTTTAAATGGCATTCATCAAAGTAAGTTTAAAAAATAGTGATAAGTAGCATGGAAATAACTTGAAGTCATGTGAAAGGAAATATTAATGTGAGTCCCAAGTATGTATGTAAGTTTCTAGAGGATCTCTTGATGAGATATAGTTATTTTTGAGTATCCACCATAAAAACCTACATGTATGAGAAATAAAATTAAGAAAGGAAGAGATCATCTTATAATTTTACATGATTTTAAGGATTCTAAAGCTCCATGGAGGAAGGTATGTCAGAATTTATGATGATTTCCAAGTAAATATAAGAGGTAAAGTCACTTGTTATCTCAAGAAGGTTATAAGACCATGCAAAGAAGACAAAAGATGACTAGACAAGTGATCAGGACTTTTATGGATTTGTTGTTTTAGTTTCAAGGACAAGGTATCTAGCCTAATTCATGCATAACCAGGTAAGGAGAGATGGTAAAAACCTAGGGGAGCATCGCGAGAATGTAACATGTGATAAAATATTTGTTATGGGTAGTCAAAACTCATAAAAATACACTAAAATTATGCTATAAGGATTTCTACATTATTTTGAGGCCAAGATGAATATTATGAGATACTAAGAAGGTATGCAAGGAAAAATTATAATTCACTTCAATTTTCTTCAAAGAAAGTTTCTAATGTGAAGGGGGATCTTTGTATAGTCTTCAATGCATCTTCTTAGATCTTTTAAAACTGCTAAACACTGATAAAATAGAGTATGAAAGAAGAATGATGCTGATTCTACAATGATGCGTTGAAAGGAAAATTCTATAAGGTGGTTGCATAGAGCCAAGATAGTGAGGTGCTTCACTGCACAAGATAAGACCATGAATCAAATTTTTGGCCAGTTGGAGTCAAGAAGAAAGTATAAAATTCTAGGGGGTACCTATAAATAAGTATGTTTTTAATCATGCATTTTTCTTCTTGGTTTTCATTTTGTTCATGCCAAGTGGTCAATTTTCCTTTGTCATATCTATCCAAGGGGGAGACTAAACAAAGAATTAGGAGAAAAAGAGGTCTTTTGGGTGTTGTTCTTGTTCGGTTTCCATCTATGTTTCTAGGTGTATTCCATTAATGATGAAGGTGGAAATTTTTAGGCGATGTGTCAAAATGTTTTCATTGTTGTCAAGTGTCCATTGATGTTAATGTGTCCCCAAGTAGTATCAGGTTTCAAATCATCATGTCATGATATGTAAACATGAACTAGGTAGATGCTTAAATAAGTGATTTGTGTGAATGTGTTATCCCAAAGTTGTATGAATGCTTCATAAGGTCAAACATGGTGAATGAGATGTGTGTGAGGTCTCAATTTTGTTACATGTCAACATGATAAAATTCATGAAGACTTAGGTAGGTCTAGGCTTAATCTTGGTCCTAATTAAGAAGGTTAGCATCGAAACATGAGAAATGGATTGATGCAAATTATGGAAATCATAAATGAACTAGTATGATATTGAATATAATTCAAGGGAGAATTATCATGTCAAAACATAGGGTTATAGGGCATTAATATGGTCATTCAAGAGCCTTTCAGTGAAGACGGGCCTAGTAGATAAATAATATTGATGAGCCAAGGAATGATGATGCAAACCAAACATGTCATGAGCATAATATGGTGGTATATGATGTGTACAAGTCTTCATAAGTGACTAAGAAGGTGGTTTGATCACTCATACATATCTTGATAGAATTTTTGCTTAGTACTAGAGAGCTAATGCTACATAAATGAGATGTGACAATGGTTTTTGGAGAAAACAACGAAAAATTAGTTAATGGAATTCATGGAGGATTGTTTTTTTAATGTATGCTCAAAATTTAAATACCTAAGGAGGTTTCTTATGCAATATTTCAAAACATCTCATCATTTCAAAAGAAACCTTGTAGGTCAAGATATTTATATGTGTGTTATCTAAGCATGATTGTGTTGTAAAAAAATTATTGTGTTTTTTCGATCTTCCATATATAATTTGGTTTTGAAAATTCTAATGTGCACCACTAGGTGTAAAATCTTGTTCTTAATTTCTAATCATTGCTCTCAAATGTTTTCAAAACATTTAATTTGGTCATTTGATGTAAACTAATTCCTTTACCCCTTATATCAGTAAAGTGTAGTTTTGCCAAACTTGGTATGAAGACATGGAAGGTGTTCAAAGGCAGTCTATATTGAGACTTGAAATGGAAGATGGTTATAATCCCTTCTACAAGTTAAACTATTTTTGATGAATCCCTTGGTGTGCACACGTTATGATTATAGGAATCCTAAAACTGGGTGTCTCTAAACATCCATGTATTATCTTGTTAAGAAGACTATACTCTTAACCGTGTTAGAAATTTTCTCTCTAAAAGCTCTGAGTTCAAGTTTTATGGAGATTGTGTTCATGTTCTCCTTGAAATATATTTTTCATAGATGGTCTTGATAATAAGGTATTTATGTATGACAATAAGAAGGTCTTGACATATGACTATAAGAAGGGATTGACGTACGACAACAACATGGTCTTGAAGTATGCTAAGAAGAAGGTGCAGAGGTACAACAATAAGGCGTCTTTGATGTAAGATAACAAGAAGTTCCTTGCACATGAAAAAAAAAACATCTAACATGAATAATTTGTCGATGGGATTGAAATGGTCTTGATGTACGACAACAAGACTAGGATGAAGAATATTTTGATGGGCCTAAATAGTTTCACAATACTCACAGTACCATTGATTATTATGTTTATATGATCTTCAAGCCATGAATTTTTGTGAGAGATTTTTTTGTTCCACATACCTTGATCACAAGCTAACATTGACCTTATATGTATGATGAGTCTTCATGAGAAAAACTATGGTGATCCATCCTTGCACCTATCTTGCCTCTGCGACCTAAATGAAGAATGTGATATTAATGATGAAGCTAGAAGAATAAGGTATGAAGAAAGAGGTAGTGCTAAAGATTTATAGGAGTTGAGAAGAATCAGTGAAGGAAAGGTCAAGAGTAACATGAAACATTATAATATTGTTTCATTGGTTTGAATAATATCATAAGCTATGACTAGATAACAAAGATTTGAAAAGACTCCTCATCTTCATGTTTTAAAAAATAATCTTCCAAAATCCTCTAGATTAAAATAGATAATTCAAACCTATTAGAATTAATTAAAGACAAAGTTGAGGTAATTTATAAGACAAAGAGATTACCTCTTGTATGACTAGATAAGAGAGACAATTGAAGATATAAGGAAAGTGAAGAGTAAAATTCATTCGAGTTGTAGTTGAAATGTCAGATGCAAGAAGACAAATGTGAGATAGTTTTGTGAAGACAGATTTATCATTCTCATACGTATGGAAGACTGAGTCATGTGAAGATTCATTGAACATGAAAATTCAAGAGTCGTGTTTAAAAGTCATGTTTCATTACATAATATCATTTTTTGAGCATGTGATTAAACTAAAATTGGAATATTATAGTCTAATCCAGATGTTATAGGAGTAGTAAATAACTGAATAAATGAAACAATAAAATACTGAAATACAACC
The DNA here is from genome assembly GCA_019776745.2 of Taxus chinensis. Classification (NCBI taxonomy): domain Eukaryota; kingdom Viridiplantae; phylum Streptophyta; class Pinopsida; order Cupressales; family Taxaceae; genus Taxus; species Taxus chinensis. The sequence continues at coordinate 390,227,685 of CM034155.1, forward strand.
CAAGAAATATAAGTAATCAAATGTGAAAATGTTAATGTGAAAAGAGGTTTAAGAAGGCCTTAGCTGATTCAAATATGCCTCAAAACTATGTCGCAAAGGAAACCTGATAAACAAGAGGTGAAATCCTTTGCACATGAGCCTGAGAAATTGTACATCTGAGATATTTCACTAGACCAAGGTTCCTGGAGAGGGATAAGGACCCTTATTTGTTCCCTAATTGGAATTTTGGGTGGCCTGGTCTGTAGAATTGACCAAAAAATATTCCTTTGAGTTATCATTGAGTGTTCTCCTAATTTCACTTCCTGTTTCCTAAATGTTTTTTTATTTCACCAAATTTCACCGTAAAATTGTTATGAAGAATCACCTTAAAAAACCTAGACAAAGCATCAAAACCCTAAAAATGAAAGATGCATATGAAGGTGTGAGACTGTCCTCAGCTTCCAAATTGATGGAATTATCACTGAGCACTGCACTATGTCTTAGACCTGTTATCTCATTTTTGAGTTTACGCCAAAAATGAGATAACCCTAAGAAAATTTTGAGCTAGTTTTCCAAGAATCACCTTTCAGAGAGATAATTGGGTTTTTGGGTTTCACAAGCAAGACAGCATGTGTTCTGGATGCTTCATGTCGTGTGTTCCCTGAAACCCGAAACCTGCATCAAGTAAGGCGAGTCGGGTTTGCGGACCTTCCAAGCATCGGAACATGCCTTCTTCAAATCATGCTTCATGTCGCGTGTCTTCTGATCCCTGAAGCCTGATTTACTCCTTTGTTTTGGGTTCCCAGGACCATCAAGCATGATGCTTCATGTCGCTTGTTTCCCACAACCCGAAACCTGAATTGCTCTAAAACCCTTTGTGTCGGGTTTCCGGATATCCCAAGCATGTTGACATGGCATTAATGCCGAGTTTTCAGGTAGTTGGCACGTGTCAACTAAAGTGTATTAAATGTGAATTTCTTATAAATATTTGAATTTCCATGTCATTTTTACCAGACGTGTTTTTTACCTCGCGGATTTTCGTGCATTCATCTTTGACTCAGAAACCCGACTCGCCTCTGTGCCTGATTGCATTGCTTGTTTTTTATCATTTCTTGTTATGGTTGAAGGTATTTTTCTTCGTTCTTTTCTTGTGGTTTTTGTGGAATAATTGTGTACAGAATTCTTCCAGGTTTCTGTCTTTTCTTATCAGGGTTGTTGGGGTTTTATCTTTTCCATTTTGGGTGTTGCTTTCTAAATCAGGTTTTTGTTTTAGGGTTACCCCTTTGGAATAATCACTTTGTTTCATTCCTTAAGATGTCATTGTAATTAAAAATATATTGGGGATATCAACAGTGAAGAAAAACTTTCATGTTTCAACTCAACAATTACCCCATTCCCTCTTCTTGGGTTTTGCAGGGTGCTTTGCAGTGTTCAAAACCTGCAGTATATCAGAAAGTTTAAAGTATCGGACATTCCAAACTCTCCGGCATCCTCCCAGTGTGTTGGGTTTTCCAAACTCTCTGGCATCCTCCTAGTGTGTCAGGTTTTCTAAACTCTCCGGCATCCTCCCAGTGTGTCAGGTTTTTCCATCTTTCCGGCATCTCCAGTGTGTCGGGTTTTCCGAAGTGTTTAACACCTTCTGATCTCTGACACTCTCCTCCTTTGAAATTCCTCATGTCGGACCCTGGTCCATCACAAGATAAGACTGAAAAATCAGGGAGGATGAAGTACAAATTCAGGAAGGTGGAGTCTCCCTCCTACATTGACTTTAATTACGACATCCGGGATACAAAGCTCAGAAACATAGATATGGAGGATTTTTGGAATAGGGTCAAGAGCTCTTCTCAGACTCCATGGATGAAATCAATAGTTGACAGTGGTCTACCTATTGCAGCAGGTTTCCCTATGTCCTCTTAGTTCCCCGAGTTCATCTTAGCCTGTGCTTCGAATTATGACTCTGCTTCTCGTTCTATGAAAAACTAGGTGGGAGAAGTTGTAATCAAGTTGGACAGAGGTTACTTCGATGACCTTCTCAAGCTACCTAAATTTGAGGAATATAGATATGTGGATCTCAAGTCATCCCAAAAATCTTGGGACAATGATCAAGAGGATTTCATCAAGCACGTGAATAAGAAGTTCCTAATCAAAGCCAAACCGGTTGTTTCCAAGTTCCCAAGACTTATTTCTAGAAGTGATTTCATTCAGGAAATCAATGATATCATTACTCTGTTGAGTCAGGTTTTTGGTTTCCCTGAATCAAATGTTTTCCAAGGATGGATGTACCAGTTCATGATCATTATTAAGAAGAATCGGCAGGGAATTGATTGGGGTACTCTTATCAGTAACGAGATAGATTCTCAAATGACAACAATCCTGTCTACGGGAAATTTTTATATGTCCTTGTATGTCACGTATGCAATAGCCGGCATGAGGAACTATCCCAGGTTGGACACCAAGGGGAGCAAAACAGTGGAGCATGTTTATCATTATTTTCCTCAGCTGATAAGAAAAGGGTCTGAAGACCAATTCAGAAGGGTAAACGATGCCTTCTTTTACAAGAACATCTGCAGGTTAAGCCCTGAACTGATGAAAACGAGAGTCTCTGATGAAGCATGGGATGAAGTTTCAAAATGGGGTTGTGTCTTCTTGCAATTTAAGAAGTTCACGTATCTTCGAGTAGTCATGTACCCAGGGGATCCTTTCTGTTTGCCCAGATATCCAGGGGACAAACTAATCTTGATGGAGTTGGTCAGGAAATTGTTGGATTTTCACAAGTTCCAATAGATTAAACACAAGGCCACTGTATCTTTCCCAATTTCTATTGGAAGGTATACTTGTTCAACGGTGGTGAAAGCCAAGAACGTTGTCCATGAGCTTCAAGATAAATTGAAGAAGCACATGAAGTCCTGAGATGGGTTAGATTTTTGAGGAGTCCTCAAGGCATATGGAACTCTCCACCCACAAGTGCCAAGTGTAGAAGACATCTGGATTGATTTACGTGATGAGGTTGCTTTCTAAAGAAGAGATCATAGTAGGTTGACACTTGCTGAAATTCAGACACTTGAGGTCGTTGACATACCAGAAGGTACTAGTGATAATGAAAGTGTTCTGGATCCTTCCTGTGATGGATTGAATGAAGATCAATATGTTTTCCCACCTATTGATTGGTCTATCAGTGAAAAAGCCTTTGTTACAGATAGATCAGCCATGATTCTTGCACGCACCAAAGCATGGTTTGCCTCTTGGGCAATGAGTTTTAAAGATGATAATTTTTCAAAGTTGGTTGTTGTAGAGGCGGAGCCCTCCAAAAAGGGAAAAGACAAAAGATCTTCTAAGGGACCTATAAAGGTAAAGTTTTTCAAGAAGAGAAGAGAACAAGAAATCTCTTCAATTGTTACTCCAGTTGAAACAGTGAATGTGCCAGAATCAAAAACACCACCAGAAATAGAAGAAATTTCTTTGGAAGGAGAAGTAATCCAGCCTCTAGTTTAACCATTTGTTGACTGCCCAACTGAAGTGACCTTATCTCTTGCATCCCAGGCTTTGGAGTCGGGATCTGTGCTTCCTCCTTCACAACCACTCCTACCTCCTCTTTCCCCATCTACTTCTTCGGTCATGGCAGCATTTTCTCTGGACTCTCACCCCTCTTTGTTGGGACCAAAGTAACTACCAACATGCCCCCTCATGTGCCTCTTTTTACTGAATCTTCTACCACATTGGTAACTATCCCCACTCCACCAGTGGATCCCTCTCCCCCTAAAAGTATGATACCAAATTCTACGATAGTGGAAACTCCTTTTGACATGCCTCAATGACTACTTGAGAAAACTCTGAGGAAGAGGAAGGTGGTTTTACCCATACCAACCTTTGATTTTACTTCACTCAAGGCCTCTACTGCTAAATCAGCCAAGAAACCCAAAATATTTTCAAGGGTTTTGGTGGATGCTTCGGGGCATAATTTTGCAGAGATCGCCACTCCTGAAACTGAAAAAATGAAAGAGGACATAACGGCCTCTGACTATCAGATAACTAGGGTGGCTCTAGGAGAAGTGATAATAGAAGGAGCACAACAGGATGCACAAGATGCTATAATCGTGCTATGTTAGAAATTGAAGGAAACAAAGGAAAACAGAGATGAGCTTAAAGAAAAGTTGGAGCAGTTAACTAAAGTATTACTTAAGCTCTCAAAACCCCTTGAATCCATACCATCTTCCGCTATCCATGTCAGGTTTGATTTCTCATCAGTGCCTATAATCGAGAAGATTAATGAAAAAGGAAGGGTGGTCGATGAATGGACCCAAAGGCTGCTCCAACAGGGGAAAGAAGTGATTCAATATGCTGTAGAAGTTTATCAATATTTTGGTAATATACAGAGTGATGGAGAAAATATGGATGATGATTTCTCCCAAGAAATTGGACATCTTGATTTGACTTTCGAAGCTCTCCAGGTATTAAAGTAAATTCCATCACGCATCTTGGTAGAAGAAGGAATCATCCCACATGTGGATAAGCATTTCCAGCTGACCAAAGCCATCAGGTTCAAGGTAAAAACTCTTAACAAAGCCTGTGGTAAATTGAGAGAATCAAGAGATCAATTGATTGATGGAAAAAGTGACCTGGAAGAAGAATTGCTGAAAATTTGTGCAAAAGTGTCAGTTGGAAACTCAGGCATTCTATCAGCTGATGATCTTTTCAAACAAGTCCAAGAATCTATTCATCATGAACCAACTCACGGATTTGGTATTGAAATCATTGACAATTTTTTAAAGATTGAACATTCTTTGGAGGCCCTGAGAAAACTCAACAAAAGATTGATAAAACTTCCCGGCAGTGCTAGTGACACTCACGAAACATGTGAAGTCTTGAGTGATCATTCCACTGTGCCTGATGAAAATGAGATGCAAGGTATAATCCGGAAGTTCCAAGAATTTCGGAACAAACAGGCTCAGTTGGAGGAAAAGAAAAATGAAGAAGCAAAAGATGACGATTCAGACTAAGTCTTGATGCGACGTGTCATTTCAATTTTGAAATTGACATGTCTTTTTCATTTTTGTTTCATCACATTTTGAATCATATTGTGACTTGGTCTCCTACGTGAGAGCCAAGCAAAATAGGACTCTTTTTAAAAGACTGTTTTATAGGGTTTTTCCTATTTTCTCTCAACTATTTCTATTATAAATAAGGGATGTGTGTACATTCCAAAGGGTTGAGATTTTTGGAATATTGAGAGCTATTGTGAAGAAGAAAAACTTTGTGTTTTCTTTTAATCATTTGAGGAATAGAAGCTGATGCTATTTTACAAACTTTGTGTTGTGAGATGTATCTTTCTTAAGATATTGTTATTATGTTTATAATCTTAAGCTATTCTTTGTTTAGCATTTTGATGATTCTAATCATTTCAAACATTACATTTGTTATCTAAAGCTTGTATGATTATTTTGTGCTCTGTGTTTACTCAAAAGAAAATATGTTCCTCTCATTTCATTTCCATTGTGTTTATTCCATTGTAATAATTTCCAACCCTGTCCATTTATAAAAATGACATCTTCCCAATGTGTGGATATGGATTTCAGGATTCTATCCCAACCCCAATGGTTAGATTAGTGTGAATACTATATATATTGTTTCTGTTGTGTTTTAGATTAGTAATAAACAAGCAGCCTCACCTATCTTTGAGGAGGGATTTAATCCCATGTACTGTGGTTGAACCTCATATTTTGGATTGACAAAATATCCAACCAACAAGACCCAATATATTTCTAGGCGTGTGTGTGAAATTGTTCCCTAGGTTTCTCTTGTGTCATTCATACTTTGTGAGTAGCAAGCATCTTGATTTAGAATGTAAAAAAAGTGTGCATAAAATAGAATAAACTCCCCTCCTATGAAGTGTGATCCAGAAAATGATGTATAAACATCCGAAAATGAACAATCAACATATCACTATGCTCATAAATTATGAATAAAATATGCAAGTTCTTACCAAACAAGTTAATGTGCAATAATAAACAAAATTAAGCTGAACAAAATGGAGAAACAAATACAATATGAGACATGATTGATTATGGAAAAAACCGATGTAGAAAAACTCTAGTTGGATGACAAAATTTCTCCCCTTCACTATGTACTTCTCCAAAAATTACAACTCTTTTCCCAATGGGCCTTCAAGAAATATTAAAATTCCTTAGTGTAGTTACTTGCTCATAGTCTCTCAATATACAATAATTCTTCGCCATGAACAAATAAGACAAGAAAACAACTTTATAACTTAGCTTACACTTCAATTCTACTCAACCCACTTACTTAAAACCTTACAAAGGATCGAATTTATAGATGCTCAGCTCATGAATGTGTGGAAATCCAAAATGAACATTCTAGAAGCCGAAACATTTGCAACTGTTGAGATTACCACATTTCTGGACCATTAGTTATGAAACCACCACTTTATGTAGATCGATGATTATAAAAACACCACCCTACAAACATGTAGTTATAAAAATTCCACCCAATGCAGACCAATAGTTACAAAACAACCACCCTACACCGGGGGTGGTTCCATTATCATAAAAAGGTTCTCTACCTTCTGGAGGTAATAACTTTTACATATGAGCTTGTAATCGGGTGCCGTTTGATTTGAACTTGGACGATTTTTTTACGGGAAAAAATATGCAATCATATTTTTGATATTGATGACATCTTTATGTTTTTAAAGTGTTCAAAATTTCTTTCAGAGGTTTCTAGATCACCCCCGTCCTGACTAGACCATCTTTTCAAGATATAAATGTGTTGAGAACCTATTGAGAAAGTGTCAGATATAAAGATTACATAGAATTGGGCTATCCCTGATCCATTTTTGCATCAAACTTCCCCAATTTGAGGCTTTTAAGTGCCTAAAAGCTTCAAACACTGATGAGGTGAGGAAATTTCTTCCCCACATCTTATTTGGAGTACCACTCTTGCATGTGGAGGTGTATCTATTGGATTGTGCCAATGAACATATCCTCTTTATGGAATTCCAGTCCCAGTTTTTTGTTGTCTTTGTATGGTAAATGGAAAAAAAAAATTGGAATCCTAGGAAAATGACCATAACATGTATCAAAACCCCTGGCAAAGTCAGAAACTACTATCAACATGTTCGGCTAAAAATCATACTTGTATAAGTTCTCAACAATCTCTATCACATAAGAGTGACAAGCCACCCCTATACTTCGTGCTCTCTCAAATAGGGAATGTTACTATTGTTTATTTTCATAGGCATCTTGCATGGATTTCCTATGGAATCCTAATTCTAGAAGTGGACCATCAGGTAACAAATGTATAACATGCTCAATTGGCCTATTTGGGGGCAGCCCCATAGGCTCTTCCCTAAACTATTGAATAAAATCTCCCATCTGCTTCTGATCTTTTTTAGTAACTATCATATGAGTTATTTCTATAAGAACTTCCTCAACTTATCTATCACTTAGAATAAGTAAAAAAACATCTACCACTAGCATTAAGTTTTCATACTTTAGTGGAACTTACCAATTAAAACTGCAAGTCTCCGTTGAAGGATGAAATGACGTATCTGTAACCATTGTTCAATAAATGGTACCGGTTGGATCTTTATGTGAATATGACATCTCTGATATACAAATACAAAATGAAAAACACCATGCCATACACATCAAGGGGGAAAACATCCATAATGACTTAATCAATAATTTTTTTCTCAATACCAAAATTAATCTTACACTGTTTAGAAACCTTGACATCTACGCTTTTCCTTACCCAACCCCAAGAGTAAGGATGTAGATGATTTTCAGTTTCCATCATCATTCTATCAACTATCTCTCTACTAATTAAATTATATTTTCGAACAAGAGTCACAAAGAGCATCCATTTTGGTCTTCTTCAACAGAAAATTTATATGAAAGAGATTAATAAGTTTATTCTCTTCAGCATTAATACTATTACCCAAACATACCTCTTTGCGGATGGCAGAAAAACACATGGTCTCATCCACTTCTTCACTACTAAACACTTCCTCTCCCTAGAGGTCAACCATCACCTTGTTCTTTTTTTTCTTATTCTTAAAGGGATGTAGCTATGGGTGGAGCTTCCAACATGTTTCCTCAGAATGAGGGTCAGCATAATAATGCCCATAGTGAATCCTAGTATCCATTTTAGAAATCGAAGAAAAATTATTCTTACCTTTCCATTTTCCTTTATCCCTCTTCTTCATGTCATCTTTTTTGTCTGAAGAATACTAAGAGGCAGATGAACCCTTCTAGTTGTCCATCTCTAAATGTTTATCTTGCATACAAGCCTCATCTACATCTTCTGGATTGGAAAAAAGGATGGGTTTCCTTAAGTGGATAAGGAGCCCACCAACATATTTCATCAACAAGTCCCGGTTTGCTACATCCTTTCCCATCTGAATATCCTTCTTTCCGAACTCAATAGTGTACTCTTGCATAGTCTGGCCTTGCTTCTGCATGAGATACTACCAATCCATGGACCTCTCTTCCTCATAACAAATAGGATAGAATATAATTTTTATCAGTTTTTTAAATTCATCCCACTTAGTAATAGGATGGTGCTTCTTAATAACCAAAGAATGAACATAAATTTCAAACCAAGTTAAAGCATATTTGGTAAATTTTAACCAAGCAAAGGAAATTTGTTGACTTTCATTAATTTGATGCAAACTAAAATATACCTCTAGTTGAGCTAGCCAATGGTCTAGCTTCTCTACATTCATGTATCCATCATAAGGATCAATCTCAATCTTGGCCTCTGATTTGAATAGAGGAGGTGTGGAAATGTCATGAGATGATTCTTATTCATGAACCTCTTCTTCAAGGTATTTTGGTGTCTCATTCGTAACACCCAATTTCTCCATGAGTAGTCTGATGATTGACTCCAATTTCTCAATGGACAAGGAAATCCTACCCACATCCTTAGACAAAATTTCCACATTCTCCTCTAGCTTGAAGAAACATTCTTCACAATTATCATATGCATCATCTCTTCGAGTCATCTCACGAATTCCTTGCTTCAAGTTTCTTGTAGAAATCTCTGCTTCAAAGGGAATCAAGCTACCTTCATTATTTTATTTTCCCTTTCGAGTAAGGGGAATCTAACTATAATCTTAAAACCACAAGTTAAAACCACACAAAAGACTAAAATCTAACTACCTCTGATATAAATCTGATCCATAAACTTCCTAACTTGAACAATTAAAATTTCACTATGCTCGTGAATTATAAATGAAATATGTGATTTCTTACCAAACAAGTTAATGTGTAATAACAAACACAATTAAGCTGAATAAAATAGAGAAACAAAGACAATAGGAGGTAATATTTATCCTAGAGAAACCCAATATCATAAAATTCTTGCTAGGTGAGCAAATCAGTGCAATATGAATATCTCCAAATATTACACCTCACTACCTAATGGGCGTTCAAGAAATATTACGAATCCCTCTTATTGTAATTACTTGCTCAAGATCTCTTAATCAACCAGAAATGTTCACAATGAATCATTAAGAGAATAATACAACTCTATTACTTTGCTCACACTTGAATTCCACTCAAACCACGTGCTTAAAACTCTGTAAAGGATCCAATTTTTATATGCTCATCTCAGGAAGGTGTAGAAATCAAAAATAAAATGTCTAGATGTCGAAACATTTGCAACTGTGGAGATTCCCGTGTTTCTAGACCATTAGTTACAAAACCATTGATTTAGGTAAATTGAGGGTTATAAAACTGTGACCCTCCAAGCCAGTGGATACAAAAATTACACCTAGTGTGGATCATCAGTTACAAAATTATCACCCTGCAATGGGGGCAGTTCTATAATCATACCAAGTCTACTACCTTATTGTTTCCATAACATTTTTATTTGGGTGCCGTTTTTTTTTACTTGCATGATTTTTTGAGAGGAACAAAAATATGCATTCATATTTGTATTTTGATAAAATATTAATCATGTTTAGGTGCCCCAGATTTCATTCAGAGGTTTCTAGATCACCCCCAGCCTGACTAGACCATCTTGTCAATATATAAAGTTATTGAGAACCTATAGAGAAAGTACCTGATATAAAAATTACATAGAATTGAGATATTCCTAATCCATTTTTATATTGAAAAAACCAATCTTTTTCCCTTGTGATGCAGCAAGATGGATGGAAATGGAGCTATAGATTCCTTAGATGGATGCAATCTTAGGTGGTGATAGTAGGTTCTTAGTGCTTGGTCCCTCATTATGTTAACATAACTCTATATTTATATGGGGCTCTTTCTTTAACTTCACAACTAACCCCAAATAATCTGACCACCGACAACATACAAAGCTCAAATGGTAATAAAGTTCCCAAAAAAAGAGAGGAAAGTGTAAAGAGGATCAGGGTACCAGAGGGGATCAGGGCGCCTCAGGCGCCAGATTCCTGGCTGCACACCTGAGTCAGAAATAGGGAAAATACAATATCAAAGTAGAGAATGGGAAATTATGGGTTCAAGATCGAAAGTAGCAATAGAAAACATTACAAGATGTCTAAATACATGGGTTAATTATTACAATTTTTCACTTAACAACCATATGAATAGTAGTATGAGACCGAGACTAAATAATTAACCAAGGTGCACAATTTTATGTCTACATTTTCCCCCACTTTATGTTGGTGAGTATAACTATTGGTAACATAAAGTAAATAGAGATCCATACCAAATATACATGTAAAGTGATGTAGAAAATGTGTCGAGGGACAAGACAATATCTGGAGTGACAAAAAGGTAGAGCGTGGAAACTAAAGATGCAAAAGTATAAAAGTGATGAGAGTGAAGCTAGGGTGGAAGTGCGTGTGTAAATTCCAATGTGTGTTTTGTACCTATATGGTTAGTATTATTTGCATGATTTACCCCTTATGCGTGTGATGTTGACTTCTTGTTTCCTATACAGATGGACCCGTAAAAGAGAAGATGATCAAGTAGTCAAATACACATATAAAATGTGTAAAAATTCATGTATATATGTAAAAAGTGTGTAAGGAAAGATTGAAAAATGAAAATGGAACATGTGCACCTTATTTGTGATTAGAAAAGGGGTGTAGAAAGGACCTCTCGATGTCATGTGAGTTTTTTCGCTAATCTCACACCACTAGCTGAAAGAGTGTAGGGAGGAAAGTTGAATTTATCCTCCAACCTGTAACTACTTCCCAAAAGTGAAGACATCTCTGTACTATCTGTTTTTTGGAAAATCTGATGCCACTAGTTGAATTAGTGTAGAGAGTAAGGTCTAGTTTATCCTCTAACCTTTAATTTCTTCCCAGAATGTCAAGCACAATTTTCCATGTAAAATCTGTTATGTGTGGAGTTTTGTAAATTGTTCGAAACCCACTTGTTGTGTAACCCACTGTGTCATGGATAAAAACTAAAATAAAAAGGTACTGTGTGTAAAGAAAAATTCAATGAACCCCCTCTTTTGGGGCACATGCATTGTCATGGATAGAATAATTAAGCCTTAAAGAGGACCTACTATTGATATTGCACCCTGGAGCGGGAGGGAATTTACTTGGTAGAAACAAAGGAACACAAAACCAAGTGTCTAGGAAACAAGTGTTAGTACATGATGTAACCTAGAATTTACCACGAATAACCTAGGCACGTTGACACCTCACCCAACTTGATTTGAGCTCTCACCTGAAGCATGCAAAGGTACCAGGTCCCTCCTTAGAGTTTCTTATGTAGGATGTGAACATGATGAAGATATAATGCATTCATATCCATGAGTATATCATAAATAATCATGACTAAAATGATAAACATAATTAATTAAACCATGTAAGAACTAGTTACAATCATTTTTAACACCATTATTCACCCAATATACTCCATTATATTAAAACATAGTTAATACAGAAGCTTCTTATAATAAGTAGTATCATAAATTTATGCGGGCCTCAGTTTTGGCAGCGTAACTCCACAATAGCTCATACAGAGTGTCTCTCTAACTAAATAGATTAACATATATTTACAAGGGTGGGGACTTTCCCTTCACCAATAACACACTTCCCAAAATAGGTCACATAGTGAAAAATGTCATGTGACTTTTCAATAACATGCACACATGCAAATGTGCTAATAATAGATCTCTTACAGTTAACTGACAGTAGTAATCCTATTATTCATTTGAATTCATGCATGATTCCTTGTAGATGCTCTTCCCAGAATAGCATTTCCGTGTTACGCAAGTCTCGATCCCATTATATGCTCTATGTGCTATCTCAAAAAAATAGCTTGTAGCCATGAAAATGGCTAAGTCCTGAATCAATCTATCTTTTGAATGTGTTTCCTTCCTATCCTTTCACACCTTCAAATATTCCTTTCTCCCATGTGTAAATATTCTGTGTGCTCTCTCCTTAGTGTGATATTCTGTCTACTCAACATTACCCCACACTAAACTACATTTCCATCCTGACAATGGGGTTCCTCCTAATTTTCCCAAAGAATAAAGAATACAAATGGAAATAATGTAAATAATTACTTTACAAAGAATGGAATTCTATTCTAGAGCACCCTCTAGTTCAACTGGGATGATCAACTCTAGATATTCTTCTTCAATCTCAGCCTCCAAGTCTTTCCAATCATCTAGCACATTTCTGGTCTTCTCTAAAACATCTGCGGCAATGGATTCCAACTTGTCCATGGTTATCTCTTCCTTTTCATTCTGAAATACTATGAAAATGTTAGCCATAGTAGACATCCTTCCCTCTAGAAGATCCATCTTTTATTTTATGATATTTCCAAGCTCATCCAGCCTCTCCTTATGTAGATGTTGTGTTGCTACAAGGGCTTTGTGCTTTTACTTTACTAATGTCAATCTCTCCGTGCACCCTAAAGTGTCATCTTTCATTTCCTTTAGTACTTAATTATTCTAATATAGTTCTGATCCTGATCACTACTTCTAGAGATACACATATGTTCAAATCTTGAGCTACTTTCTTCAGCTCATCTTGTAAAGTTTGCAGCAATGCTTCGTAAGATGAAATATTCCTAACCATGGAGCACCTTGCTCTCTTTGCTTCCTGTTTAGGGTCCTTTGGCACTAACATGCAAATTGGTCCATCCTCAAGCACTAAATCAACTAACGTACACACATAATGCATATCTGAAGGAAATTTTTCAAGTACCTTAGAATCTAAGTGCAGTCTTCCTTTTAGGACATAATCACCAATTTCTTCTACCACGCTGATGTAGGATTCATTATTTTTCTACTCTAAGTCCTTCTCTCCTTTTAAACATGTTATTTCTACAACATTTTCCTTGTTATCTCCTCATAGCACTCTAATAGTGACAACCTTATCTATGTTCCTCCGCGCAACCTCTGTAGATAACTTAACCAAGGAGTTTCTCACTTGTTCATCAGACATGAGTTTGAGCTTTATAGTAATGTTTCTGCTCTATGGTTCCTTCTTCATTCTTCTTAACACACATGAATCCTCACATACATACAAATTGGGCTCGTTCAATTGAGTTTGCATGGACCATGATAGCTATTTCCTTGCACACTTAGTGGCCATGTCCGGGTCCACAAACTCCCATCCATGTAACTCCTTAAGGTCCATTGTGCTCTAGAAATGGTCGTTGATAGTTTTAACGTTTTCCTCAGCATAACCCATACTTGGCCCAACATACTCCCCACTAGTTGTCTTCATTATTGGCACCTTAGGAACTTGAGTGCCAAGGTTTGGAGTTAGATCTTTAATGTTTTAAGAAATATCACATTATTTTTCCTCTTCCTCCTTTGCTTCTTCCTCTTCACCCTTTATATCCTCATCCTTGGGTTCTTCCACATCTTCTGGCTATAAAGTGGTTCCCGATAAGCTCTTCACAAAATCCTCTATCTTCTCGTTCAGTTTTAGTTTTATCCTATTCCTCTCAATTGTCTCTTTTTGAGGAGATAGTCGTGTTGACCTTCTTACATGTTGCAAAGTTCCCACGCCTTGATTCCTTGTTCTTCTTAATACCCTTTTGAAGCGGTGCTCTCCATGGAATAATTCTACATCCAATTCTTCTTCTTCTTGTACCTAAGGTGGAGTACCCATATTCGTAGTCTCTACTTTGTATGTGGGCTACCTTCGACCTCAATGAAATAAGCCACAACTATCTTCATGTTCTTCATCCTCCTCATCTACCATTATAATTTCTACAGGCTATGGGGCTGACACGTTCTCCACTATATGTTTTCCTTTAGGTGGCCTTGGGATCGTGAACTCATTTTCTACATACTTGTTATTCTATAGCTTAGGCTAAGCTGAAGGTATACGAGTGTGGATCCACTATCCCTAACAACCAAGCTTATTGGCTTCATACTTATGACATCCGAGATGATCTTCCCAATGTAGGTAGTCCAGTCTTGAAACACATATGCCTTCCTCAAAGTGTGGTATTCACAATATACATTAGCTACATTAAATTTTAGGTGGCGCGCATCATTAAATTAGTGGAATTATACCTAGAAGTAGCATACTGTGACAGTATATGATAGTTTGCAGCATAGGCTCCATTCCCCATCTCTAATAGAAAATCACTTGATATAGAAGTGTTGGTACACCGAAAATTGTATTACCTTTCCCACCACCAAAGGTAGCTCATTGATAATTTGCTAATCCTCGAATATCACATGAAGTCAAGTATACCACATCTCCTCCGTCTACTTAAATAGCCCACTCATTGATCCTTCACATAAATATTTTTCAAACCTTTCCACAAGGGACTTATTTTCCATGGGATACTGCCAGATCTTGTTCTTTGTCCCATCAGGAACTCCAATTTCTAAAAACACAAGGGAAAGGAGGATAAATCCAAAAATTATCTTCTCTCCTGTGCACAATTCCTCAATAATGGTCTCTGCAATGTAACCTGCTAGGTTGTAGACTAATCAATGAGACATTTTCTTTGTAACAAGAAACCACTTGGTATTCAAAATGTTAGTGCATTTATTACTCCATCACATACCAAAAATCCTCTCATTAATTTATTATTTTCACAATATCTAAGCAATACATATTCGCACCCCATCTATAACCTTCTAGCATGCCTTCCTACCTTCTGGCTATAGACTTCTCTTCAGTGTGATTCCATGCACCCTAGTAGCTCTCTATTGTACCTTCCCCTAGTAGTCTCCACTACTGTTGCTTAGCTCGTGTTATAATGTTCCCTCATTTATATCCATTTATGGCCTTCTTTTTAAAGGAATCAGATTTCTAAAAACTACTCTCCAAACTTAAATAACACCTATAGCAGTTGGTTCCTTTATGTGTACCCAATTTTAAATAGCCACCCAAACCAATGGTATGTGCATTCGTCTGCACATAAAATTTCTTCACATGGTAATTAGCTTTGAGCGCACAAACGCGTTTATTACGAAAACCACAAACTAAATTAACAAAGAATAACGATTGTTGGCTAGAAAATTTGTCTTGTGGACAAATTTATGGATTTTAGGCCAACGCTATGGGAATCTAAGTCCCTCTACATTTGAATGGTGCAGCTCCCATTTTTTAGCATGTAAAACCGAATTATTTTAATGGTGTTTTTTCAACCAGAGATCCATAGGGGCACTCCACTAACCCTATAGCAAAGCCTATAATTTCATTCTAGGGAAAAAAATAATCTAAGTATGGGAAAGGGAGTGGGAAAGACGGAAAGAAGGTCAATGACATAGGTAGAATATCAGATGCCTATATGCATTGATCAAAAAGTTCATAACATGCATTAACTAATAGAAGAAAGATAAATTTGTAATTTTTGAGCACAAGACAATAAAACACACTGGTCACAAAGCACCAATCGATTTCTCCATCGGGGGGACATAAAATTCCTTCCTTTTTTATTGATCTCAGAGTTGAAACTTGTACACAAGTGGGAATAGAAGAAAAAAGCAGAGGAGGGGGATAGAGAAAGACTGACTTTTGTTTTGTCCATCTATTCAGAAAAACGTGCTTCCAGTTTTTTAATTTGATTGCTAGCGCTGCGAATGACATTGAAGGGTCATTATATTCCCCAAATTCAAATGGTTACAAACCTATAAATTATGCATGCCTCTTCGAATTCCATCCTTGTGAATAAAAATTCCCATTTCATTTCAAAAATCAGATCCTGTGAGCAAACGTTACACCCAATTTTCCATTTTGAATATAAGACGTTAGATTTGTTCCATGCATTTGGATCTTGGGCCGTTACAAACAAATTTAATCATTTCCCCTCTTCCAAATTCCTCTGCAGCAAATAAAATTATTCTAACGATCCAAAAATGAGCTTTTGTGCACAAAAATGCATTTTATATTTCAATTTTCTTGTTTTCATATGAACCATTCTATCCTTTTCCCTAATGGCTTTGAAATCGGGCCATCCATGTGGTAGGAGAACATTGGAGTGAAATTGGGAGGAACCTTTTTTATTTTCTGCATGCTAGAGACATTTTCTTAATTTTATCCCACAAAACTCCATCAAAATATAAAATTGAAGTGTCCATCATGTAGAGAATTTCAACAGCTTTCCATTGATATCAAAAATGTGAAAAAACGAGCTCTAGTTCGAAAGATATGGCCGTCTAAAGATTTAGGGAAAAAAAGGTAAAAATAGTGTCAAAATTAGGGTTGGCGGTGTAGACACTAAAATTAGGTCACACTCCCCTTTGGTCCCTCGACGAATAAGCACCCTTCATCACATTCACCTAGCCATGGCCCCCTTTCACCCCACTAATATTAAGTTAATTAATTTAATTTAATTAATACATTATCCTCACTATATTTATTATTTAAATATCTTAATTGAAATAATATCCACACATACAAGTCACTTAGACACCTCATCAAACCAACTCAACCTAGGACCTATTCTTAGTAAGTTGCCATAACTAACTAAGACTTACCCAAACCCTAAAAATTTATTCCTACATTCTCTCTAACTACATTCCCGCATGCTTAAAAGAAGCTCCCAGTCTAATCTACGGGTTAAGGACCTGATATCCAAGGAAATTAAGAGGATCTTCCTAGTTTAGTAAACTTAGGAAATCCCACCTTAACCAACACCAGTTACCCCTAACTGTCACCGGTTAAGCCGTAACCACTGTCGGTTACCCTTTTAACCCCAAAACAACCTTATTCTCAAGGTTAGAAGTAGGTTAGTAGAAGGTTGGGGAAAAGATTGGAAAATTTGGCGAACATTAGCACATTCCAGCGAGAACATGCATGCAAGGAAGGACATCAAGCATCTTTTCCTGCACAACCATCCCAACCATGATATGATCTAACCAAGCCAAGAGGAATGTAAATGCAGCCCATGCAGAATCTTTCCTTCAGTTGGTGATCACTTGCAGCCTTCAAACCTCTCATCAGCACCCCCATCCCTCACTCACAGGCATCCGAGACCAGAATCCAAGTAATTATAATCTTTGGTTTATTTCATTTCATCATTATTTTATCACCTATTGTTTACCTAGCCATCCATTGACCTCCTCCAACACTTCCACCTCCATATACCCATTAAAACCTCACCAAATCCTACCCAAGTCACCCAATACCTCACCTCGACCAACCAAAATCCTTTGTGCAATCACAAAGGAGACCTAAATCTCATTCTTTGGCATTCTTAGAACTCCACAGTAACTGGCACTAGTTACACTTAACCGCTGTTAGTTAGGATTAACCAACATCGGTCTCTGTATTTTCCCATACAACCTAGAACGAAGACCTACCCACTAAATTTCATCTCACGCTCATTCACCTGTGATCTACTTGAGACCTCTGTCAAACCTGCAGATACCCAGAACCAGTTACTTGACCTTTGGATCTTATTCTAGCTTAACATATTAGATTAGATCTATTTATTATTGTGTTTTAAGTGATATACCTAAACCATTTCGAATTACAATAGGATTTACTTTGTTTATCGCACTAAAATTGTTTAAAATAGTGGACTGATAGCCATCTAGGAAGTATCACACTTCCTGGATCTAGCATACGCTAGGTAGTTCACTGCACATATTGTTTAATTCCTTTTGGTGGTCTTGCTTGTATGACAGGTAGTTCCTCCTAGCCAAAAGGAAGTTCTCACGATTAGCTATGGATTCAGAAGTCATATGCGTGTAACAACCCATCAACTAGAATTTGAACGAGTATTCCTCCTATGCCCGTTACCCTATCTATTTCGTCAACACTTCAAAGAAATGATCTAAGAATCAGGTGAAACATTTTGGCATGCCCGGTGGGACCCATCCGAGGTTCCTTGCATTTCATTCATTCCTAGTTAAAATTGTGTGTTTGTTTCCCTTTTGAAAAGCATACACATCAATTTTCTTCCTTGGTAACCCCCCTTTTCTTTCTATTTTCTCTAAAGGAAAATTTTCTTTGGGTGTAATTAAAAAGAACCATTTCTTCATGTTTTCTGCATTATAGTGAAAGAGCATCCCTCTTCCTCTTCATCTTATTGTGTCATCCAAATTCACACTTCGATTTGGCCTTAAAAATAATTGCATTACATTTTGATTTATCCAATTAGCTCACATTAATTAAGGACAACCTATATGCTGGAAGTCATGACCATCTGATGGTTGACAAATGAATCATAGAAAGCACATTTCTCTCTCTCTCTCTCTCTCTCTCTCTCTCTGAGTCTTGCCAAATTATACAAATTAGAAACAAACACATATTCTTAAACAACATCTTTCCTGGGAATGACTGTCAATGATTGCATTGATCTAAGGATTGGCAGGTACTCCCCAGCTCGCTTCTCTGTTGAGTCATACTTCAGACAAAATCCCACCCCCACCATAACATACCTAAAATCTCACCTTTTAGATCTCCTTCTTCATAGGAAACCATTCTCACAAAAAAACTCTATTTCACAATTCATGTGTTAGTCCCTAAATAGCATAAGCTAAACAAACATAATAGAAAAGGAACTCCTAGGATCACATTTTTCTTAGTGTTCTTGCTTGGCTTGCGTTTGAGGTGAGAGATCACGTTCTTCATTTTTTGTTCATCCTTGCATGATCCTCATCATAGTTGGTGTATTCCAGCTTCACCTAAGTGTGTCTGGACCATATTTTCATCATTCTTAGAATTCTGAGTCTGATTCCACACCATATTTTAATTCACAACCACTTTTCTTTCATCACTATTTCAATTTTACAGTAACCGTCATTAGTTACCTCTGACCGTCGTCGGTTATACCCAACCGATGTCGGTTCCAGGTCCTTTTGTTAACCTACCTAGAAGGACATTTAATTCATTTTATTCTACTTTTCACAGTCCCTGTCACTACCATCATTCCCATTGACATTATAAAACACCATCAGATTTGGCATACCTGTCAAATTTAACTTTCTACTTGGTTTTTCACTCACTGACCATTTTCTACAGTGACCGGAAATGGTTACCCCTGACCGGCATCAGTTTTCCTTAACCGAGATTGGTTAGCTTATTTCACTTTTAGACCACAATTTGGTACCTTATCCACTTTTTACCATCAGATTCATCTATTCCTATTATTTTCTATGTCATTTATAGAGAAGAAACCCTACATGATTAGTACTAGTTCACATGGTGCTGACCCGAAGATAAGCAAGTACACTCATTATTCACACAAGTTTTCAACCACTCCCACCTAGTCCTTCACCACCTTTGATTTTATCACCATCCATGGACCCTATCTAACCTATCACTATCACTACTGGAGATGAGGAGTTCGCACAACTCCTTGACTAGAACCCTTTCGCTTTGCAGTTTTACCTTTCCCACTTTTCCACTCAAGATGCCTCGGGTCGGTTGATATATGATATGCCCATATATATCCCCTCGGCTCTCGTTCCTACTTTTTCATCGGCCCCATCTAGCTTCGTGTTTCCTGCATCTACCTTACCCCCAGTCATTTCGTAATTAGGTCCTATACCCGCTATGACTGTTGTGTTTTCTACCTCCATGACACCCGTTACATCCACCATACCCATGAAAACTACCCAAAACACAACCTCATCCACCCTTAATGTCTCACACATACCCGCCGCTACATTACCACCTCCAATATTAGTGACCTCTACCCCATTTCAAAATTTTATCCTTTCCATTCCACAATCATTAGCCCCTATTACCACTAGGGTTACCACAACCCTTCCACCCCCATATACATACTATCAACAACCTCCCGTTTCATCCATTATACACACCGAGTACGTACCCCATGTTTCACTTCCTTCTTCTCAATCAACCTACATCGCAGCCCCATACACTAGAGTTCCACCCCCATTATATGCCCAAAACCAACCCTCTCATGCTACAAGAGGCACCAAATCATCATAACCTACCAACAACCTAATAAAATTGATGTTGGACAAAATGTAGACACTATAGGCATCGGTTTCCCGGATCCCGCAACACTCTCAGCTATAATGAGATTTATAATGAGCCCATCCACCCATCCATTCCTATCTTCCCATACCCCGTGCGTTGGGAAATGCCTAATTTCAATCATTTCAATAACAAAGAAGACCCGTAGTAGCATTTGCAGACATTCAAACATGGGTGTTATCTGATCACTCACGATGATGCCTTGCTCTTGAGAACCTTTCCCATGTCTCTGATTAGACCTACATTAGATTGGTATAGTGGGTTACCTAGACACTCCATATTCTCATTCAATCAGGTGGCCCAAGCCTTCTTGGATCATTTCTCTATCAATATCATAAAGAAGGTTACCATGACCAACCTATACTCCACGCGTCAGTATGAGGATGAATCTATCACAGATTTAGTCGCTCGTTGGCGTAGATTGATCAAAAAACTTACCTTCTAGTTGCCACAAATAGAACTCATTGAGATTTTCACACGGGATTGTGCTAGAAATATCTCACTGACCTTACAGGTCCAAACCTTATGAGCATTTGATGAAGCATTCACTATGGCACAAAATTTAGAGATTCAGGAAATCGAAGAGAAAAAAATCTAATTACGCAATAAGAATTTGGCCTTCAAGACGAATGATACCTCTTCTTCTTCCAAACCACAAACCAATTATTCAAAGGCTAAGGGAACCGCTAACGTAGTGATACTCAAGGTTGGCCCAACTCATCCGTTAAATCAGGCTACCCCCTCATCTAATCTCTCACCCATCCAAACTTTTCAATTCAAACGAGATCACTGGAAATACAACCCAATTGGGGAACTTTACTCTTTTGTCTTAGAAAATATCATCAAAGCCAGAGCCATCACTCTTCCACCCATAAAACCACACACTATTTTTGACCCTGCTCGCCCCATGCCCACATGGTATAAATAACATGACTTCTGTAACTATTATCGAGTAAATGGTCATAGTGATAGCAATTGTGTCACTTTCAAATATATTTTCCAATAAATGCTCGAGAAAGGTGAGTTAACCGTGGATAATCCTAATGCACCTACCAACCAAAACCTACACATCTTCAAGAAACCATTTCCCAACCATGCCCCTTCGTCTGATCAAACCGGTGAGACCTCAACTCATGATACCCATACTCGCGAGGTTCGCGCTATCTTTAATAACGTACCTATTGCCTTCCAATTACCACATATTCCTTCCATAGAGGAAACCCTAGCCCGAAATCTTCCTTCCACATCAGAACCAACCTCCCCCATTCCTTCACCCACAGAGGAAAATCTTTCATTTCCTTCATCACCTACGGAGGAGTCTCCTGCTAACTTCAAGACCATCTCACCCCTGGCTTCTCCACTTAGAGAATCTTTACCTACATTACCTCCTCCACCCATAGAAGAGCACCCATTACATCCATCACTCATAGAGGAGCACCTATCTATTCCTCCACTTTCAGAGGAGCTTCCATCACCTTCTACACCTACCATATACCCAGTTCAGATACCGTTGCCCCTTGGTGAGCATTCTCCATCCGCTACCCAAAATCTTGAAGACCAATTTTCAGCTCTCTTACCCATGGAAGCTGAAGCTAGCCAATTTTCCGCCTCCAAGACACATTTTACTGGAATTTCCATTAGGTACTCATCAACTCCACCCACTACACTTCATTCAATGTCTCTCACACCCATAACACGACTCGTGTCATCTACCTTCACAGCACCCTTGTTATCCCCATGGATAACTCGCCCTCTTCCCCTATCTACTTTTCCTTCTAGACGTCATACACCCACATCACCTTTACCCAAGAAGGTGCAATCCAAAACCAAAACTCCACTACCCCACAATAAGGTATTTAAAATAACCACACACCCTCCTACCCATCCATCTATTATACCCCTACCTAAACAAGCACGACCGACACCCAACACCTTTCCAGCACCCAAACCCATAGCTTGACCCACTCCTCTTCTTCCAAAGACTATTCCTCAACAATCAACCACACCTACACCCAAACCCATGTTCACTTCCCTTTGCAATCCACTAGGAGGGTCCTATGCAAAAAATTTAACCAACCTCCTTGAGACTTTTGTCATCACATTACCGCCACTCAGACCTTACAACCCCCTCAAACCTAAGCCAAAAGGGTTTAATGATACTTAAATTTGTGCATACCATCGTGTGCTAGGGAATGATGTGGAGAACTGTAAGGCCTTGAAAACCGTTCTGATCTAGTTGTGTCCCTTAGAAGCCAACTTTGACAATGACGACCTTCTCAACGAGGATCTTGCTTCACCAACACCCATTCCGAAACTGCCTACTCAAAAACCACAAAATCCACCCTCACAGCTGCCAGAGCCACCTCCAAGATTTGAAATTAACATGGTTCACATCAAAGAACTTGCCATGCCACCACCCCACTTTCATTACGCCTAGCTCACCTCACAAGGATTTTCTCCTCCAGTAGGTTTTTTCTGATCATGTCGTTATACCACTCATCCTACACCTTCTCCATTTAACAACTCCCCTCAAATCAACATGATACACGTCACTACACATGCGTAGAAGGATAAGGGTAAAGAAAAGGAAATCAACCCACCAATCAATCCTATACCCAACATACCATTTACATCCATAGCTAAAATCACTATCTGCAGCCCCACATACCCCATTTCTAATGTCATCACACATCGCACCGTGCTCAAACAATTACACTAGTATCCCCTCAAAATGTCCCTATAGGACCTCATCCAAATCTTGAAATCCCATCATCAAGCTCTCATGGAAATTCTTCAATCTATAGAGGTTCTACCCAATGACCCTACACCAGTAGCCTCCATTATCACACCCCATCATGTAGCGTCTCTCACCAAATTACCACCTTCATCTTCACCCTACCCTATTCACCAAGTAGCATCCCTTAGCTTCTCAGAGGAGGAGATCGCACCACATCAAAATGATGACCCAGACCCAACCCTCTTCATCTTTGTCCACATCGATGACATATGGGTACACCATGTAATGATTGGTGGGGGCACTAACATTAACATCATTTCATCCCATGCATTCACTCAAATGCGCATACCTAATAATTGCATGCATAAACATTCGGTCATGTTGTGTTCATTAAATGATGCTATCACCTCTACACTAGGCACTATCATCCTCCATGTTCACATGGGCCCCCACACTGTTACTAAATTGTTTTATGTTTTGGAAGGGGAATTCCAATATAACTTGTTGTTTGGCAGACCCTGGATTTGTGTCATGGATTGTGTTCCTTCCACTTTGCATCATTGTGTAAACTTTGAACATGAAGGACAGACTTATACCATTCTAGTTGACCCCTCACCTTTCAAAACATGCAACATGATTTACGAACCCAATGATGTGCTCATGCCTATTAAGCCATCTACCTCCACAACCAGTACTTCTTCACCTACACCTCTACCTACCAGTATAACCGCTGCTTCTACCACATATACCTCCTCCATTCCTACCATTGTCATAACCTCCAGAGCTGACCCATTAGCTTCCCAATCTATTAAATCCACATCCACATTGACCTCTGACACATCATCCATTATAGCTACCTACATACCAACCACCGATCCCATGGAAGGTATTTTTCAATGCCTAACTCTGGGGGAGTGCCGCCTATATAGTGTCAACACATTCCTTATGCCGCAAGAGTATGTAAGTCTTCACCAACACCCTCATTACGATCACCACATAGGAGAACATCTCCTGTATGGTCCTCCTCATCTTCATACTAGTCTCACCTATGGGGACTTGATACTACCACTTACACACCCGAACCACTGCAACAAACCCGCCAATTTTTTGTTGACTTCCAATCACTTACCAATCACCATTTTTCCCACACCTTCCTGCACTGATGTGCGTGGAAGGGATTTGTTTTTGGATTTTTCGAGAAAGGCTGCCATACTGTTATTCCATGTACCACCCAAAAACATAACAACCATAGTGGTATCACATTTCCCGAACCACCTACCAAACAGGTCTACATTGAACTCATTAAGGACACCAAATCGTCTCCACCTTCTTCACCCAATCCACCTTCATCACCACCCTCACCGAAGGAGTCCATGGATTCTGAATCTATCCCTCCTAACTTTTTTTTTCATAAACACCATTTCCTTGGGGCCTCTGACTTATCAACGTGAGGGCGAGGCCCCTTCCACTCTTCCCTTCCTTTATACTTAAATGATCGATGACAATACACCTTCAATTAACATCGTTCAATTTCAAGATGATGAATCTATACTCACATACCTTGGTGCAGAAGACTCATATATTCATCAGTCATTACCTTTTAATATGCAAACCATGTTGAATGAATCGACTATCAAGATCAACATTCATACTTAGGACAACCCACACATCCTAAAGATCAGACAATCTTTAGATGCTGCTGAACAGGAAGCCATCACTTCTTTTCTCAAGGATCATAACCACACTTTCACTTGGTCTTATGAAGACATTCCCAGTATTGATCCCACCATAGTGGTCCACAATATCGTCATTGTTCCTAATGCCAAACCCATTAAAAAAATATGAGGAAAATGTACCTTCGCATTGCCCTTCTCATCAAAGAATAAATTCAGCACCTTCTTTCTGTTTCCTTTATCTTACCCATTGATTATCCTTGTTGGATTTATAACATTGTCCTTGTCACTAAGGTGATAGGGGGACTCCGCATTTGCATGAAATTTTGTGACCTCAACCTAGCATGTCCAAAAGATAACTTTCCCTTACTTGATATTAACCAGCTGGTTGACCTTACCACTGGCCACGAGATGCTGTCACTCATGGATGGCTTCTTGGGTTATAAAATTTTTTTACTTACACTAGAAGATCAACACAAGACCTCGTTCATCACCCCTTGGGGGACCTTATGCTATCGAGTCATGCCTTTTGGCCATAAAAATGTTGGTTCCACATATCAGCGGGCTATGACTTACATCTTCCATGACATCATGCATCGTATATTGGAAGATTATTTGGAAGATCTCCTAGAAAAATATAACAACCGCTCGGAGGACCTAACCATCCTCAAAACCATCTTTGATTCTCTCATTAAATATTGTTTCCAAATTCAGCCTAAGAAGTGCATCTTCACGATTCTCTCAAGAAAGGTCTTGGGATTTATCATTTCCCTACGTGGTATAGAAGTTGACCCTACTAAATTTAAGGCCATTCTCAAAATGCCTCTGCCTACCAACCTTCAACAACTCCATAGCATGTAAGGCAAGTTGCAGTATATTCATCATTTCATTTCACAATTATCGGATCGGTGCCAACCATTTCATCATCTGCTCAAGAAGGATGTATCCTTTAAATGGGATGACGACTGCCACAAGGATTTTGAGGCCCTAAAAAAATACCTTCTCCAACCACCCATACTCATCCCACCTAAAGACAATCAACCTTTCTACCTATATATATAGTCTATCTATCATTCCTTGGGAGCCATGCTCGCTCATTACGATGAAAAACATAGGGAGTAGGTGGTTTATTACATAAGCCGTACTCTTTTGGACTACGAAACTTGATACAACCATCCTGAAATTTTTTTCTTAGCCTTAGTTTTTGTTGCCACAAAACTCCATCATTACCTACTCAACCAAAAAACCTATGTTGTGACCAACACCGACCCCTTACACTTCATGTATGCCAAACCTTATCAAAATCAGTTTACAACATGATGGCTTATGCTTTTAGCTGATCTTGACCTCAAATTCATTCATCAAAATTCCATCAAGGGCCAAGCTATCACCTACCAATTGGCCGACGCACCTATTTCTAGGGATCAACCCTCTAATTTTGATTTTCCAGATGAGTCAATTGCTACCCTCTCCCTGTGTGAACACCCTTACTAAGTGACACTCTTCTTCGATGGTTCCAACTGTCAGCGTGGGGGTGGGGCTAGTATTATCCTCATTCCTCTTGATGGTGAACCTATGCCTTTATTATTCAAATTATATTTTGAATGCACCAACAATATTTCTAAATACGAAGCACTCGTACTAGGTATCCAAGACGCCTATGCCCTAGATGTCAAATCAATCAAAATCTTTGGTGATTCTCAATTGGTCGTAAACCAAGTCAATGGTATGTACCAATGTCATAACGAGATACTTCAAAAGTATAAACATCATGTAGACATACTTTT
Source organism: Taxus chinensis (assembly GCA_019776745.2). Classification (NCBI taxonomy): domain Eukaryota; kingdom Viridiplantae; phylum Streptophyta; class Pinopsida; order Cupressales; family Taxaceae; genus Taxus; species Taxus chinensis. The sequence continues at coordinate 390,254,256 of CM034155.1, forward strand.
GACCACCTTTGACCGTTACACCCTTCAAACCATCCCACGTTCAACCAATAAATTTGTAGATACCATGGCCTACTTAGCTTCCTAAATACCTACTTCGCCCACCGATTCTAAAATATTTGTCACTGTCCAATGCCTCCAATCACCTTCTTATCTACCTCATGATGTTTACTCCATTGGAACCGCTACCCTTGACTTGAGTGACCTTTGGTATAAATAATACTCTGACTACCTTTATCTCTCCATCTTACCTCCTGATCTCACTCGTAACGGACAACGTGCCTTCCTTAAAAAGGTCTCTCGTTATGTAGTTTTGGGGGGCCTCCTCTATAAGCATGGATTTTATGGTATTCTCATATGATGCCTCACTAGTTTTGAAATTCCTTATACCATTAAGGAAGTTCATGATGGCATATGTGGAGGTCACTTCAGGGGCCTTGTTGTTGCTAAGCGTATTCTTCACCTGGGCTATTACTAGCCGACCCTTAACTATGATTATTGTGTCTACATCAAATGTTGTGTAAAATTCCAAAAACATTCCAATCTTCATCACACACCTAGTCATGCCTTACAGGTCGCTCGAGACCTTTGGCCTTTCTCTCAATGGGTTTTGGACCTTGTTAGAGAAATTAATCCTCATTCTTCCCAGCGCCATCAATGGATCATCACTACTACCGAATACTATACAAAATGGGTGGAAGCCATCCCACTAATCTCCATAAAATCTGAGAAAATATGTGAGTTCATCAATGTCCGCATCATTTGTCCCTTTGGTGTTCCACATCGCACCATCACTGAAAATGGAAAACAATTCAAAAATAAAACATTGCAAAAACTTTGTGATGCCTTCGGCATTCAGCTTAGTTTTTCATTGCCTTACTACCCACAAACCAATGGACAAGTTGAATCCACTAACAAAACCCTCTACAAAATTCTTATGAAATTGGTTTATGATACTGGGAAGGATTGGCATACGTACATTCCTTTTGCCCTCTAGGCATACCACAATAGTATTCACACTTCCACTGTGGCCACACCATTTTCTCTGGTCTATGGTACAGAGTTTGTTCTACCTCTTGAAGTCAAGATCCCATCACTCTGCATTTCTCTCCATGAGATGCTCAATGAAAATGACTTTCGTCAAGACCGTTTAGCACAGCTAGAGTTATTATACGAACGTCGTCTTAACGCTCTGGATCACCTTCAAGTTTACCAAAAATGTATCAAATGTTCCTACGAAAAATATGTCCATGAACGAACCTTCCAAGTCGGTGACCTTCTTCTGAAAGAAAATCAACATGTAACCAAAGAAAAAAAAAGTAAACGGGGAAAATTTGATCCTGATTGGCTTGGACTATACATCATGACTCATACCTATATATCAAGTTCTTATCATTTATCTTCACTCAACGGTAAACCTGAATCTAATCCCCTTAACACCTTGAATCTTCGACCATTCTATTGTTGACTCATCGTCCCACCTCACCCTTTGTCTCTTTCCATGCTCATCCCTTGGGTGTTATTCACTCCATACACCTCACCAACGATTAAATAAGAATCATGTGAGTACCTGTCACTTGTTATCTTCTCTTGAATATGTGTACCACTACGTTGCACATAGCATGATTCTCATGGATACTTTTTTTCTACCTTTGAATGCGATCCCATGGTCATTTCACCTTTCCTTTTGAAAAAGAGTCCTATCCTCCACCTTGTTCTTGTCCATGACTTCAAAGACCTCACATGGGACAAAACTCCTTGAGTCACACTTCTAATAAAAATATGACTCCCTCAAAAGGACATCTTCCTCCTGAACAATTTCTGTTATAAATAGACTGATCCCTTAAAGGAAAACTATGTAAAGCTCCTAAAAAAATGAGAGCAACTAACACTTCCCACATTGATCAGCTTTAGGAAGACCTCAAGGAGTTCAATTTTATTTATCCCATATAGACTTCCCACATCGATTAGTCTATCAAAACAACAACCTTTTTGTCATGGACTTGCACATTGTGATCTAGGATCTCTTTCCTGAAGGGTATACTACCTATACCATATAAAAATTAAGTACCTTTTACCGTTCTTACCATTCCCACTCCCATTTCCTCATTACCTCAAGGGACATCTTGGAATTTAGACATTTGGTGATCCTGTGACTACTTTTCACTGTAGAACAGTCAATCATGCAATGTCTTTAGTGTCTTATGATTCATTAGCTCCTCCAAGGTATGATCTACTCGGTATGATCCTACCCAATCAGGTGGCTTTATTTCCCCCTCTTATATTCTACCCATCTTTGTTTACGTTTTGATTACCTTATACAGGACTTGGTCCTCAACACTTCCTTTTGGGGTAATGTTCTTCTTTTGCCACATTCACCTTCACCTACATCATTATACCTATAATCTTCCAACACCTACCAAACCTAAACCCACAACATGCCTAATAACCTACCAACTTATTTTCATACCTCCTCATATTATTCCCTAGCTCATGGGAGAACTACATCGTCCTGAGGTCCCTTTTCGTCGAGACTATGTAGGCAGTACTCTGAGGGCATGGGGCCCTTGGAGGTTAGTTAGGCCATCCTCTACCCTAAACAATTCATCTTCCATATACCTCACATTACATCACACCTAACTGTCTCCCTTTTATACCCAAAATTGGAAATTACACCACATACATAACAAATTGTTTCATATTGTAAACATTATCACAACATAGATTTATTACACCTACCATTTCTCTATCATCACTATGCATAGATTATACCACACCTCACATATGACCCATGTTATCATTTATTGCATAAAATAATGAATCACCACTTCACCTACTTTCATCTCAACCATGCCTAAACCAACCTGACTCGATCCATGCCTATAACCTGACTCGAACCATGCCTATAACCTGACTCAATCCATGCCTATAACTTGACTCGATCCATGCCTAAACCAACCTGACTCCATCATGCCTAACTCACCTAATTTCCACCCATATCACAAGCAATAAATTCATATCTCATCTAACACATGCAATAAGTCAATATCTCATAAACACATCAACAAATCAAATAATGGCATGTATCTCATCATATCAATAAATATGTATCTTCAATATACATGCCTATCCCATCATGTCCATCATCTCAAAAATGTCGGCACGCAGGCCGATATACAATATAAAATGTCATCGACACTCTGGTTGGTCTTATATATACAAAAAAATAATGAATCACTAAAAAATCTCTTTGGCACGTACACCGGAACATGCTTGAAATATACAACTAAATCGTACATCCTCACTATCTTCAGCACGTAAGCCGGTATATATCAGACAAAAAATATCATAGATCAAAACTTAGGTGACCGCATATCACACATCTCGATGGATGTCCTCCATCTGTGTGTCACCTGTACCCTTGGCCTCCTGGGTCCTTACTAGCACCTCAACTGGAGCTGGTCTCCATGCACTGGTAGCCTATGCCTAGTCAGACCTTGGAGCTCACTAACCCCTGTGCTCTCCACACTATGAATGTGGGATCTCCTCCTCTCAGTAGACGCCTGTTGTGCCTAATACTCGTAATAGGATATGAAATCTATCCCGGCTACCAGAAGTTGGTCCTGATAGTATCTCACCTCACTTAGGGCATCTTGTAACCTAGATACAGGCATGGTCTATGGTGTTCCCATTGGTCTCATCCCCTATACCTGCCCTACAACACCCTACCCTATGCCTACCTGTGAACTGGGACCATCTCCCAGTGCCTGTGGTGGTGTCCCCTGCCCCTGTGCCTGTATTCTATGCCTGGGATGTGGCCAACTGGACCTGTAAACCTACCACCTGAGCCTATAAGGTTGTCACCTAACCATTCCCCACCTGTCCATCTCCATCTCCTCCATCAACCATCTAGGCTTGTAGACTGGCCACCTGTACATGTAGCTCTACTACCTCTGCCTCCAAACCCTCTAGTTGTGTTTGCAGTATACCCAACTAGATAATGAGCATAGCTACTTGCCCCTGTAGGGCGTCTCTCTTCACTATAATGGTCACTAGATCTAGCTGCACCGATCTAGGTGGTATGGCTTATAACTGAGCTGCACACCACTACCTGTACCTGTCTATGCATCCAGCGTCATCTATCCGCCGGTTCGCTGCTTGCTCCTCCTACCCTATGGGCACTGTAGGACGTGGTAGAGGTAAGGGTCTCTCCACGTCATCTCTTCGATACTGTGGGAAGGGCAGAGGAATGTTCTGTACTAACCCAAACTACCATCAAACTCTATCTACTGGGATCATCTCATCCTCCTCGGCATGACGAGCCTGTATCCATCTTTCTAGCTGGTCATTTAGCTCCTCATGAATATGTGTATATGAGGGGAATCCCACATAAGGCCTCCATATAATGTCCACTCTAGACAACCCCTCCAGTAACTACCAGAAATGGGCCACATCATGTGTCGGCCTATCAGATATCTGCTCTCCTATCATTGGCACCCATAGCTTGTATTCCACCCACATAAATCTTGTTGGGAATGCATCTTCTAAGGGAATCCCTATAGGTCACACACAAACTATGTGCTCGTAGACCCAGCAGTGCAATACAACTGTACAACAGAGGATAAACCTACGAAACCACCCATATGCCCACAACTCCATGTATAGCTACACCAAGAATGCTGGTGCCCAGGAAAAGTGTGTCTCATGCACCATCATGTTGTGAAGTACACCCATCAATGATCAAGGAAAGCATCCACCCTCTACGTCTGGCAATGCATAGCAGCACACTGCCTCCATCAACAGAACCAATAGCCTCGTCTTCTCTGGATGGGCTAGGTACATCTCTCCATAGCTCAAACTGGGGCTATAGAATCTTAGATCAGCCATCGCCTCTCGAAAAATAGACATAATCAGTTCCTGCGAGGCCTCGGAGGAGATAGAATAAACCTGGGCACCCAATATGGGTAACCAAAGCATCTGGAACATGTCCTCCAGGGTGATAGTCAACTCACCCGTCAGCAGGTGGAACGTGTTGGTCACAGAGTCCCATCTATCGATGAGCACAACCATCAAACTGGGCTGCCAGACTACATGTCTATAGTGATGAACCCCACTCAAGCCCACTACATCCATATGTTGCAACTCCACCGGGGTCGCTGCATCGTGCATTGTCACCAGTAGAGGTGGAACCCTATCCCACATATGTAACTGAGCTCTCCCCTTCATCCAATACTAACAAAACATTAATTTACATGTATCATCCATATTCCACCACTATCATTTCCCTATACCTTATTTTCACCTTACCCATCTCAACTACCTAGCCCACACCACTTTTTGACCCTTGTGCTCAATAATCCAACTGGTACCAATTTATCCTAACCAACCTGGGGCACCCTTTAACTGGCATCGGTCACCTGTTTGGTGACCGATACCGGTTCACCCTTACTGACCCCAGTTACACCTTAACTGGCATCAGTCACCTGTTTGGTGACCGATACCGGTTCCACCCAACCGACGATGGCAACACTTGACCGACGGTGGTCACTGTCGCCAAAAAACTCATGATTTCCTAAAACCCCCTTTCTACAAACCTCCCACTACCCCTTTTACCCACCTACAATGACCTAAACTACCCTTTTACCTCTACCCGTCCCCCTATACCATTTACTACCCTCCCCATTCCTCCTTTTGTCCAATATTTTCCCCCATTCCCAAATTCAATTATTACCCGACCCACAAAACCGAAAAAAAAGAAAACCTAAACCAACACTACAATAATACTCTAATCTATTAAATCCACTAGATATAGAGTAGGGTGCTTACCTCGTCATGCTTCCACCGTCTCGGTGGCATGTGTAGCTACTGTACTGGTGGCCCGTCTGATCCCTCTCTAGCCTTCGCCATCAGAAAATCGATACTTTTAACCTCTAACCAATCGAATCTCTCACCCTGATCCTGTGGACCCATTACTCACCAACAAATCACTTGTCAATCACACTGCCAGATCACTATTACATTTCATCCAGACACTTTTTTCCCTTTTCTCTTTTTTTTCATTTTCTCACTTCGCACAACAACAAATGAATAACAAAAAAAGTGTATTTTTTGTTTTTATAACACACCCGACCTAATCGATGTCAATTACCCTTGAAAAACATAGGTTGCGTGCCCTACCTCACCATCTTCAGTTGACCTATACTGATGTTGGTTATCTGTGACTGGCATTGGTCACCCTCAATTGCACATTGCCTTAAATTTTTCCCATTTACCCCACCTTCACCCTGATCCTTTACCCCACCCCACCTTTACCCTAGCCATTTACCTCACCTTTCCTGACCACATCATTTACTACCTCCCTTTTTCCTCCTTTGGGGACTCATTATTTTACCCCTACCTTGGCCTTACCCATGCCGTGACCTAGATATTTGGACCTAGACCAACGTTAGTGACCTTTGACCTCATGTTTTCACTATACTTTATAGCAATGTTACATGTGTTGATTGACCTAATGACCCTACCTAGCCTATTGCCATGACCGTTTATTCTGACCCTACCTTTGGTGTACCAGAACATACCTAAATGTTCCTACATATAACCTACATTGTGTTTCCTGACCATATCATATACCTTGGATACCAAAATCACTTCAACCTTGTTTAGATAAACCTATCGACCTTAGATGATGTAGATTTTGCCTACTCTTCAACCTAGTGGCGTGCTACAATTTACACATGTGCGTGCATTTGATTTTTTCTACCTTTGACCTTGACCCATTACCTAGATTGCCCGAGTAAACCTTTTCCCTTTTTTCCCATGCCCACCTACCTTTTCCTCCCATTTACCTTTTATCAAACCACTCACCGATTCTACCTTCGGCCTCGTCAGTTCTTGGTTTGAGGGAGATCACCTTCACCCACACATGGGGCAACCGCCTCTTATTTTTGTTAGCGTCGCTTACCAATAAAATCTATGCAACAAAAAGGGTCAAAATGTAGACACTAAAATTAGGTCACACTCCCCTTTGGTCCCTCGACGAATAAGCACCCTTCATCACATTCACCTATCCACGGCCCCCTTTCACCCCACTAATATTAATTTAATTAAATTAATTCATTATCCTCAGTATATTTATTATTTAAATATCTTAATTTAAATAATATCCACACATGCAATTCACTTAGAAACCTCTTCAAGCCAACTCAACCTAGGACCTATTCTTAGTAAGTTGCCATAACTAACTAAGACTTACCCAAACCCTAAAAATCAATGCCCATATTCTCTCCAACCACATTCCCACATGCTTACAAGAAATTCCCAGTCTAATTTGTGGGTTAACGACATGAGATCCGAGGAAATCAAGAGGATCTCCCTATTTTAGTAAACCTAGGAAGTCCCACCTTGACCGACACCGGTTACCCCTAACCGTCGCCGGTTAAGCTGTAACCGTCGTCGGTTACCCTTTTAAATCCAAAACCACCTTATTCTTAAGGTTGGCATAATCTTGGGGAAAATATTGGAAAATTTGGTGAACATTAGCACATTCTAGTGAGAACACACATGCAAGGAAGGAGATCAAGCATATTTTCCTACACATCCATCCCAACCATGATTTGTTCTAACCAAACCAAGAGGAATGTACATACAGCCCATACAGAAGATTTTCTTTAGTTAATGATCACTTACAGCCTTCAAACCTCTCATCAACACCTCGATCCCTCACTCATAGGCATCCAAGACCAGAATCTACGTAAGTATAATGTCATACTTCTCTGGTTTATTTCATTTCATCATTACTTTATCAACTATTGTTTACCTAGCCATCCATTGACCTCCTCCAACACTTTCACCTCAATATACCCACTAAAACCTCACCAAATCGTACCCAACTCACCCAATACCTCACCTCGACTGACCAAAATCCTTTATGAAATCACAAAGGAGACCTAAATCTCATTCTGTGGCATTCCAAGAACTCCATAGTAATTGACACCGGTTACTCTTAACCACCATCGGTCAGCCTTAATCAACATCACGTCTCTTTATTTGCCCATACAACCCAGAATGGAGACCTACCCACAAAATTTCATCTCACCCTCATTCACTTATTATCTACTCGAGACCTTTGTCAGACCTGTAGAGACCCAGAACTAGTTACTTGACCTTTAGATCTTATTCTAGCTTAGCCTGTTATATTAGATCTATTTATTTTTGTGTTTTAAGTGAGATACCTAAATCATTTCGAATTACAATAGGATTTTCTTTGTTATCGCATTAAAATTGTTTAAAACAGTGGACTGATAACCATCTAGGAAGTATCACACTTCCCAGATCTAGCATACGCTGGGAATTTCACTGCACATATTTTCTAATTCCTTCTGGTGGTCTTGCTTTTATTACAAGTAGTTCCTCCTTTCCAAAAGGAAGTTCTCACGATCAACCGTGCATTCGGAATTCATACGCATGCAACAACCCATCAACCAGCATTTGAACATGTATTCCTCCTACGCTCGTTACCCTATCTATTTCGTCAACACTTCAAAGAAATGATCTAAGAATCAAGTAAAATAGGTGGGGTCAAACTTCAAATTTTTCCCTTTTGGAAAAATTTCCCAAAAAACTCCCTGGGTCCACTACTCTGAGACACGTGGCACCTTCTAGTTCATCTGTAGGATGAAGACCTATCTTTTTCCTTCATGTTTTCATATTAGGAAAATTTCTCGAAAACTCCCCACACGTTGTGACTCTGAGACACATGGCACCTTCTGGTTGCTTGGGGGGATGCGCCACCATTTTTTCCTTTAAAATTCACATTGGGAAAAAATCCCAATTTACCTCCACACCCCGCTGCTCTGCCATGCGCTTCTCCCTTCTCCTCCATGGGCCAAGTGCCAAGATTTCTCCCTACACTTCTACTTTTCCTTGACACGTGGCACTTCTCTATTAGATGTGGGCCTGCCTAGGGAAAGTTTCCCCATTTACCTTCACCGAGCCATATCTCAAAAACTACAAGGAGTTAGGAGGACTTCCTTACCTTTCTGGAAAGGGGAGAGAATTCTCTATCTGATGAAGTGTTTCTAAGAATCCTTGATCCCTTGGGAAGTGCCAGATTTCAAATTACTCAGACTGGACCATTTTCAAAGGATAACAACTCAAAAATTTCTAAGTCCAGACTTGAGATAAATAAGGAAATTTTTGAGGGGACAATAGTGACTCTAGCTTGGGGACATGGCATGGATTGAACAGGGAGAAAACATGGCATGAGAATCCATAATCTCAAGTTTTAAAAAATATAACGGTGACCAATGCCTTATCCATTGGGCCTTGTAGAGTCATGTACAATACTGAGGAAAGAAATAAGGAAGGAAGGAAACACACCAACCAAAACCACACCAAGATAGAAAACACACCGAAACACACACAACAGAAAAGGGGAAACAAAAACAACTATGTTACAGGGTGAGGGACAACTCACTTTCACTGATGGTACAACTTCAAATATTTCCCACTTCTAGGAAATCCCAATGGATTTCCATCCAAGTATGATAAGAGAAATGCATTCTCACCAAAAGCTTCCTAAATTTGAAATGGACCCAACCACAAAGAATAGAAGTTACCATGGCTACCCTTTACCTCTCTCCTCTTGTCCCAAAGTAGGACAAAATCTCTAGATCTGAACTTCCTTGCTTTGGGTCTTCTATCAAAGAGATTCTTCACTTTCAGCTGATGTTCTTTAATTCTATCCACTACCTGGGATATGCTCTCTTTGATCTTCTCAAATAAAATGATCCACTTGTCAATTGAACTCTGTATTGGCTGTCTTCCACTATTTGGAGTAGCTTGAGAGCTGGCATTTCAATTGTAATAGGAATTTCTTCTTCAACTCCATATAACATCTAAAAAGGTGACATGCCTATTGCCTTCTTAGGAGTGATCCTATCAGCCCACAATGCATCATATAATTTTTTGTGCCAATTATTCTGATTCTCATCAACAAGCTTGTGGATAATGGTCACAATATTTTTGTTGCTTGACTCAGCTTGACCATTCCCCTGAGGATAGTAGTAAGAAGAATGAGAAAGAGAAATTCCGAAGCCATAAAAAAATTGTGTCAATTCCTTTGAAGAGAAATAGGTAGCATTGTCTACTAAAATATTCTAAGGAAGTCCAAAATGAACAATGATATTCTCTTTTATGAAATTGCAGACAACTTCAAAGCTAGCCTGTTTGGTTGGAATGGCTTCCACCCATTTGGTGAATTAGTCTGTGGTAGTGAGCACATAAGTATGCCCAACACTAGAATGGGGATTCAACACGCCAATGAATTCTAGCCCCCATTGTTGAAATGGTTCTTTAATAATCACAAGTCTGAGAGGCAAAACAGCTTGTGTTGTTTTCCAACAAATTATTGACAAGCTTTACATTTAGAAACTGAGCTCTGAGTATAAACAAAAAAAGAAGGCCAATAATATCTACCTCTGAGAATTTTTTGGGCAGTCACCATGGCTGAAAAGTGTCCACCACAAGCTTGATCATGATAGGCTTTGAGGAGTTTTTCTTGTTGTTCCTTGTAAACACATTTGAGAAAACAACCATCTATCCCTTTCTTATAGAGCACATGATTCCAAATCACATATTTGGCTGCTTTCAACTTGAGATTTCTTCACTTCTTGTAATCTAAATGAGGAGGGTAGTCCCCATAGGTAAGGAAGAAAGTGATGTCTACATACCATTCCTCTGTAGTGTTCACAAAGAGAACTTGTGGGCAATCTTCTAAGAAGGTTTTGCAAGTGTCATATCTTTCTCCAAGATGAAATTTGAGAGATTCATCTTCAGCAATCAACTTGCACAAACCATTTCCTCTAACCAAATTATAGGGCTTAATCTACATTTCATACTCTTAGATCCTTGTAATCCAATTTCCTCTTTTGGCTCTGGGATCTTGTTGTGTCAAAATGGACTTGATTGCACTTCTAGGGACCATCACCATGGTGTAAGAGTTGAGTATGTAAAATATGAAATTCTTCATGGCCTTGACCATTGTGTATGCATGATTCTCCAATTGACTATAATTTAGTTCATGCATCTTCAAAGGGCAGCTCATGAAAGAAATAGGTGCTTCCAATCCTTCATCATTCTTCTAAACTAGGACAACATAAAGAGTGTGCTCCTAGGCATAACAGTACATGATGAATTCCTTGCTGAAATCTGGAGATACTAGCATTGGAGCTTTGGTAATGGCCTTCTTGATTTCTTCAAATGCTTATTTTCCTTCACTACTCCATTTGAAACCCGTTCGAGGCTTCATCATAGAGATGATATGCTTTGTTATTTTAACAAATTTTGGGACAAAGCGGAAAAGAAAATTTACCTTCCTAAAGAATGAGTGCTCTCCTTTCTTGCTGGTGGGAAGAGATAGTGCTCAAATAGCACTTACCCTCTTAGGGTCAATATGTGTTCCATGCTTATTCATGATGTGTCCCAATAGCTTTCCTTCTGTGACTCCAAACATAGAATATTTGGGATTTATATAAATGCCATGCTTTCCAAATCTTGCAAGAATATGCTCCAAGTGGAAGATATGCTCACTTCTCTTCTTTGAAAACATGGTTAAGTCATTAAGGTATATGACAATGCAATGTTTGAGATATTTGAAAGCTAGGTACATGGCTCTTTGGAAGGTGGCTCCCGCATTGATTAGGCTAAAAGGCATCCTGCTATAAGAAAAATTTCCCTAAGAAGTTATGAAAGCCATCTTGCTACAATCTTCTTCAGCCACTTTAATTTTATTATACCCTGAGAAGCCATCAAGAAAAGAGAGCATCTCAGATCTACTAACTGCTTGTAGGATATGATCCATGATTGGAAGAGGGTAATTATCCTTGAGAGATGCCTAATTCAGATTTATGAAATATACACATATTCTGATCTCCCCATTTTTCTTTCTGACTAGTACAATGTTGGCCACCCATGTTGAGTGGTGAATAGGGAAAATGATTCTGGCATTCAAAAACTTGTACACTTCTTCCTTGATAACATCAATAATCTTTGGATTATAGGTTCTTTTCTTCTTCCTGAATGGCTTATCATCCTGATTTAGAGGAATGGAATGATGCATTTCCTTCTATTGAAAATATTTGAGCTCATTGTAAGAGTAGGCCAGCACATCAAAGTACTTTTCAAGCAAAGCAACGAACTTCCTTTTATCTTCAAGTGAGAAGAATTTTCCAATGTTGACCATCCTTAGATCTTTAGAAGTCCCAATGTTTTCCTTTTCGAAATCAGATGGACAGCAAGATGATATCTTTTCTTTTTCATGAATAAATATTTCATGCTTGTCAAACAAGTCCTCTAGAGAGACTAGACCTTTGGGGATATTGTTACCCTTCATTATGATCATGCCTTCATCATCCATTATTTTGATTTCATCTGATGCATCCTCAGCCACAACTTCTTTATGTGTATTAACACTTCCCTCAAAGAAGAGATTATTGAAGTTATCTCTTTGCTCCAAGAAGGCTAAAATCTTATTGTCATCATTGAAATCTGACCAGTGATCTACGTTATAAGGTACACTTGGTCTGAACACCATCTCAATGATTATTTTTTCCTTTCCAAAAGAAGGATGAGGAGTCAATAGGGATGCTAATACTACAAGAGAATTAAATATTTCATTTTTCTATCTTGGGTTGGCTTCAATAGAGAATGCATCAAATAATTTAATGCAATCCCACACTCTATTCATGTAATGCCTGAGCCTTGGGTTCTTCACCTGGTATTGTTGGCAGATTTACTTCACTATCAATTCTGCATCACCAAGACATGTCAAATTTTTTATTCCCATGCCTTCCTCTACACTTATGCCCAAGAGAAGAGCTTCATATTCTATTATATTGTTGGTGTTGTCAAACTACAGTCTGTATGCAAAAGGATGCATCACATTGGAAGGAGAGTACAACACAACACCAGCCCCTGAGCCTACTCTGGAATGGCTTCCATCAAACTCCATAGTCCAGACCTGATCTTTCTCTGATTCCAAGGAAAGTGACAAGTCTTCTTCTCATTGTGAAGTAAGGAAATAGTTTCCTAATCCACAATCTTGAAAGAGGATATTAGCTCTTGTGTCACTGGAACTGCTTACTGTAAACTTCATTTTTCTTACCGAAAGTAACCTCTTCATCTCACCCTTTACTGGAATAGTTGCAGAGGTCCAATCCATCTTCATCTCTCCACCAAGTCTCTACAAAAAATTCTACTCAAGAGCATGCCAAAAAGATGCTGGAATGTCTACCACTAAGATTGTTAGAAGTACTTTCTTATCAGGGTATTTAGCCAAATCCACTTGTGCATATTTTATCCTTCCTACTACTGGTACTTTCTTGGATTCCATTGAGTAATAAGCTCTGTTAACTCTGGTTAGTGTCAAGCCAAGAGCATTGAAAACTTTTGGTGGCATTACGTTATCAGAATCTCTGGATTCAATGATGCAATTGTTGAGCTCAAAACCATTCATCAAAAGATATAAGTATAAGGGTTTCACCTTATCTATTTTGGAAGCACTTAGGGCCAAAAATTTTTTAGAAGGTGGTGTAGATGGTGTCAGGAGCATAAATTTATAATTTGAACTTGGAGGTATAGAACTTCTGCTTCGAACAACATTGATTAATCTATTAAACTAAGTAGGGTTTGTTTGCAAGTATTCAATCTCTGAGAGCTGCACTTTGGTCTTAATTGCATGTTCCAAAAAATCAAATGGGACAATTTTGGATGAGGGGGAAGTTCCTGGAGTGAGGGAATGTTTACATGGTAAGGGTCTTTGAGAAAATTTGGCTGAATTAAGATATACTTCATTGGAGGGAGGAGTGTTTTTAATAACTTTTGAGCTAGAAGAAGGAAAACGTGACTTACTAGATATAACAACATGATCTCAAGTAGCCATTTGTCTTAGTTTAATATTGGATGAATCCATTAAGGGTGGTAATGGTGATCCTTTGTTGATGATCTTCTTTTGTGTGGTTGGTGGAGTGGGATATTCTTTAGTTTTCTTTTCCTCTTGACCCACAGATGGTAGAGCATCTTTCTTGGATTGAGGTTGAGTGAAGACAACACACAAGAAGCTTGGACCTTTCTCTTCTTCTTCCCCATCATCCAAAAACTCAAACAATCCATTTTGCATATAAAATTCTTCAATTTTGAGGTAGCCTTCGTAATCCTCTGCTATTTCTCCTTTAATTTCATTAATTTCAGCATCCTCTCTTAATTCTCTTATGTCATAGATAACATTTACAGGGTGTGCTTCAAGGGAAAGTTAGTGAGGAGGTGGTGCAATTGTTTATCTATAAGGGAAGTTTGGCCTCCTTGGAGAATTTGTCATTATCATTTGAGAAAGTTGTTTCTTTAAGGAAACTAGATCATTCGCCATTTTCTAGAACATAGGATCTGTATTTACTAAAGTTGAACTCTAACCCTTCTACTTCCCATTTGGGCCTTTCACCTTTCCAAAAAGGATTAAGTCATCATCAGTTTCAATGGAAAAGTTTTGAGCTTCCCTCAGTGTGTTTGGTTAGGATCTTCTGAGGAAGAAACCAACTTTTTATGGAAAGGTACTAATGAAGAATCTTCTCAGGTGGTTCTTAGGAGGTAGCACATCTTGAGGGACTCTTCTTGTCAGTCTGTCAAACCTTTCTACAAATTCCCTCATGGATTCAGAGCTTTCTTTATCTATTTATACTAATTGCACCAACACCTCTTAACCATCTTTAGTGCTCCTAAATCTATTTTCAAATGCTTTTCTAATATATTCCCAACCAATAATAGATATTTCAAGAAGCATATAAAACCATTGAACAACTTTCTCTTGGAGTGACTCCACAAAAAGTCTAACCAACACATATTCATCTTCAACACCTAAAACACCACAAGTGGTGATGAAGGTTGCTACATGTTCTTTAGGGAGTTGGGAGCCATCTCCTTTGAATTTGGGGAAATTATTCCTCAAACCTCTTGGAAAATCATGGAGTATTCGTGGGAGAGAAAGTGGGCCAGTGTTTCTACCCCATGGGACATTGGGTGCATGTGATTCATGTTCATTATCAGCTATTCTATTTTTGTTTTTTCTTCTTAGCAGCCAGGGCTGCTTCTCTTTCCTCCGTTGTAGGTTGGAGTCTTGCAATTCCTTAAAGTTGAGCTCTAATCTCTTTTTCTCTATCAAAATGATTTGTAACCTCTACTTATTCTCTCTCCAACTCCTTAAAAGTAGGTTCAATAACTCCTCCTTGCCTCATCTGGAGAGTATACCTCCTATCAGCCAACTTGAAAGTTTATTGTCTTCTCTGGAGGTGATGGAATTTGTCTTTGTCTGCTCTTCCAACTAAAAAGTAGGTTCTTCTCCTCAGTACAAAATATTTGTAGTAATAGAGTAATGTTTTACACTCTACCTAATATTCCAAATAGCCTTCGTCTAGTATAAAATGAAATCTTATTTGATATGAAAGAATGAAGAAGGTATTAAAAACTTGTGGTCATTTTAGGGTGCATATGTTGCAAACTTTGCCCCACGGTGGGCACCAAAAACTGTTGGCTAGAAAATTTGTCTTGTGGACAAATTTATAGATTTTAAGCCAACACTATGGGAATTTAAGTCCCTCTACATTTGAATGGTGCAGATCCCATTGTTTAGCATGAAAAACCAAAGGATTGTAATGATGGTTTTTCAACCAGAGATCCATAGGGGCACTCCACTGACCCTATGGCAAAGCCTATAATTTCTTACTAGGGAAAAAATTAATCTAAGTATGTGAAAGGGAGTGGGAAATAAGGCAAGAAGATGAATGACACAAGTAGAATATCATATTCCTATATGCATTGATCAGAAAGTTCATAAAATGCATTAACTAATAGAAAAAAGAGAAATTTGCAATTTCTGAGCACAAGACAGAATAAAACACATTGGTCACAAAGCACAAATCAATTTATCCATTGGGGGAACATAAAATTACTTAAATTTTATTGATCTCAGAGTTTAAACTTGTACAGATGTGGGAATAGAAGAAAAATGCAGAGGAGGAGAATAGAGGAAGATTGATTGTCATTTTTTTCCATCTGTTCACAAAAATATGCTTCTAGTTTTCTTATTCGATTTCCAACCCCGCGAATGACATTGAAGGGTCATTATATTCCCCAAATTAAAATGGTTACAAACCTATAAATTATCCATGCCTCTTTTAATTTCATCTTTGCGAATAAAACACCCATGTCGTGTCAAAAACCAGATCTTACAAGCAAGTGTTACACCCGATTTGCTAGTTTGAATATAACACATTAGATTTTCTCCATGCATTTGGATCTTGGGAAATTGTAAACAAATTTTATCATTTCCCCTCTTCCAAATTCCTCTACAACAAAGAATTTTTTTTTGATGATTTCCCCTCTTCCAGATTCCTGAGCTACAGAAAATAAAATTCTTCTTACGAGCCAAAAATGAGCTTATGTGTGCAAAAATGCATTTCATATTTCAATTTTTCAGTTTGCATATGATCCATTCGATCCTTTGCCCTAATGGCTTGTGAAATCGGGCCATCCACGTGGTAGGAGAACATTGGAGCAAAGTTAGGAGGAATTTTTTTTATTTTTTGCATGCCAGAGACATTTTCTTGATTTTCTCTCACAAAATTCCATCAAAATGTAAAATTGAAGTGTCCATCGTGTAGATAATTTCAACAGATTTCCATTGATATTAAAAATGCATAAAATTGAGTTTTGGTTCGAAAGATATGGCCCTTTGAATATTTAGGGAAAAAAAAGGTAAAAACTGAGTCAAAATTAGGGTTGGCGGGGTCAAACTTGAAATTTTTCACTTTTGGAAAAATTTCCCAAAAAGCTCCATGGGTCTGCCACTCTGAGACATATGGCACCTTCTGGTTCGTCTGCGGACTAAAGACCTATATTTTTCCTTCACATTTTCATATTGGGAAAAGTTCCTAAAAACTCCCCACACCCCACCACTCTGATACACGTGGCACCTTGTTGTAGCTTGGGGGGATGTGCCACCATTTTTTCCTTTGAAAATCACATTGGGAAAAAATCCCAATTTACCTTCGTGCCCTACACCTCCATCATGCGCTTCTCCCTTCTCCTTCCTGGGCCCGCGGGTTGGTTTGTGACTTTGAGGTTTTTGCAAAAAAGAGATAAGTGCCAAGATTTCTCCCCACACTTCCACTTCACCTTGACATGTGGCACTTCTCTATTGGATGCGGGCCTACCTAGGGAAACCTTCCCCATTTACCTCCGCCAAGCCATAACTCAAAAACTACAAGGAGTTAGGAATACTTCCTTACCTTACCAGACATGGGAGATAATTCTCTATCTGATGAAGGTGTTTCTAATAATCCTTAATCACTTAGGAAGTGACATATTTCAAAATACTCAGACTGGACCATTTTCAAAGGGCAACAACTCAAAAATTTCTAAGTCTAGACTTGAGAATAAGAATTAAAGTTTCGAAGGGACAACAACGATGAAGAAGGAAATACATTAAGGGAATATAGAAATGAAAACCAGCTCTAAATGGCAACACTTTCTTATTACAAACACCAAGAGGACTTCTTTATAGTAGGGCTTCAGCCTACTCCTGTTGAAGTAACTAGGTAACCGTATTCCATCAAGTGTCTCTAACTGACAAGCACCTTATTTAAGTATATGCATGATAATATACAGTCCCAACCAATGCAATTTGAGTTTTCCTTGATGGCACATACAATTGAAGTCATAAAGAAGCACCATTCGTCCCATCTCAAGATTTTTTCCCCTGATGTTCCTATCATGCCATGATTTCTGCTTGACCTTTTCTTTCTTCTGACTCCAATGTGTTATTTCTCATCACTCATCCAACTTTATCAATGTTTCAATTATTTATTCTATGGCATTCTCATCAGCTAAATCTCCTGCATGTGCAATACGCAAAGAAGGTAACGTGAATTCCATAGGAAGAACTGCTTCTGGGCCAAACACCAACTAAAATGGTGTGGCTTTATTCAACCTCTTGAATGTTGTTATATATGCCCAAAGAATGGAAAAAACTTTATCATCCCAATATTTCCTTCCAAAATCACAAATGTTTCTCAATGTCTAGCTCAAAATCTTATTGAAGGCCTCAATAGTCCCATTTTCCTAAGGATGATAGGGTGTATTCTTATGATGCGCAATCATAAATTCATCCAAGAGTATCCTGATTGTCTCATTCAGAAAGTGTGTACCCCTATCACTTGTCAATATAAGTGGGCATACATTCCTTATAATAAAATTTTCCCATAAGAACCTAGCTGCTGTAGTTGCTGTATAATCCTTGGTAGGTGTTGTTTCTGCCCACCTTGTAAGATAATATTTATAAGTGATGATGTAGCATGATCCATTTCTATGTCTGGCCGGTGAAACAGGACACAAAAATTCTATAGCCCATTTCTCAAAAAAAAATTCACTAGGAATAGGTCTTAAAGGTATTTCATCTCTATTCCTAAGTTTACCAATGCGTCGAAAATGATCACACGCCTTACAATATGCTCTAGAATCTTGGTAGAGGGTCTCCCACCATAATCCAGTGACTAAAATATTGCATGCAGTGGTGTCACCTACATAATGCCCACCTGCAATATGACCATTAGCATCCTCCATGATGTTTTTGCACTCTTTCTCTAGTACACACCGACATAATACATCATCTCAGCCTAACTTATATGTCACCTCTAATCAACATAAAAGGTGTCATGTGAATTATAAGTTGTTTCTTCTCTAAGGATTTCATTCCTTCTGGTGTCATACCTGTACGTAAAAAGATACCAACATCCTCAAATTCCAAAGGCACACATTGTAACCTATAAAACTGTACATCAAAAATTGTATCTTCAATTGTCTACGTATCCTCCCCTAATTGAATTCTTGATAAGTGGTTTGGACTAGAATTACATTTCCTAGGTTTTACCACAACTATGAAATCAAATTCTTGGAATAATATCACCCATAAACATATGTGCCCCTATAAAATGGGATTTTTTACCAAGTATTTCAATGCCATGTGATCAATGTAGACAATGAATGGTGTTACTAGAAGGTATTTATTGAATTTATGTAGTGCATAGATCATGGACAAGGGTTCACACTCAGTAGTTGTATAATTATGCTCTACACGAGTTAAATTTTTACTATAAAAATAGATAGTATGGTCTATAATACCTTCTCAAAGCTGAGCTAACACCGCGTCAATGGTCGTGTCAAAAATTTCCACATGTATATGAAATGGTTTGTCCGATGAGGGAAAACACATAATAGGTGTTGTAGTAAGTCTCTCCTTTAATGTCTCGAATGCGCAGTGCTACGGTTCTCCCCAAATAAATTTCCCTTTTCCTTTTAGTAAATTTTCCAAGGGTGTGGAAACCTTAGCATATCCTTTCATAAATTTTCTATAATACCCAGTGTGACCCAAGAATCTACGCACCTCACTTTGAACTAGTAGACTGTTTAAGTGTGCATAATAACAAAAACCTTAGTTGGATCTACTAACAAACCTTCCTTGCAGATGATATGCTATAACAGAGTGCCAAAAGGTGTAGAAAACATGCAATTCTTGATTTTCAAAGAGATGTTTAATTGTCTATATATTTCAAACATTAAGTGCAAATTGTGACAATGATCCTTAACCAGTCCCTACAACGTCCAATCATACAAGTAAACATGCAAGTGAATAAAATCCTGGAATTCTTGAACAACTATTTGTGAAAATATAGTAGGTGTGTTTTTTAGACCAAAGGGCATCACAATATATGAAAAACTTCCCCATTCAATAGTGAAAGTTATTTTTTCTTGATCCTTCTGTGCAATCCAGACCTAATGATACCCAGAGAATCAATCTGTAACAGAATAGATTTTTCTCCCTATAATGCCTTCTAATATATCCTCTATGAAAGGTGTAAGAAAAGGATCAATCACACATGAAACATTTAGTTCTCTATAATCCACACAAATCCTAATCCAGACAATATTTATTTATACTGATAACCATGGGGCTAACCCACTCTATTTATTCTAAGGGCTTGATGATGTCAGACTTCAACATTTTGTCAATTTCTTATTTAACTTTTACAAACAAGTTAGGGTTCAGCCTGTAGGGTCTCTTCCTGACCAAGCACACACATTCCTTAATCTTGATCTTCATTTCTCCTAATGACACATGAACTCCTTGAAACTCATGATAACCCCTAGGGAATAAGTCCTAAAATTCATCGAGAAAATCCACTCTCTTTGTCACTTCAGAGTCAAACTAATAATCTCCAATTATTTTCTCCTTAGGTTCAACATATCGTACCAATATTAACTTTCTTTGTCTTCATTGGTTCATGATAGGCGACACGTGTTGTTATCCATAATTTCCAAAACCTCGCACGTACCTATTGAATGATCTATATACATATTTTATATTTCTTCATCATCCACTCTGTAGACCATATTTATTTTTTCTTTCCTAAGGAAAAAGTTCTTAAGTAGCATGACATCTGTCTCAGCTTCTTCATCAAAGCGTGCTCCTGAGTCATTCTCATCAAATAAATCCTGGATGATTTTTTCTACCTTTGCATTGTCTCCCATAGTTAAATTCTTTATAACCCTTAATGCCTCTTCTACTAGAGGGTTATTATAGAAGTAGTGAAAATTTTGAACCATTCCTACAATCAAATCCTAGACAATTTCTAGTTTCTCTATGTAGCTTTGTATATACATAGCAAGTGCGTGCCTATCCTTGTAAAGTGGAATAAATTTTGTGCACCCATAGCGAAGGTGGTAAATATTCCTTCCCCTATGTCCATATCCTCTCACATTACTGAATGTGGTGCTGAAAAGGTTGATTACCATGAGAAGTGCATATTTGAGTAGGTGCATTGCTCCTGGAAAACCGAGTTGTTAGAGTAATCCTAACTTCATTATATTCTACAATATTATCCCTATGAACCACCCACCAATGTGTTTTTATCCCACGCAAGGTATATGCTAACATATTTATTATGTTCAAATTTTTCTATCCACTATTCCTCCATGGTACACATGAATACAATAGGATCTCCTTCTTCAGTGTACTCAGGTATGGATTTGTTACCTATCCTCCTGATACAATGAGGTTTGATTTTCCACACAAATGCACTCCTTACTTCATGCCCAACCATCTCATAAGTACATGAGCCCAATTATCACAAGAAATACTTGTAGTATCACGAATAGACTACGATGCCACTTAAGCTCGCCACTTAAGACTTCATTCCTTAGATGGATTGAGTACTTATGGGTCCTGAATGGAGCGTACATAAATCCTATTCAAATCATCCTCACTCAAAGGATCAACATAGGGCACAAATTTCACATCTGTTAAAGGGATAATCACTCTTTCCTCATTGTTATCAAAACTTATATATCCCTTGTTTAACTGGAGATCAACATTATTCACGTAACACTAAGGGCACCCAAGTAGAGATGGGAAACTATCTTCTTCTGCAAGCACTAAAACCTAAAAATCCCCCATGAACTTGGACCCTTATAAAATAATGGATGCATCTTTTAAAACTCTGATAGGAGTGGCCTTAGTTCGATTAGACATAAAAAATACATTAGAATATCATTTTAATGAAGGTCTCCCCATCTATACCCATGCATCTAAAGTAATAAAATTTACCTCCGTGCATGTGTCAATCAATAGATTACTCAAGATCTATCCATCGACAACAACATTCAGAGTGATCTCCTTGTCATAATCTAAGCTATGTGGGGGAAGATTTGCATGTAGGATCTAACTCCCATTCTCAATATTTACACATGGAGTGTTTCCCTTTAGTCAAATCCCTAGTAATGGAATGATATTCTCTTGGTGCAACATTCTCCATACCTCCTTCAAGTAATCAATATATAACTGGATTTTCTTTGTTTCCTTCTTTTGTTCCATCTTCTATGAATGCTTCTTTAAACATTGTATTTCCCCTTGAAGGTCTTTGAGTTCTTCAATGGTCTCCTCATAAACCTCCTTCTAGTAGACAAGATTAAGATACCTTGCATGCAAAACTTCCTCCTTAGTGATGGTAGGCTTCTGCTGTTATGTTTCTCTAGCGTGCACAACTTCAACGCTTGTAGTGATCTTCACAAGTAATACCTAAGGTTATGATTCCAAATTTGTCATCCATTGATTTTCCACATTGCATTTTATCCTAACCTTCCATCTGCCCTTGTTCTCCTATTTATGTTTCTTGCTAAGATGCTCATATAGATCTAGGCATTCCTCATAGCTATGGTTCTTCCCACAGAAATAACATGTAATATTTCAAGGAAATTCATGCCTGTAGTGGTTAGGTGATCCACATGTAAAGCATGTTCTACGAGGGAATTCACTTCATCAACCACCACGGCCTTGACCTCAAAATCCACCACAGTATCCTCGACCTCGACCATGTACTCCTTCATAGTGCCACTCTATCCAATCATAGTGCGCTTGATTGTGATTCTAATCTTGATGCTCAATTTTACCCTTAGAGCTATCTGATATTCCTATTTGTCACAAACCAATATCTATAACATCATGGATCTGACCAATAAACCTTTAGTCTTGTTTATTGCGAGTTGTGGACCAAAAAATATTACAATAGCATGATACATTCTTCCTTATCATGTGTTATAATAATGGGCAGCAGCTGGCGTCGTGGTTCAGGAGACATATCTAACAGTCTAGAAATAATGAACATATTATACTATAGGGGGAACTATTTTTTTTGTTCCCTTCAACTTCAGAGTTTCTACACCAAATCCTATTGTGCATCTCATGTGTTGAATTCATCGATAGTTTCTCTAACTGATTTGTCATAGCTGTAATTTGTGCTTCAAAGAATGGGCTTCTTCAAGTGCTTTGCATGGATCAGTTTATGTCTTACGTGAAAATGCCCTTCTAAAATTTTTGATCAGACCTCTAATTAACCATTGTGCATATTGGATTTTGTGAATATCATAATAAAGATTAGATAAAATTATTTTAAAATGGGCATCATACTGCTAGAGACTCTCACTAGTTCCTTGCTTAATACCCTTGATCATGCTTATACTCTTCTACTCAAATTCAAGGATATAAAACTCTTTAAGGAATGCATATATTAATGTTGCATAATCTAGGCAAGCTTGATTAGTGTAAAACTTCCTATAGTAACTATGTGCATGTCCCTGCAATGTAGTTACAAATTGACTTGCCTTGCGCTTAGAAGCCATGATCCCTTTTGGGCACCATAATATATCACACGTGCACATGTTCATCAACATCTTCTATGCCCCTATACTTAGGAAGATGAAGATACATATCCATGTAAATATTCTGGGGTTGGTGTAGACCCTTCCCACATGATCGATAACCTCTTATATTTCCTTTACCTCAAGATCCACCAAAACTAGAGAAACCTATACCCCCTGATCCTCCACCTGTAGCCAAAAGTAGACTTAAATATGCACTTCCATGCGTCCCAATATTAGTACTGTATAGAAATTCTATATTTTTTATGGTGGTACTATTCCTAGAAGTGAGCCCCAAATTCTGTGCACTCTAATTCTTTATAGATGATGCACCTGAAAAGGTACCTCTAAACAACAATGAAGACATTTTCCCTACCATAGATGTACTTGCTATGTGACTTACTCCTACTTCCCTATTGTCAAAATTAGTTTCTTGACTATTGGATGTACTAGATAATGAAAAATCAAGTGTAAGGGCTAGGTTGCCAGGTAGATTTAGATGTGAATTTTTGGCCCACGTCATCTTTGCTAGCATACTCCTATGTGAGGCCAAGGAGGGTTCCCTGTCATGATTTCCCAAATGGGGGAGTTCCTGATGCTTTGTCTTCATGCCTTCTGCATGAGCTCCAAATCCTTCATGAGCCATCTCTCTCCTCAATGCCATCTACTCTATAATGTCATGTTATTTCTCTATCTCCCTCTTGCATGCCTCATTATACTTAAGCTGCATTTATTCTCTCTACCTTTATGCTGCTAGGTCTACCATAATTCACTGAACCTTCAACTGCCCCCACACATGGTAGGGTTTAGCTATTCATCAAATTTTACTCTAATTTTATGGCTACCATCAAGATCTTGATCACCAGTGGAATTCCTTGCAAGTAAGTTCCCTTGGGATACCATAAAAACTTGAACCTAGCTACCTCTAGGAAATAATAAATGGAAATTGAGTACTCCAGAATATAGTTATTCAAAACACAATGGAAATAAGTATCGATAACGCATGTCCAAATAATATCAACATCATACATGGCCTGAAATTATTCCTATGTCTAGACAAGTGTGCGATACCTCCAATTCCATTTAGATAGATAAGCAACTAGCCACTCATACAGTTCTACTAGGAAATAACAAAGAATATCTCATACAAACAGTCATATAGATTTGTTTCCACCCATGTGCGTGCGTCAAACTTAGATCCAGTACTGAACCCCCGTGCGTACTCTTTTTCTAGATATTTTATCCACTCCTAAACACTTTCTAGGGTCAACCAATACGTATACAATGTAAAGAATCCTGAAAACAATTGAAAAAGAGGTCCTAACAATGGAACCAATGATGCAACCTATAAATTACCATGAATAACCTATGCACACTAGCACATAACCTGGCCTAAGATGAGTGGTCAACTAAATCACGCAAAGGTATCGTGCCTCTCCTTACAGTTGTTTGTGGAGGATGTGAACATGATGAAGATATAATGCTTTCATATCCATAAATAGCTAAAACATTCCATAAAGCATATTCCAGATATAGATATTAAAGAATCATGAATCGAACGATAAAAATAATGAAATCAATCATGTAAGAACTAGTTACAGTCATGTTTAACACCATTATTCACCCAATATACTCCATTATATTAAAACAAAGTAAATACATAAGCTTCGTACAATAAGTAGTATCATAAATTTATGTGCATATCAGTTTTGGCATCATAATTCCTCAATATCTCATACACATCACCTCTCTAACTACACAGATTAATACATATTTATAAAGGTGGGGAATTTTCCTTCATCGTTTATGTGCTTCCCAAAATAGGTTGCATGCTTAACATAGTCATGTGCCTTAACAATAAAATGAACACATATAAGTGCTCTAATAATAGATCTCTTACAGTTAACTGGTAGTAGTAATCCTATTATTAACTCAAACTCATGCATGGTGCTTAGTATAAAATATTCCCAAAATAGAATTTTTGTGTCACACAAGTCTCCATCCCATTGTGTGCTCTATATGTTGTCTCCAAAAATAGCCTGTAATCATGAAAATGGCTAAGTCCCGAATTAATGTCTTTTGCACACATTTCCTTCCTATCCTTCCGCGCCTTCAAATATTCCTTTCTCCCATGTGTGAATCTTCTATGTTCCCTCTCCTTAGTGTCATATTATGTCTGCTCAACAGTACAAACTAGCATGCATGTATAAGACAAATTGTAAATTACATAAACAATGTAGAAGCTATAAAGCAAGTAAGCACATAAGAAGACAATGTAGGCCACACAAAAGGGGTTGAAAACATGAGACACCACTCACGGTGTTACAAGAAACTCAAGGCCGAAATGACCACAAAAAAACAAGTGTGCATAAAAGACAAAGGGAAAATCCCGTAAAAAACAAAAAACAATAGCAGATAATGTAATAAACATGTATGGAAGAAAACATACCTGCATGAAAAATGATGCACATAAAACACCCATTAGCATGTTATAAATATAAAATGTATGTCATATCATGTGTAAATAAAGAAATTAGTGTTCTATGAATAAAAATAAAACAATCACACATGTAATGTACTAATGTGGATGCCCCCAAGAGTTGATGTAGGACTGGTACTGGGTCTAAGAATCCATGTTTCGTGTAATGGATCTGTATAATCTACAATCACAACTAGAAAAGAAAGTGAATGTGCACTTTGTATGGTAAAATTAATGATACAAAATATATCTATCCAGCATGTGTAATAAACTAAACATGTACAAGTAAATGCAAGCAAGTGTATCTACAACCATAAAATGTAGTATGTTATGGATTAATGGAATTGAATGCAGAGTGGATGATAGGATCCATGTTATATTCAAGTGAATGGAAGTGTATTCCATTAGGTTCATTTGTTTATGCCCCCTCAGCAGTCAAGATTGAACTGTAAACAAGAGTTTTTCATTGGGAAATGGTCAAACTATGTGTTGTGTGTAGCACATTGTGATGAGTGTGCAATGATGAAATGTGACATAGATATGGGGAGGGTGAATGTGTGTTCATTTATCATAAATCATATACCACAGTTAAATTATGGAAAGAGAGATTATTTAGCCTACAATGGATATCACTAAATGATGCTAGAAGAACTGACCCTATATCCCAAAGCATATATCACTAATCTAGCAACATAACATAAGAAAGAGTGGGAATGGTCGAATATTTGAGTGTGATTTGGTATATTTTTACTATATTCCCTTAAAAATTGAGTATGGACCATGAGATTAGAGTGTGTCATAGGGGAATGAGTGCAGTGCGTAAAAGTAGATGACCAGAATGTATAATATGTTGACTAGACATAGTGTGATAGGTAAGGCGTGTAATGTGTAATGTGTAATGGTCAAGATGATATTTAAGGTATAATATATGTATATGGTGTGTATGATGTATATAGGACAAATTATAAGATGTAGGATGCAACGTGTATGATGTATGAAGATGTGTAATGTGTATATCCTATAGTGTAGTAGGTGGGGTTCAAGTGTATAGGATGCCCTCAACAATCAAGTGTGGATCAAAAAACAATATCATTTCATCGAGTAATGATGATGTTGGTAGTGTATATAACTATGTGTATACTAAAAGGTTGATGTGTGATAATGTGAGTATGAAATGTGTGTTAATGCTAGGGTATGGTGATAGATTTCATTCCCCCAAATGTACGTTGAAAAATAGACTATCCGATAAAAGTAAAGGGTGAAGGTCTACCACCCAATGTAGGTGGTGAAGGTGTGTAACCATACTATAATAACATTGATATATGATATAAACACTGCGCAAGTGATTGAAGTCTATGTGCATTTGAGGGATGAGCATTCTACGGCTTGTGGTGTAGAAAAATGTGTAGGTGATGGAGATCCATATAAAGCAGAACTTGGTGGTGATGAACAATGATGTGAAATACATGACGTGGTGACCTATGACTAGATACAGTAATTATCCTAGGAATATAAATATGTCGATGTGTAGGACTAGCAGAGTGGTGAGGCCTCATAGATTTCATGTGAATAGGTGAACTAGTTGTAGATTGAGCTTTAAGTAACATGGAATGTGATGTACTAGATGAAGTAGGAGATGTATTTACCAGTTCTCGAGGAGATGACAACGATGAAGTAGATGGAGGAACATCATCAATAGAAATGACATGATTGTTGTGACTGAATTTAAGTCACAAATGTTTCATAGATATGATCTACTTATACTTAGGAATCTAATTAAGGCCTAGAAGCATGTCATAAGCATCGACTGCTTGTCTAACTAGGAAAGGTATAAGCATAGCAAGAGGATGTACCCTAACATGAATTTTAATGATTCCATACGAATTGTTCATTAGATATGAAATGTGCGATAGTGGATAAAAAATAGTGATGAGAATTGATATAGGACATGCACTAATGGGCCACGATGGGTCAACCTTAGTATTATTTATACTGACCAAGCCAATAGATACATTGATATGTTAGTAATTAGATATGAAATTCACATGATAGTCATGGTTAGAGAAAGAGATGGTTGGTGGATAACTATCAGTATGCGCAACTAGAAATTCAAGAGCCCTTGATGTAGGTGTTTCACCTTTTTCTTATATCATTTCTTTGAACTGTTGACGAAACAAAAAGGGTAACAGGCGTAGGAGGAATACCTGTTCAAATGTTGGTTAACGGGTTATTGTGTGCGTATGACTTCCAAATCCACAGCTAATCATGAGAGCTTCCTTTTGGCTAGGAGGAACTACCTGTAATGAAAACAAGACCTCCAAAAGGAATTAAACAATATGGGTAGTGAATTGTCTAGTGTATGCTCGATCTAGGAAGTGTGATACTTCTTAGATGGTTGTCAGTCCACTATTTTAAAAAATTTAATGCTGTAAACAAAGTAAATCCTATTGTTATTTAAAATGATTTAGGTATCTCACTTAAAAACACAATAAGGAAAAATAGATCTAATCTAACAGGCTAAGCTAGAATAGAATCCAAAGGTCAAATGATTGGTTCTGGGTCTCTGCAGTTTTGATAAAGGTCTCGGGTAGATCACAGGTGAATGAGGGTAAGATGAAATTAGGTGGGTAGGTCTTTGTTCTAGGCTGTGTGGGAAAATATAGAGACCGGTGTCAGTCAGGGGTGACCGACGACAATCAGGTGTAACCGGTGCCAGTTACTATCAGATCTAGAAATATCACAAAACAAGCTTTTAGTCTCCTTTGTGATTACACAAAGGAATTTAGTTGGTCGAGATGAGGTATTGGGTGACTGGAGTAGGCTTTGGCGAGGTTTGGGTGGGTATATGGAGGAGAAAATGTCAGAGAAGGTCAGTAGGGGGTAAGATAAACAATGGATGATAATATGATGATGAAATGAAATAAGCCAGGAAAGTATGATGTTGTACTTACTTAGATTTCATTCCTGAATGCCTGTGTGTGAGGGATGGAGGTGTTGATGATGGGTTTGAAGGCTGCAACTGATCACCAACTAAAGAAAATATTTTGTATGGGCTGCATGTACACTCCTCTTTGCTTGGATAGATCAGATCATGGCTGGGATGGCTGTGTAGGAGAAGGTGCTCAATGTCCTTCATTGCATGCGAGTTTTCATTGGGATTTTACTCTCTAAAGATGCGTTATCTCTCTGAGATGTGTTCTTTCTTTTCAACCTTTTCATAATGTTTTGCCAACTTCCAACTTCCAACCTTGAGAATAAGGTTGTTTTGGGGCTAAAAGGGTAACTGCCGGCATTTTTGGCTTAATCGACAACGGTTAGGGGTAACCGACATTGGTCAAGGTGGGATTTCCTAGGTTTACTAAATGAGGGAGATCCTCCTAATTTCCTTGGATCTCGTGCCGTTATCCCATGGATTAGACTGGGAGCTTCTTGTGAGCATGTGAGAATGTGGTTAGAGGGAATGTAGGCATTGATTTTTAGGGTTTGGGTAAGTCTTAGTTAGTTATGGCAACTTACTAAGAATAGGTCTTAGGTTGAGTTGGCTTGGTGAGGTGTCTAAGTGAACTGTATGTGTGGATATTATTTAAGAAGATATTTAAATAATAAATATAGTGAGGATAATGAATTAATTTAATTAGATTAATTAAATTAATATTAGTGGGGTGAAAGGGGTTATGGCTAGGTAAATGTAATAAAGGGTGCTTAAATGTCGAGGGACCAAACGGTAGTGTGACCTAATTTTAGTGTCTACATTTTTCCCCTTTTTGTTGTGTAGCTTGTATTGGTAAGTGATGCTAACAAAAATAAGATGTGGTTGTTCCATGTGTGGGTGAAGGTGATCCCCTTCAAACCAGGAACATACGAGGTAACAGGATGAAGCAGTGAGTGGTTTGATAAAAGGTAAATGTGAGGAAAAGGGAAAGTGGGTACAGGGGAAAAGGGTGAAAGGTCTACTTATCCAATATAGGTAATGGGTCAGGGTCATATGTAGCAACATTCAAATGCACGCACACATATAAACTGTAGCATGCTACCAGGTTGAAGAGCAGGAAAACTCTACATTGTCTAAGCTCGATAGGTTTATCCGAACAAGGTTGAAGTGAATCTGGTATCCAAGGTATAGGATATGGTTAGGAAACACAACATAGGTTAGGTGTAGGAATGCTTAGGTATGTTCTGGTACACCAAAGGTAGGGTCAGGATAAACGGTCACGAAAATTGGCTAGATAAAGTCATTAGGTCAATCAACATAGGTAATAATGACACAAGGTATAATGAACACATGCGGTCAAAGGTCACTGGCGATGGTCTAGGTCCAAATATCTAGGTCACGACATGGGTAAGGCCAATGTAGGGGTAAAATAATGAGTCCCTAAAGGAGGACAAATGGAGGTAGGAAGTGACAAGGTTAGGAAAGGTAAGGTAATGGGTGGGGTAAAGGTTAGATGGGTAAAGGATGGGGAAAAGGGTGGTATAAAATGGTAAAGCAAGGGAAATGTGTAGGTGAGGGTGAGTGATGGTGGTCATGGATAATCGATGTCGGTATAGGAAAAATGACAACAGTGAGGTAGGGCACGCGACTGATGTCGGTCAATGGTAACCGACGTCGGTTAGGTTAAGTTTGTTATAAAAACAAAAAATCCATGTTTTTATTATTCATTTTTTATTTGCGAAGTGAATAAATGACAAAAAAGAGAGAAAAGAGAGAAAAGTGTCCGGAAGAAATGGGACAGTGAGCTAGTAGTATGAGTTGATGAGGGTTGAGTTGGTGAGTAGTGGGTCCACAAGATCAGGGTGAGATAGTTGATTTGTCAGAGGTTGCGAGTATATATTCAGTGATGGCAGAGGCTGGAGAGAGATCACATAGACCACCGGCACAGTGGCCAAACGTGCCACCGAGACGGCGGCAACGTGATGAGGTAAGTGTCAAACTCTATATTGTTGATTAGATAGATTAGAAGATTTGGTATTTGTGATTCGTAGGGTTGTGTTGGTATGAAACAGGTAAATTTGGGTATGGGGTGAATAACAGGAAAAAAAGAGGGTTAGGAGGGTAGTAAATTTTATAGGTGGGGTGGGTAGAGGTCCAGGGGTATTGTAGGTCATTGTAGGTGGGGTAGAAGGGGCAAGGGGAGGTTTATAGAAAAGGGGGGTTTGAGAAGTCATGAAATTTTCTGTGACAGTGATCGGCATCAGTCAAGCTTGGCTAGCATCGGTTGGGTAGAACTAGTATCGGTCACCAAATTGGTGATCGATGCCGGTTTAAGGGTGACCAGAGTCGGTTACAATAAACTGGTACCGGTTAGGATTTTTGGTACAAGGGTGTAAAAGTGATTTACATTAGGTGGTTGAGATGGATAGGATAAAAATAGGGTGGTGGGTAATGATAATTGGTGAATATGGTCATGGTAAATGTAGATTAATGTTGTTCTTAGATTGGATGCAGGGGAGATCACAGTTACATATGTGGGATAGGGTTCCCCCTTTACTGGTGACATTGCGTAGCTTAGCGACCCCTTTGGAGCTGCAGCACATGGAGGCAGTGGGCTTGTCTATGATTCGGTGCTACCAACATGCTATTCAGTAGCCCAGCTTAATAGTCACACTCATCGATAGATGGGACTCCACGACCAACATGTTCCACCTTCCAACGGGTGAGATGACTATCACCCTGGAGGACGTGTTCCAGATTTTACAGTTACCCATATTAGGGGCCTAGGTTTACTCGATCTCCTCTAAGGCCTCAAAGGAGCTGATCGGGATAGTTTTTGGTGAGGGGATGATGGAGCTGAGATTCCATAGCACTAGTTTTAGCTATGGAGAGATGTACCTAGCCTATCCGGATGAGATGAGGTTATTGGTTCTGTTGATGGAGGCAGTGTGCTCGTATGCACTGCTAGATGCAGAGGGTGGACACTTTCCTCGATCACTAATGGGGGTACTCCACGATATGATGGTTCATGAGACATGATTTTCCTAGGCACTAACATTCTTGGTGCAGTTATACATAGAGTTGTGGGCATATGGGCGGCTGCGCAGGTTTAGCCTGTGTTGTACATTTATACTGCACTGCTAGGCCTATGAGCACATAGTCTATGTTTGACCTATAGGGATGCCCCAAGTAGATGAATTCCTAGTGAGATTTGTGTGGGTGGGATACAGGAGATGGGTGCCAGTGGTAGGAGAGTGGAGATCAGATAGGACAACACATGATGTGGCCCATTTTCAGCAATTATTAGAGGTATTTTCTAGAGTGGACATTATCTGAAGGCCATATGTGGGATTCCCCTCATATAAGTACATGCACGAGGAGCTATCCAAACTCTAGCTAGAGAGGTGGATACAAGGTCACCGTACTGGGGAGGATGAGATGATCCCGGTAGACAGGTTCTGACAGCAATTCGGGCTCGTACAGGACTTTCCTTTTTTCCTTCCCATAGTATCAGAGAGATGACATGGAGAGGCCTCTACCTCTACCATAGCCTACAGTGCCTACAGGGGAGGAGAAGAAACTAATGGATCGGAGGATAGATGACGCTAGATGTACAAACAAGTATAGGAAATGGTGGGTGGCTCAGTTACAAGCCATATGAGCTAGACCAGGGCACCTAGACTTAGCTACCATTATAGTGCAGAGAGATGACCTATAGGGGCAGGTAGCAATGTTAATCATGTAGATAGGTATACTGCAGACACAGCTGGAGGGGTCAGAGGTAGAGGTAGCAGAGCTACAAGTACATGTGGCTAGTTTACAGGCCTAGATGGATGAGGAAGAGAGTGGAGGAGATGGAGATAGAGATGGTCAGGAGGTAGCCTTACTGGCGCAAATGGTAGGTTTACAGGGCCAATTGGACACATTCCAGACATAGATTAGGTCCTTATAGGGCTAGATACAGGCACAGGGGCAGGTGGCACCACCACAAGCATAGGGAGATGGTCCTAGTTCATAGGATTGCATAGGGCAGGTTGTTGTAGGGTAGGTACAGGGCCTGAGACCTATGGGACCACAATAGACCATACCTTTATCTAGGTTACGGGATGCCCTAGGTGAGGTGAGACATTATCAGGATCAGCTCATGGTGGATGGGATAGACTTCCTATACTACGGAGAGTATAGAGCACAAAAATCATCCAGTGAGAGGAAGAGATCCCACACACACAATGTGGAGAATAGAGAAGGTCAACAAGCTTTGTAGCCCAATCAGAGGGAGGCCGCCAGTGCATGGTGGCTAGAGCTAGGTGATGTGCTAACAGGGACATAGGAGGCCGAGGGTGTAGGTGACACCTAGATGGAGGACATCTGGCAAGATGCCTGTGATGCGGTCACCTAATTTTTGATGTATTATAGTGATTTTTTGGATATATATGCCAGCCTACATGTTGAAGATAGTTGTATTGATTCATTCATTCTTTTTGTATATATATGAGACTAGCCTATGTGCCAAGGACATTTTTTATTATATATCATCCTGCATGCTAACATTTTGAGATGATGGTCATGAGGAGATAGACATGTATGTTGAGATACACATTTATAGATGTATATGATGAGATACATGTTATTTTTTGGTGTGTTAATGTGTGTATGAGACATTAGTTTATAGCTTGTGTTAGATGGGATATGGATTTGTTATGTTGATGTGGTTTGAAATTAGGTGAGTTAGGCATGATGGAGTTAGGCTGGTTTAGGCATGCATAGAGTTAGGTTGTGGGCATGGATCAAGTTAGGTTATAGGCATGGATCGATTCAAGTTATAGGCATGGATCGAGTCAGGTTATAGGCATGGATCGAGTCAGGTTTGGCTAGGCATGGATTGACTTAGGTTTTCTTAGGCATGGATTGAGTCTGGTTTGGTTAGGCACGGATTGAGTCAAGTTATAGGCATGGATCGCGTCAATTTATAGGCATGGTTGAGTTAGGTTATAGGCATGGATGAGTTAGGTTTGGTTAGGCATGGTCGATTTGAAAGTAGGTTTAGTTATGATTCATTATTTTAGCAATGAATGATACTATGGGTTATATGTGAAATGTTGTATAATCTATGCATAGTGATGATAGAGAGATGGCAGGTGTAATAAATGTATGCTTTGGTGAGTAACTTGTTATGTATGTGGCTTAATTTCCAATTTTGTTAGAAAAGGGGAACTAAGTGAAATGTGATGTCAATGGTGAGTTAGGCTTGGTTGATGAATTTTTTTAGGGTAGAGAATGGCCGAGCTAACCTCCAAGGGCCCCATGCCCTCACAGTGCTGCCTACATAGTCCCAACGAAAAGGGACCTCAGGCCAATGTAGTTGTCCCATGAGCTAGGGAAGAAGATGAAAATGAGTTGGTAGGTGTTTGGGCAGGATTACCTCAAAGGTAAGCATCGAGGAGCAAGTCCTGTATAAGGTAATCAAAATGTAAACAAATATGGTTAAAAGATAAGAGGGGGGCAATAAAGCCACCTGATTGGGTAGTAGATCATACCTTGGATGGGGTAATGAACATAAGACCCGAAAGGCATTACACGACTAACTATTCTACGATGAAGGTAGTCACAAGATCACCAAATGTCTAAATTCCAAGATGTCCCTTGAAGAATTTGAGACAATGAGAGTGGAATTTGTAGGGAGGGTGAAAGGTAGTTAATTTTATATGTTTTGAGTGATAGGGCTTTTGGGAAAGAGGTCTGAGGTCACAATGGGCAAGTCCATGACTAATTTTTTTTTTGTTTTGATAGATTGATTGATGCAGGAATTCTATATGGGATAAATAATATGGTACTCCTTAAGGTCTTCATGAAGCTGATCGATGCAGGAAGCTTTGGTTTCTCTCATTTTTTTTTGTTTTTTTTGTTTTGTTTTTTAAAGCTTCACATAGCTATCCTTCGAGGGAGCAGTATATTTATAGCAGTAATTTTATCAATAGGATGATGTCCTTTTGAGGGAGTCATCTTTTATTAGAAGTTTGACTCAAGGAGTTTGGTCCCTTGTGAGGTCTTTGAAATCATTGACAAGACCAAGGTGAAGGATAGGACTCTTGTTTAAAAGGAAAGGTGGAACGACCATGGGATCTCATCTAAAGGTAGACAAAAAGTATCCATGAGAATCATGTTATGTGCAGTGTCATAGTATACATATTCAAGAGAAGATAACAAGTGATGGGTACTCACATGATTCTTGTATAATCATTTAAGAGGGGTATGGAGTGGATACTACTCAAGGGACGAGCCTGTAAAGAGACAAAGGGTGAGGTAGGACAACGAGTCAACAATAGAATGGTCAAAGATGCAATTCATTAAGGGGCTCAGGTTCAGGTTTACCATCAAATTAGGATAAACGATAGGCACCTAATCCGTAGGTATGAGTTACGATGTATGGTCGAAGATAATTAGGAGTGAATTTTCCTAATTTAATTTTTTCTGCTTTGGTTACATGTTGATTTTCTTTCAAGACAAGGTAAATGACTCGGAAGGTTCGTTCATGAACATGTTTATCATAAGCACATTTGATACATTGTAGGTAAACTTGAAGGTGATCTAGAGAATTAAGACAACGTTTGTCTAATAACTCTAGTTGTGCTAAGAGGTCTTGATGAAATTTGTCATTAGTAAGCATGTCATGGAGAGAAATGTGGAGTGAGGGGATCTAGACTTCGAGAGGCTGAACAGCCTTTGTATCGTAGACCAACGAAAAGGGTGTGGCCACAGTGGAAGTGCGAATACTAGTGCGGTATGCCCACAGGGAAAAGGAATGTGCATATACCAATCCTTCCATATATCATCAACCACTCTCTTGATATTTTTTTAAGGGTTTTGTTAGTGGATTAGGCTTGGCCATTGGTTTTTGGGTAATAAGGTGATGAGAAACTAAGCTGAATGTCGAAGGCATCACAAAGTTTTTGCAATGTTTTGTTTTTGAATTGTTTTCCATTGTCAGTGATAAGACGATGAGGAACACCAAAGCGACAAATGATGTGATGGTTAATGAACTCACATATCTTCTTGGCTTTCATGGAGATTATTTCTACGGCTTCCACCAATTTTGTGTAGTATTCGATAGTAGTTATGATCTATTAATGACATTGGGAAGAATGGGGATTAATCTCTCCAACAAGATCCAAACCCCATTGAGAGAAGGGCCAAAGGTCACAAGTGACCTACAAGGCATGAATTAGTGTATGATGAAGGTTGGAATGTTGTTGACACTTTAATAGTCACAACAATCATGGTTAAGGGTCGGCCAGTAATAGCCTAGGTGAAGAATATGCGTAGCAATAGCAAGGCCACTAAAGTGACCTCCACTTATGCCATCATGAACTTCCTTAATGATATAAGGAATTTCAGAACTTGTGAGGCATCGTAAGAGAATACCATCAAATCCACATTTATAGAGGAGTCCCCCTAGAATGATGAAACGGGAGACCTTTTATAAGGAAGGCGCATTGTCCGTTACGGGTGAGATCAGGAGGTAAGATGGAGAGAGAAAGGTAGTTAGAGTACTGTTTATACCAAAGGTCACTCGGGTCAGGGGTGTAATTTCTGGTTGAGTAAACATTGTGAGGTAAATAAGAAGGTGAATGGAGGCATTGTACGGTGACAAAGATTTTGGAATCGATAGGGGAAGCGGGTATTTGGGAAGCTAAGAAGTCCATGGTATCAGTGAATTTGTTGGTTGAATGCGGGATGGTTTGAAGGGTGTAACAATAAAAGGTGGTCAAAAGTATGTCTACATGATGTTTATAATTTTTAAGTATCTCATTATGACATTGGTACATACCATTGACTTTTTTGATGACCAGTTGTGAATCACCAAAGATGTGGATTGATTTGACATCTAGGGCATACACAACTTGGAGACCTATTACGAGCGCTTCGTACTTAGAAATATTGTTGGTGCATTAAAATTCTAATTTGAAAGACAAATGCATGGGTTCTCCATCAAGAGGAATGAGGATAATACTAGCCCAGCCCACACACTAACACTTGGAACCATCAAAGAACATTGTCATTTGGTAAGGGGGTTCATCCAGGGAAAGAGTAGCAATTGAATCATTGGGAAAGTCAAAATTAGAGGGTTGATCCTCAGAAATAGGTGCGTCAACCAGTTGGTTAGTGATAGCTTGGCCCTTGATGGACTTTTGATGAATGAATTCAGTGTCAAGATCAGCTAAAAGCATAAGCCATCATGCAGCAGACTAATTTTGATAAGGTTTGGTGTACACGAAGTGTAATGGATCAGTGTTGGTAACGACATAGGTTTTGTGGCTGAGTAGGTAATGGCGGAGTTTGGTGGTAATGAAAAATAAGGCTAAGAAAAAAAAATTGGTTGGTTGTATCAGGTTTCATAGTCCAAAAGAGTACGGCTTATGTAATAAACCACATGTTCCCTATGTTATTCATCGCGATGAGCGAGCATGGCTC
Organism: Taxus chinensis; assembly: GCA_019776745.2. NCBI lineage: Eukaryota > Viridiplantae > Streptophyta > Pinopsida > Cupressales > Taxaceae > Taxus > Taxus chinensis. Next base: position 390,291,434 of record CM034155.1, read on the forward strand.
CCAAGGAATGATCGGTAGCTGATATGTATAGGTTAAAAGGTTGGTCGTCTTTAGGTGGAATGAGTACGGGTGGATGGAGTAGGTATTGTTTTAGGGCCATCAAAATCTTTGTGACATTCATCATCCCATTTAAAGGAGACATCCTTCCTAAGTAGATGATGAAACGGTTGACACCGATCGGATAATTGTGAAATAAAATGGCGAATGGACTGCAATTTACCTTGCAGGCTACAAAATTGTTTAAGATTAGTGGGTGGAGGAATTTCGAGGATGGCCTTGAATTTAGTAGGGTCAACTTCTATACCATGGATGGAAATAATAAATCCCAGGAGATTTCCTGAGAGAACCGTGAAGACGTACTTTTTAGGATGAAGGTGGATGTAATATTTAATGAGGTGGTTAAAAATGGTTTCAAGGACAGCGAGATGCTCGGAGCGACATTTATATTTGGCCAAGAGATCATCCACGTAATCTTCCAATATGTGATGCATGATATCATGGAAGATGTAAGTCATAGCATGTTGATATGTAGCACCAGAATTTTTTAGGCAAAAAGACATGACTCGATAGCAAAAGGTTCCCCAAGGGGTGATGAATGTGGTCTTGTGTTGATCCTCTAGGGAAAGAATTTTTTTTATATAACTTGAGAAGCCCTCCATGAGTGATAGCATCTCATGACCAGTAGTGAGGTCAACAAGTTGATCAATACCAAGAAAGGGAAAGTCATCTTTTGGGTAGGCTAGGTTGAGGTTACAGAAGTCTGTGCAAATGTGGAGTCCCCCTATTGCATTAGTAACATGGACAATGTTAGAAATCCAATGAGGATAATTAATGGGTAAGATGAAGGAAATGGAAAGAAGGTGCTAAAGTTCTTCTTTGACGAGAAGAGAAATGCGAGGGTGCATTTTCCTCGAATTTTGTTTTATAGGTTTGGCATTGGGAATGGTTACAATATTTTGGACCACTATGATGGGGTCAATACCAAGCATGTCTGCGTAAGACCAAGCAAAATCGTGGTTATGATTTTGGAGAAAATAAGTGATGGCTTCCTATTCAGTAGCATCTAAAGATTGTCTTATCTTTAGGATGTGTGGATCGTCCTAAGTATGAATGTTGACCTCAATAGTCAATTCATTCAACATTATTTACATCTCAGAGGGTAAGGACCGATGAATATATGAGTCTTCTGCACCAAGGTAGGTGAGTATGGATTCATCATCCTGACATTGAAGGACATTAATTGTAGGTGTGTCGTCATTGATCATCTCAGGATATAGGAATGGAAGAGTGGAAGGGGCCTCACCTTCACGTTGATAAGTCAAAGGCCCCAAGGAAATGGTGTTTATGAAAAAAAAAATTAGGGGGGATAGATTCAAGATCCATTGACTCTGTCGGTGAGGGTGGCGATAAAGGTGGAGAGGTTGAAGGTGGTGATGAAGATGAAGGTGGAGAAGGGCTAGGGTCCTCAATGAGTTCAATGCGGTCTTGTTTGGTAGGAGGTTTGGGGAAGCTAATACCACTATGGTCATTATGTTTGTAGGTGGTACATGGAATAATAGTATGGCGGCCCTACTAGTATTATCCAAAACCAAAACCCTTACATGCACAGTGGTGCAGGAAGGTGTGGGTGAAATGGTGATTGGTAAGTGATTGAAAGTTAGTAAAAAATGGGCAGGATTGTGATAGTGGTTTAGGTGTGCAAGTGGTAGTATCAATTCCCCCATAGGTGAGACTAGTACGAAGATGAGGAGGACCATAAAGGAGGAATTCTCTTATGTGGTGATCATAGCAAGGGTGTTGGTGAAGGGTTCCATACTTGTGCAGAGTAAGGAATGTGTTGACACTTTATAGGCGATACTCCCCCAGAGTGAGGCATTGAAAAACACCTTCCAAGGGGTTAGTGGTTGGTACATAGGTAGCCAGAATGGATGATGTGTCGAAGGTTGATGTGGGGGTGCAATTAATGGATTGGGAAGCTAATGGGTCAGATGTGGAGGTTATAGCAGCAGTAGGAATGGAGGAGGTATGTACGGTGAAAGTAGTGGCTGTACTGGTAGGTGGAGGTGTAGGTGAAGTGGTATTGGTTGTGGAGGTAGACGGCTTGACAGGTATGAGCACATCATTGGGTCAGTAAATCATGTTGTATGTTTTGAAAGGTGATCTGGGTCATCTGGAATGGTATAAGTGTGTCCTTCGTGTTCAAACTTTACACAATGATGCAAATTGGAAGGAACGCAACCCATGACATGGATCCAGGGTCTACCAAGCAACACGTTATATTGGAATTTCCCCTCCAAAACATAAAACAATTATAGAAAAGTGCGGGGGCCCACACAAACATGAAGGATGATAGTGCCTAGTGTGGAGGTGAAAGTGTCATTGAATGAACGCAACATGACTAGATGTTTATGCATGAAATTGTCAAGTATGCACATTTCATCAAATACATGGGATGAAATGATGTTAATGCTAGCACCTCCATCAATCATCACACGACATACCCATATGTCATCAATGTGGATGGATATGAAGAGGGCTTGGTCTGGGTCATCATTTTGGTGTGGCGTGATCTCTTCCTCTGAGAAGCTAAGGGAGGCTACTTGGTGAATAAGGTGAGGTGAATATGAAGGTGGTAATTTGGTGAGAGAGGCTACATGATGGCATGAGCATAATATGGTTATATATGAGGTGTAAATGTATTCAAAAGTGATTGAACTTGTGATTTGATCACTAATATAGGTCTAAATAGAATTCTTCCTTAGGGATAAAGAACTAATGCTGCAAAAAGGAAATGTTATAGAAATGTTTTGAGAAAACTATGACAAAGTGGTCCCTTGAATTCATGGAGTGTGTTGTGAAGGTGTGGTCAAAATTTTATGACCTAAGGAGGCATCTTTTACAGGTTTTGGATTCATCTGAGGGTTCCAAAAGACTCCTTGTAGGTCAAGATAGTGGTATGTGTGTTATCCAAACATGATTGTGCTATACGAAAAATGCATTTATTGTTGTAAATCTTCCACATACAGTATGGTTTTGAAAATTCCAAGGTGAACTACCAGGTGTCAAATATTTTTCTTATTTTATAATCATTTCTCTAAATTTTTTTCAAGAATTTACTTTGTTCATTTGATGTAAACTTGGTCCTTTTCCCCTTTTATCATTAAAGTGCACTTATGCCAATCTTAGTATGAAGACTTGGAAGGTGTTAAAAGGTAGTCTGTGTTGATACTTGAGATGGAAGGTGGTCACAATCGCTTCTAAAAGTTAAATACATGTTGATGAAGCTCTTGGTGTGCACTAGTGATGAATTTAGGAAGCCTAAAACTCATTGTTTCCAAGCAGCCTTGTAATATCTTGTTAATAAGACTGTACTTTGGACTATGCTAGAAAATTTCTCTCTACAAGCTCTGAGTTCAAGATTTATTTAGGTTGTGTTTATTTTCTCCTTGAAATATCATTTTCATAGATTTTCACATGAGATAGGAAATGAATCTTGATGAATGACAACAAGAAGGTATTTACTTACAACATCAAGAAGGTGTTGACATACAACAACAAGAAGGCATTGATGCATGATAACAAAAAGGTCTTAAAGTACGAAAAATGAGAAGGTTTGGAGGAACAATAATAATAAGTTATTGATGTACGACAACAAGAAATTATTGGCACATGACAAAAAAAATTCCTTGACGTACGTAAAACAAAAAGGTCTAGCATGATTTTTTTTTTTGATGGGCCTGAAAAGGTCTTGATGTATGACAATAAGAAGGTGTAACATGAATATTTTTTCTATGGGTGTGAATAGTTTCACAATACTCATAGTAGCATTAATTATTACTTTTATATGATCTTCAAGCCTTGATTTTTTTTCCAGAGCCTCATATAGTCCACATACCTTGATCACAAGATAACGTTGATCTTCCATGTGCATTTTGTCTCCATGAGAAAAATTGTAGTGATCTATCCTTGGACCTATCTTTCCTCTACAACCCAAATGAAGAATGTGAGATGAATAATTAAGGTATAAGAATAAACTACAAAGAAGGAGGCAGTTCTAATGATTTAGAGGATTTGAAAACACTCAGTGAAGAAAATTTCAAGAGTCACATGAAACCTTACAAGACAAGTGTTTACTAGGTAAAGGAAAGGTCAAGAGTCACATGAACCAATATAATCCCATTTCATAGGTCTAAATGGAATATCATAAGTTATGACTATATTTTAGATATTTTAAAAGACTTATTCTCATATTCATGTTCTAAAAATGAATCTTCCAAAATCTTGTGGATTAAAAGACAAAACCGAAATTTGCAAGAATTACTTAAAGACAAAGTTTAGGAATTTTAGAAGAAAAAATTATTACCTCTTGTAAGAGTGGATAAGAGAGTTAGGTGAAAAGATAAGGAAAGTGAAGAGAAAAATTCATTAAAGTTGAAGTTGAAATGTCTTATGCAAGAAGAAAAACTTAGAAAATTTTGTGAATACCTATTCATCTTTCTAGTACGTATGGAAGAGTGAGTAATGTGAAGAGTCATTCAACATGAAAAGTTAAGAGTCCTGTTTAAGATTCATGTTTATTTACATAAGTTCATTTTTTGAGTATGTAAATGTATCTGATAGGAAGAGAGTAGAGGCTTGCAGTAGAGACAAGAATTATGATGCATAAATTTGTAAAGATAAGTGCAACATAGATTGATGATATGAAACATTGGTCAAATTAGGTTATTGTAAGCAACCAGGTAAAAAAGGTGATAAAAATTTATATGAAAAACGTTTGAGTTGTTGCTCAACAATTTTGAAGTGGTTGTTTCCTAGTAAAAGTAGGATCTTTCCAAAATTTTCAAGTGGGTGCTTAGCCTTGTATTCAAGTGGGTTCTTCAAAATTCAAGTGGGTGCTCCAAGGTGAAATCATTGTAACTTTATAGGACAATTCTCCAAGATAGTTCACTAGTTTCAGGTTGTTTTTGTCCTGAAATGGGTTTCCCACATTAAATATTGTCTCTTCATGTGTTCATGTGTGTTTTCTTCTCTCTCTCATGGTTGGATGGTTATAATTCATTATAATTAAGATAGATTAATTTTGAATAATTAAATAATTTTTTTTTTAGAATTTTGAAATATCATTGATTCACCCCCTAGTGCATAGAATTCCTAATTCATGAATAAAGATTGAAGGCCCTAAAGGATGAACTATAAGAAGTTAAAGATAAATTGATGACACATCAAAGAATCAAAGAAACATTAAGAAATAAAAGACACCCTAATGATAGATCAGTTCTAGTTTTTAAAAGTGAAGCAACTCAGTGTGAATTGGAGCATTAATTTTTTCATGAGCCATGCCGAGAAGTAATCAAAGAAAAATTTGAATAATTTGATAATCTAAGTGTGTAATTGTTAGTGTGAAATCACAACACCCCAAAATGATTCATGGATTTGCTTTTCTAAGGCAGGGTCATTTGGTGTGATTGCATAACATTAGATCATTCCCCAAGCTGTGGGACTTGCAAATGGGAATGACCCTCCAGAGAAGGTTGGTTCCTCTTCCTAATCTACCTACCACAAGCTATTCCAGTGCAGGAAAGCTAATATAATCCTAATCTAACTTCCAAGGAGACAAGGAGAGAAAGAAAACAAGGAAAAATAGATCCTACACTAAAACGGTGATACACCAGAGAAGGAAAATGTTGATCATCTACCAAACTGCCATGGAACAAAGAGAGGTGAGCAATGGAAAGGATGGACAACAGCATCACAGACCATAGATCAGATTCACATAGAAAATGTTCTAAAACCCCATGAACACAGCTCCCAGATCTACAAGTGAACATTCAAAACATGCACATATACCCTGCAATGAAGAGAGGCAAGAAGAGAACACAAAAATGAGCAAGGATGGACAAATGCATCACAAAACATGTTTTTATTGCTTCAGAGTTTACACAGAGCATCATCTACAGACAAGAGGCAAAAAATGCCATTTTACAGAGAAGGGGAGGAGGTTCGAACTCCCTTTTCGACCCTGGGGAAGAGAAAAAAGGGGGAGGCAGAGAAGAAAATGAACAACCACCCTTTTTGGGCCCCTCTGTTACAATATATAGAAGAATGGGAGAGAGAAGAAAGAAAGAATCATATCCTACTCTAACCACTCTGAGATATGCATGAATCCCTTTTTGAAATCTCAACCACTGGAAATCAATGCCTTCTGCAAAATTTTCCCTCAAATCCATCTTTTCTGCATCGATCCTTGATTGGTTCACCTTGAAGGAAGAGGAAACAATAGAAATAGATCGAATCAGATCTGGTTGTTGAGACTAATGATCCTACATTAAAGGCCTAAAGACATTTTCTTCATTTTCCTACTCACCTAACCTATAAAAAATTAAATTTTCAGACTCCATAGCATACATGACATCGAGATCTTTCCAACGGTGTAAGATTCACAATATTTCGAGCCCTGAGTCGAAAGATATGCCCCTTAGAAGTTTGCATCGATTCCGTACAAATGGGCGGGAAAATAATTTGAAAAATGGGTCCCCCCTTTTGGTTTGGGACAATGTGGAAGCCAGATTGGAATAAAAATGGGTTCGTGGGTCCATAATCAATCTTTTTCCCTTTTTGCACAAAAAACGCAAAGCTTAAAAAACTCCCGCAGCCCCGAAGCTCTGCATGGACACATGGCTCCTTTTGGTTGGCTGGGAAATGTGCTTCCATTTTTACCTTTGTGCCTTTTTGGTCGAAAGGAAATTTTTACCTTTTTCCCCAACACCCCACCTTGGCTTTGACTTGGGTCTAAATGCTGACTTTTTCCTTGGACGGAGTTGCAGGCCAATTTTCCACTTTTACCCCCTTTTGAGGTAACAAGGGGAAAAAATCAACTTTTTCCCCGACTGCCCACTTTCCCCTGGGACATGTGTCAGTTTGGCACTTGCTCAGGGACCTTTTCTCCATTTTACCCTTGAAACAATGCCCTTAAGACACTTGGCAGCCTCCACCCACTTGCATTGACTATTCAACTAACCCTGCCCCCTTTTGAGAACACGTGGAGGCACCACACTTGTTTGGGAATTTGACCCAAAGTCACCCTTGGAGGAGTGTCGAGTTGACACTTGTCGGCTTCCGCTGCTCTGTGGACTTTTCAATGGTTCTTCTCATTTTTAGGCTTTGGGCTATGTGGTGAGCTCGCACTCATTTGGGTCTCCGCCTAGGGACCAACTCTTAGAGATGCGCCACACTGACACTTGGCATTCTCCGCTTACACTTTTATACTTAGCCAAATTTGAAGCCTTTAATGTCCGCCTCTTGACTCTCTTTGACCATTTGCTACGTGGAGGGCTGGCGCAAGTTTGAGCTCCCCCTTTTGGATTCACTTTGGGAGAAGCGTCATTAGGACACGTGGTCTCTTCCGCTGCCTCCTCCATACTAAGTCATTTTTGGGATTTATCCTGAACCGTTTCAAGCCCGAGGACTTCGAATCTTCATCATTTCTTCTTCTTTCAGTTTCTGGTTCCTCTACAGCATCTCCCCGTTTTGTCTGACCCTGCTATCCCATAGTTGAGCCTGCCTGTAACTTGGAGAATGGATTTAAAGTGTAGAAATGGCCTGACAGAGTTGTTTCTTTCTGTACAGGATCCTTTGCTCTTTCTTCACTTCTACCACTTCATTGGTAAATATTTTTTACAACCAATTGTAGGATTTAAATGTGTTTTCTTGGGTTCCTTTTATGTGGGGTCATGATTCAATCCAATATTTAGCTTAGGGCCAAATATGGATAACAATTTGGTGACTCACATGGGACATCTTCCTGCTAGATGAAAAGACCAATGGCCTTGAAGCATCCATTGGGCATGGATTCTCTTGATAAACATGAAACTGATCTGAACTTTGAAGACTTGATCACTAAGCCACTGCGAGCCTGACTGCAAGCCTTTTCTATGTTTTTTCTAACCCTAAGCCTGCCTACACATCTGCACCCTCAATTTTCATAAGAAAATCTTGGAAATGGAGTTTCTGAGAGTAGAAAATTGTTTTGACCCATGGCTTCAATCTTCCCTCAAATGGACTATCTTGAAATGACTTTAGCTGCTTCTGCATTTGTTTCTTTTGGAATTTGCAACTGTTATAGGAAAACATGAGCCTTCTTACCTTTAATAGTTAAGATCCTGGCCTCATACCCCTCTGAAGCAATACAAACAAAACTTATATACAAATACCAAATCATACATGCCTCAAATGAGACATGCAGAGTGTGCATAAGCAATTCTTCTGCTGAAAAGCAAAGCTTCCTAAACTACTCTAACCAAGAGAAAAGGGAGCTCAAACAAAGCCTGCAACTGGCAGGGAGAAATAGCTTACCTTCCTCAAAAATGGCAGCCATGTAATTGATTTGGCACTGAACATGACTATTTGGATGAGTGAAAAACTAACTACAAGCTGATCTTCCACCCAAATCACCAAAGTATCAACTAAAGACAAAACCAATACCTCTTTTAGTTACTTTGCATTTGGATTGAAGAGACATTGCAGCTGATCCTTGGCACTTTGCATATCATCCTCATTCCCTGAAATGGGCATGACCAGATTTGGCTTCTCCTTTGGCTCCAATGAAGCCAAATACCTGATTGGGCAAGGTCTGATCCATTTGATATGCCCATTGCTCTGATTTTCCACTCCAAAAATGGAGTCTTCTTGTAGACCTCTTTGGGTGAATGGTGTGGAAGGAATGGTGGAACTCTTCTATTGTTTCTCTTCTTCCTCCTGTGAAGAGCATGGAAGGTTTGAGTCTTCCAAACTTGATTCCAAAGAGCTGCTATAAGATGCAGGCTGTTGCAATTGAAAGTTCTCCTCCATGACAGTAGGCTCATGTGCTTGGAAGGTGGATGATGAAGGAGAAAACAATAGAAACTCAACCGGTTCTTCTCCATCAAAACAGTCCTCCAAATCAGACAAATACATTACCTCATTGTTGTCCTGTTACAAATGTTCAACCTCTTCCATGATGTCCTCTTGATCTGAAATTTGATCACCATGGTTCTCCTCATCCTCAAACATGAAGTTTGAAAGATCAAACTCCTCCTCAATATTAGAGATTGAAGGAGATGAAGTGGGAGGAAGAACTGAAGGTTCCTCTCTATGGCCTACTCCTCACTTGGAGCCTCTGAAACTGTATGGTCCTCCTCCATCATGGGTTCATTAACCAAATCAGGCCCTTCGAATGAAAGCAAGGAATCTTCAATGATGCTTTCTTCATTGAGTGGCTTCGACTCTGATTTGATCTCTCCCATCTACTCCTCTTTAATGGTACTTGGAGCTGATTGTCCCTCCTCTTCAACTAGTTGTGTAGCTTGGGTTAGATCAGTATCTTCTTCAGGAAAAGTGCCATAAACAGACTGTTGATTCTCTTCCTCTTGTTCTTGTTCTTCTTCTGCTGCAAACTCAACCTCAACCACCACTATTTCTTCAACTCTAACCTCCTCCATTGGTTTGACCATCAAGGGGATCTTTGTAAACCCAAATTTGGTAGCCCAACTCTTCAGATTGTCTGTCATTTCTTTTTTGTTGGGCTCCTCTCCTTGTTGTTCTCCTTGACTGGTTTCTTGGGTCTCTTCCCAACATGGACTTGGGAGAGAAAGAGGAGTGGTAGGTTGGGGTTCAACCAGCTTTGCAATTATTTGTGGTGGGGTGGGAGGTGGAACTTCTGGTTTGTTTGGATGGGATGACTGTTTAGAACGGAATGAAGAAGAGGAACTAAAATGGGGTGGAAGACTAGGGAATGGAGGAATGGAATCAACACTTGGGGCAACAACTGGGAAGCTTGGAAATTGGAGCTTGGGTTGAGATGGTGTTGTTTGAGAAAGAGAAAAATAAAAGCTATGAGGTGGTGGACTTACCCATTGACAAGGTTGTCTTGACTCCAACTCATAAGCCTCGATCTCCTCAGTCCATTGTGCAAGTTGGGGCAACATTTCAATCATGAAGTCTAGCTTCTCCTGAGGGCTGTAATGTCTTGGAAAAGGGCCTTCCCATGGACAAGGTGCCCTGAAACCAATCTGAAATGCCTTCATTTGTGTTATGCCCCTTGACTGAACCATGCCAACCTCCATTTTTTGGATCTTCTCCAGCAGACCAGCATCTTGTATTTGATTGTCTTCATTGTTTGCATACCCCTGCTCTTGGAAAGCTCCATAGCCAAACTGATTTTGGCATTGCTGCTCATAGGGGTGGACATATTGATTTTTCCTTTGCTCAAAATGTTGATTTGAAGGAGTTGTAAAACATATTGGGGGTGGATTGTTCTGTTGTTGTAAGTGTGAGTTCCATGAAGGGAATGAAGTCATGATTGCAAAACTTCATGGAATGGAAAATAATGAAAGAGATGGAAAGAAGAATGGATGAAAATGAGTGGAAATGGATGGAAAGAATAGGTCTGCAACTCAGAGAATGGGTTTTTGACCAGATGGAGCCACCAGATGTGCAAACTAAAGCTTCTAATAAGCTGGAGATTTACAACAAGTGCACATCAATCTTGTTGCAATGAAGTGAAGACCTCTTGGTCCCACCAGGCGTGCCAAAAATTTAGTGTGAAATCACAGCACCCCCAAATGAGTCATGGATCTACTTTTCTAAGGAAGGGTCATTTGGTGTGATTGCATAACATTGGATCATTCCCCAAGCTATGGGACTTGCAAATGGGAATGACCCTCTAGAGAAGGTTGGTTCCTCTTCCTAATCTACCTGCCACAAGCTATTCCTAGTGCAAGCAAGCTAATCTAATCCTAATATAACTTCCAAGGAGACAAGGAGAGAAAGAAAACAAGGAAAAATAGAGCCTACACTAAAATGGTGATACACCAGAGAAGGAAAATGTTGATCATCTACCAAACTGCCATGGAACAAAGAGAGGTGAGAAATGGAAAGGATGGATAGCAGCATCATAGACCATAGATCAGATTCACACAGAAAATGTTCCAAAACCCCATGAACACAGCTCCCAGATCTGCAAGTGAACATTCAAAACATGCACAGATACCCTGCAATGAAGAGAGGCAAGAAGAGACAACCAAAAATGAGCAAGGATGGACAAATGCATCACAAAACATGTTTTTATTGCTTCAGAGTTTACACAGAGCATCATCTATGGAAAAGAGGTAAAAAACACCATTTACAGAGCAGGGTAGGAGGTTTGAACTCCCTTTTTGACCCTGGGGAAGAGAAAAAAGGGGGAGGCAGAGAAGAAAATGAACAACAACCTTTTTGGGCCCCTCTGTTACAATATATAGAAGAATGGGAGAGAGAAGAAAGAAAGAATCATATCCTACTCTAACCACTCTGAGATACGCATTGAATCCCTTTTCGAAATCTCAACCACTGGAAATCAATGCCTTCTATAAATCTTCCCTCAAATCCATCTTTTCACTTCTTGATTCGGTGCCTTGAAGGAAGAGGAAACGGCGGAAATAGATCGAATCAGATCTGGTTGTTGAGACTGATGATCCTGTATTAATGGTCCTGAAGAATTTTTTCCATTTTCCTCTCACCTACCAAGGCCTAAAATTAAATTGTTTTTCAGACTCCCATGGCGTAGAAGACAATGAGATCTTTCCAATGGTGTTAGATTTGCAATATTTCGAGCCTTGGGTCGAAAGATATGCCCCTTTGAAGTTTGCATCGATTCCGTACAAATGGGTGGGAAAATAATTTGAAAAATGGGCCCCCCCTTTTGGTTTGGGACACATGGCAGCTAAATTGGAATAAAAATCAGGTTCACGTGTCCATAATCAATCTTTTTCCCTTTTTGTGCAAAAAACGCAAAGCTTAAAAAACTCCCGCAGCCCCTGAAGCTCTGCATGGACACGTGGCTCCTTTTGGTTGGTTGGGAAATGTGCTTCCATTTTTACCTTTGTGCCTTTTTGGTGAAAGGAAAATTTTTACCTTTTTCCCCGATGCCCCACCTTGGCTTTGACTCGGGTCTAAATGCTGACTTTTTCCTTGGGCAGAGTTGCGGGCCATTTTGCAACTTTTACTCCCTTTTGAGGTAACAAGGGGCAAAAATCAACTTTTTCCCCAATTCCTGCTTTCCCCTTGGGACACATGTCATTCTGGCACTCACTCGGGAACCTTTTCTCCATTTTACCCTTAAAACAGCACCCTTAAGACACTTGGCAGCTTCCGCTGGCCCACTTGCATTGACTATTCAACTAACCCTGCCCCCTTTTGAGAACACGTGGAGGCACCGCACTTGTTTGGGAATCCGACCCAAAGTCACCCTTGGAGGAGCGTCGAGTTGACACTTGTCAGCTTCCACTGCTCTGTGGAATTTTCAATGGTTCTTCTCATTTTTAGGCTTTGGGCTACGTGGCGAGCTCACGCTCATTTGGGTCTCTGCCTTTGGACCAACTCTTGGAGATGTGCCACAGCTGACACTTGGCATTCTCTGCTTACACTTTTATACTTAGCCAAATTTTGAAGCCTTTTCCTCTCTGCCCCTTGACTCTCTTTGACCATTTGCTACATGGAGGGCGGTGCAAGTTTGAGCTCCCCCTTTTGGATTCACTTGGGAGAAGTGTTCGTTAGGACACATGGTCTCTTCCGCTACCTCCTCCATACTTGAGTTGTTTTTTAGGTTTTATCCTGAATTGTTTTGAGCCCGAGGAATTTGAATCTTCATCATTTCTTCTTCTTTTAGTTTTTGGTTCCTCTGCAGCATCTCCCCTTTTTTCCAACCCTGTTATCCCATAGTTGAGCTTTCCTGTAACTTGGAGAATGGATTTAAAGCGTAGAAATGGCCCGATAGAGTTGTTTCTTTCTATACAGGATCCTTTCCTCTTTCTTCACTTCCGCCACTTCATTGTTGAATCTTTTTTGTAACAAATTGCAGGATTTAAATGCATTTTCTCAAGTTCCTTTTATGCGGGGTCATGATTCAATCCAATATTTAGCTTAGAGCCAAAAATGGATAACAAGAAGACCATCAAACATCCAAATCTAAGGAGACTCCCTAGTAAGCTAAATGGAATTTTTTTTCCATGTCCTATCTTTTGATAGAGAGCTAGGGGTTGTATAATGAGAGTAGACAAAGAACACCCACAAAGATATTGTAGGACTGAAATTGAAAAGAATCGAATATGTTTCAATTATCATGAGAAGGGTCACATAGCCAATTTTTTTCTTAAAGAGACGATGAAGAAATATTGGATAAAGGAAGCATCTAGAGACAAGAGTCATCTTGTATGTTTTAAGTGAAAAAAACATGTCATTTTGAAAGACACCGTCATAAGAGAAATCTCATCCATAAGAGAAAGGATAAATTCAAGATCATTCCTATAGAAATATCCAAAGGAAAATAAATACTAGTAAATGAAGAGACAAGTTCAATAAAGGTGACATACTGCAAAGAAAAATCTAAGAAGGAGGAATTTGGATCAGTAAAGTATATAAGTATCAATAAAACATTAAGCCCTATGAGAGGTATGTTTTCTCTGGTTGATAACAAGTCCATGTATGAGGAGGAAAACATGTGTCTAGTGAAAAAAAATCAAGATATCATCACTTATAGGTAGCTATCTAATGGAATCACCAAACCAAGTTACAAGAGAGAAAATAAGATGGAGTCATTGGACTCCTTTGAGAACTTCATGTTGTTCTAATGCTCTTAAGAACTTGAAATGTCTTTCCTAAGCTTATGGAAATCATGGATCACTTAAAGGAAGAATGATAAGACTTTAAAGTAATGTGTCATCTTGTAGCTATTGAACAATGTCTTCTCCGTTATGATGTTGAGTGAACAATCTAATGTATGTTCTTGCAAGTAAATTTCCGTTATTTTTTTTTATTAGATTATTCATCATGTTGTCAAGGTCTATCCAAATTCTTCATGGTATTCTCACAACAAGTTTTTCTCAAGTATGCCTAGTTACCCACATTATCTTCCAAGTCTTCAAGGTATAAAACTGATGTTATGATGCCTATGATACCCTGTCAAAATATCATAGTTAATTCAAGTCCTAAGATCTTATAATCCTACAAATAAAAAAATTGATTGGTTTTGAAGTTTGTTAAGTGAAAGAAATAAAAGTATTTTTCACATGTAAGGAGATGAGTTGCATATTATATAATCCTTTTGAATTCTATTTTCAGTCAGAACTAAAGATATGGTTTGAAGTCTCAAGTGCAACATTCGTCACACAAAAGTTAATTCCATGCCATATCATATCAATGAAGTTTTTCTCTTAGTCTATGTTTCTTATATTTCTCTAAATGAATTCATTTATGTTCATTCTCATCATAACTAGAGGAATCATGTGCTCAATTTTAGTGCATTACCTTTTGGAGAAATAAAAATCAAATTTTTCACCTTGTTCCAATATGGAGAGTGGTTTCAATTATGACTTATATATTACTGAAGGTCTATGTTGAATTGACTAGATAAAGGCCTTGTTATTGAAAAGTAAATTATGAAGGTAAACTTTATGTTCTTGATCAATTCCATTATGGTAGAATTCATGCACATGAAGGTTATATAGAAGGAACACAATTTTTTCAAAATCCATGTTTTAACCTTGAAGTCATATCTCAGTGCTCAAGTAAGTTGCAGGTTATATTCCAAGTGGAATCAGCTCTCAAGTGGAATACGTTGATATTATCAGTAGAAGAGTGGTGCCTCATAGTTATTTTCATTAAGAGGCTACAATACAGTAGTATTCTTTCAAGATATATGAAAAAATTCCCTAAAGTTATTCCTTCCTTCAAAGTGGTTAACAGTTGAACAAGGTTTAAATTGCATTCATCAAAGTAAGTTTAGAAAATAGTGATAAGTAGCATGGAAATAATTTGAAGTCATGTGAAAGGAAATTTTAATGTGATTCCCAAGTATGTATGCAAGCTTCTAGAGGATCTCTTGATGAGATATAGTTATTTTTGAGTATCCACCATAACAACCTACATGTATGAGAAATAAAATTAAGAAATGAAGAGATCATCTTATCATTTTACATGATTTAAAGGATTCTAAAGCTCCATGGAGGAATTTATGTCAGAATTTATGATGATTTCGAAGTAAATATCAAAGGTAAAGTAACTTTTTATCTTAAGAAGGTTATAAGACCATGCAAAGAAGACAAAAGATGACTAGACAAGTGATCAAGACTTTTATGGAGTTGTTGTTTTAGTTTCAAGGACAAGGTATCTAACCTAATTCATGCATAACCAGGTAAGGAGAGATGGTACAAACCTAGGGGAGCATCGAGAGAATGTAACATGTGATAAAATATTTTTTAGGGGCAATCAAAACTCATAAAAATACACTAAAATTATGCTATAGGGATTTCTACATAATTTTGAGGCCAAGATGAATATTATGAGATACTAAGAAGGTATGCAAGGAAAAATTATACGTCACTTCAATTTTCTTCAAAGAAAGTTTCTAATGTCAAGGGGGATCTTTGTATAGTTTTCAATGCATCTTCTTAGATCTTTTAAAACTGTTAAACACTGATAAAATAGAGTATGAAAGAATAATGATGTTGATTCTACAATGATGCGTTGAAAGGAAAAGTCTAGAAGGTGGTTGCATAGAGCCAAGATAGTGAGGTGCTTCAATGCACAAGATAAGACCATGAATAAAAAATTTTGCCAGTTGGAGTCAAGAAGAAAGTGTAAAATTCTAGGGGGTGCCTATGAATAAGTATGTTTTTAATCATGCATTTTTATTCTTGGTTTTCATTTTGTTCATGCCAAGTGGTCAATTTTCCTTTGTCATATCTATCCAAAGGGGAGACTAAAAAAAGAATTAGGAGAAAAAGAGGTCTTTTGGGTGTTGTTCTTGTTCGGTTTCCATCTATTTTTCTAGGTGTATTCCATTAATGATGAAGGTGGAAATTTTTAGGCAATGTGTCAAAATGTTTTCATTGTTGTCAAGTGTCCATTGATGTTAATGTATCCCCAAGTAGTATCAGGTTTCAAATCATCATGATATGTAAACATGAACTAGGTAGATGCTTCAATAAGTTATCTGTGTGAATGTGTTCTCCCAAAGTTGTATGAATGCTTCATAAGGTCAAACATGGTCAATGAGATGTGTGTGAGGTCTCAATTTTGTTACATGTCAACATGATAAAATTCATGAAGACTTAGGTAGGTCTAGGCTTAATCTTGGTCATAATTAAGAAGGTTAGCATCGAAACATGAGAAATGGATTGATGCAAATTATGGAAATCATAAATTAATTAGTGTGATATTGAATCTAACTCAAGGGAGAAGTATCATGTCAAAACATAGGGTTATAGGGCATGAATATGGTCATTCAAGATCCTTTCTGTGAAGACGGGCCTAGTAGACAAGTAATATTGATGAGCCAAGGAATGATGATGAAACCAAGCATGTCATGAGCATAATATGGTGGTATATGAGGTGCACAAGTCTTCACAAGTGACTAAGAAGGTGGTTTGATCACTCATACATGTCTTGATAGAATTGTTGCTTAGTACTAGAGAGTTAATGCTGCATAAATGAGATGTGACAATGGTTTTTGGAGAAAACAATGAAAAATTAGTCAATGGAATTCATGGAGGATTGTTTTTTAATGCATGCTCAAAATTTAAATACCTACGGAGGTTTCTTATGCAATATTTCAAAACATCTCATCATTTCAAAATAATCCTTGTAGGTCAAGATATTTATATGTGTGTTATCCAAGCATGATTGTGTTGTAAAAAAATTATTGTGTTTTTTCGATCTTCCATATATAGTTTGGTTTTGAAAATTCTAATGTGCACCACTAGGTGTAAAATATTGTGCTTAATTTCTAATCATTTCTCTCAAATGTTTTCAAAACATTTACTTTGGTCATTTGATGTAAACTAATTCCTTTACCCCTTATATCAGTAAAGTGTAGTTTTGCCAAACTTGGTATGAAGACATAGAAGGTGTTCAAAGGCAATCTGCATTGAGAATTGAAATGGAAGATGGTTATAATCCCTTCTACAAGTTAAATTATTTTTGATGAATCTCTTGGTGTGCACACGTTATGATTGTAGGAATCATAAAACTGAGTGTCTCTAAACATCCATGTATTATCTTGTTAAGAAGACTATTCTCTTAACTGTGTTAGCAATTTTCTCTCTAAAAGCTCTGAGTTCAAGTTTTATGGAGATTGTGTTCATGTTCTCCTTGAAATATCTTTTTCATAGATGGTCACATGAGATAAGAAATGAATCTTTATGTACATAAAAAAGAAGGTATTTATGTATGACAATAAGAAGGTCTTGACATATGACTATAAGAAGGGATTGATGTACGAAAACAACAAGGTCTTGAAGTATGCTAAGAAGAAGGTGCAGAGATACAAAAATAAGGCATATTTGATGTAAGATAACAAGAAGTTCCTTGCACACGAAAAAAAAACATCTAACATGAATAATTTTTCGATGGGATTGAAATGGTCTTGATGTGTGACAACAAGAAGGTCTAGGATGAAGAATTTTCTGATGGGCCTAAATAGTTTCACAATACTCACAGTACCATTGATTATTATGTTTATATGATCTTCAAGCCATGAATTTTAGTGTGATATTTTTTTGGTCCACATACCTTGATCACAAGCTAACATTGACCTTATATGTACGATGAGTTTTCATGAGAAAAACTATGGTGATCCATCCTTGCACCTATCTTGCCTCTGCGACCTAAATGAAGAATGTGATATTAATGATGAAGCTAGAAGAATAAGGTATGAAGAAAGAGGTAGTGCTAAGGATTTATAGGAGTTGAGAAGAATCAGTGAAGGAAAGGTCAAGAGTAACATGAAACATTATAATATTGTTTCATTGGTTTGAATAATATCATAAGCTATGACTAGATAACAAAGATTTGAAATGACTTCTCATCTTCATGTTTTAAAAAATAATCTTCCAAAATCCTCTAGATTAAAATAAATAATTCAAACCTATTAGAATTAATTAAAGACAAAGTTGAGGTAATTTATAAGAAAAAGAGATTACCTCTTGTATGACTAGATAAGAGAGACAAGTGAAGATACAAGGAAAGTGAAGAGAAAAATTCATTCGAGTTGTAGCTGAAATGTCAGATGCAAGAAGACAAATTTGAGATAGTTTTGTGAAGATGGATTTATCATTCTCATATGTATGGAAGACTGAGTCATGTGAAGATTCATTGAACATGAAAATTAAAGATTCATGTTTAAAAGTCATGTTTCATTACATAATCTCATTTTTTGAGCATGTGATTAAACTAAAATTGGAATATTATAGTCTAATCCAGATGTTATAGGAGTAGTAAATAACTGAATAAATGAAACAATAAAAGACTGATATATAACCCAAGAAATCTAAGTAATCAAATATGAAAACCTTAATGTGAAAAGAGGGATAAGAAGGCCTTAGCTAATTCAAATATGCCTCAAAACTATGTTGCAAAGGAAACCTGATAAACAAGAGGTGAAATCCTTTGCACATGAGCCTGAGAAATTGTACATCTGAGATATTTCACTAGACCAAGGTTCCTAGAGAGGGATAAGGATCCTTATTGGTTCCCTAATTGGAATTTTTGGTGCCCTGGTCTGTAGAATTGACCAGAAAATACTCCTTTGAGTTATCATTCAGTGTTCTCCTAATTTCACTTCCTGTTTCCTAAATTTTTTTTTATTTCACCAAATTTTGCCGTAAATTTTTTATGAAGAATCACCTTAAAAAACCCAGACAAAGCATCAAAACCCTAAAAATGAAAGATGCATATGAAGGTGTGAGATTGTCCTCAGCTTCCAAATTGATGGACTTATCATTGAGCACTGCACTATGTCTTAGACCCAATATATTTCTAGGTGTGTGTGTGAAATTGTTCCCTAGGTTTCTCTTGTGTCATTCGTACTTTGTGAGTAGCAAGCAAGTATCTTGATTTAGAATGTAAAAAATGTGTGCATAAAATAGAATAAACTCCCCTCCTATGAAGTGTGATCCAGAAAATGATGTATAAACTTCCTAACTTGAACAATCAACATATCACTATGCTCGTGAATTATGAATAAAATATGCAAGTTCTTACAAAACAAGTTAATGTGCAATAATAAACAAAATTAAGCTGAACAAAACGGAGAAACAAAGAAAATATGAGACATGATTGATTATGGAAAAACCCGATGTAGCAAAACTCTAGTTGGATGACCAAATTTCTCCCCTTCACTATGTACTTCTCCAAAAATTACAACTCTTTTCCCAATGGGCCTTCAAGAAAGATTAAAACTCCTTAGTGTAATTACTTTCTCACAATCTCTCAATATACAATAATTCTTCGCCATGAACAAATAAGACAAGAAAACAACTTTATAACTTAGCTTACACTTCAATTCTACTCAACCCATTTACTTAAAACCTTACAAAGGATCGAATTTATAGATGCTCAACTCAGGAAGGTGTGGAAAGCCAAAATGAACAGTCTAGAAGCCGAAACATTTGCAACTGTTGAGATTACCACATTTCTAGACCATTAGTTACGAAACCGTCACTTTATGTAGACCGATGATTATAAAACCACCACCCTGAAGATGTGTAGTTATAAAAATTCCACCCAATGCAGACTGATAGTTACAAAAAAACCACCCTGCACTGGGGGTGGTTCTGTTATCATTAAAAAACTCACTACCTTCTGGAGGTAATAAATTTTACATACGAGCTTGTAATTGGGTGCCATTTGATTTGAACTTGCATGATTTTTTTACGGGAAAAAATATGCAATCATATTTTTTATATTGATGACGTCTTTATGTTTTTTAAGTGTTCAAAATTTCTTTCAGAGGTTTCTAGATCACCCCGATCCTAACTAGACCATCTTTTCAAGATATAAATGTTTTGAGAACCTATTAAGAAAGTGTCAAATATAAAGATTACATAGAATTGGGCTATCCCTGATCCATTTTTGCATCAAACTTCCCCAATTTGAGGCTTTTAAGTCCCTAAAATCTTCAAAGACTGATGAGGTGAGGAAATTTCTTCCCCACATCTTATTTGGAATACCACTCTTGCATGTGGAGGTGTATCTATTAGATTGTGCCAATGAACATATCCTCTTTATAAAATTCCAGTCCCAATTTTTTGTTGTCTTTGTATGGTAAATGGAAAAAAAATAAAATTGGAATCCTAGGAAAATGACCATAACATGTATCAAAACCCTTGGCAAAGTCAGAAACTGCTATCAACATGTTCGGCTAAAAATCATACCTATATAAGTTCTCAACAGTCTCTATCACATAAGAGTGACAAGCCACCTCTATACTTTGTGCTCTCTCAAATAGGGAATGTTACTGTTGTTTATTTTCATAGGCATCTTGAATGGATTTCCTATGGAATCCTAATTCTAGAAGTGGACCATCAGGTAACAAATGTATCACATGCTCGATTGGGCCTATTTGGGGGTAGCCCCCTAGGCTCTTCCCTAAACTGTTGAATAAACTCTCTCATCTGCTTCTGATATTTTTTAGTAACTATCATATGAGTTGTTTCTGTAAGAAATTCCTCAACTTATCTATCACTTAGAATAAGTAAAAAAACATCTGCCACTAGCATTAAGTTTTCATACTTTAGTGGAACTTACCAATTAAAACTGCAAGTCTCCGTCGAAGGATGAAATGACATATCTGTAACCATCGTTCAACAAATGGTACCCGGCTGGATCTTTATGTTAATATGGCATCTCTGATATACAAATAAAGAATGAAAAAACACCCATGCCATACACATCAAGGGGAAAAACATCCACAATGACTTAATCAATAATTTTTTTTATCAATACCAAAATTAATCTTACACTATTTAGAAACCTTGACATCTACGCTTTTCCTTACCCAACCCCAAGAGTAAGGATGTAGATGATTTTCAGTTTCCATCATCATGCTATCAACTATCTCTCTACTAATTAAATTATATTTTTGAACAAGAGTCACAAAGAGCATCCAATTTGGTCTTCTTCAACGGAAAATTTATATGAAAGAGATTAATAAGTTTATTCTCTTGAGCATTAGTACTATTACCCAAACATACCTCTTTGTGGATGGCAGAAAAACACATGGTCTCATCCACTTCTTCACTACTAAACACTTCCTCTCCCTGGAGGTCAGCCATCACCTTGTTCTTTTTTTTCTTATTCTTGAAGGGATGTAGCTATGGGTGGAGCTTCCAACATTTTTCCTCAGAATGACTGTCAACATAATAATTTCCATAGTGAATCCTAGTATCCTTTTTAGAAATTAAAAAAAAAAAATTCTTACCTTTCCATTTTCCTTTATCCCTCTTCTTCGTGTCGTCTTCTTTGTCTGAAGAATACTAAGAGGTGGATGAACCCTTTTCGTTTTCCATCTCTAAATGTTGAGCTTGCATACAAGCTCTTCCGGATTGGAAAAAAGGATGGGTTTCCTTAAGTAGATAAGGAGCCCACCAACATATTTCATCAACAAGTCCCGGTCTGCTACATTATTTCCCATCTGAATATCTTTCTTTCCGAACTCAATAGTGTACTCTTGCATAGTCTGGCCTTGCTTTTGCATGAGATACTACCAATCCATGGACCTCTCTTCCTCATAACAAATAGGATAGAATATATTTTTTATCAGTTTTTTAAATTCATCCCACTTAGTAATAGGATGATGCTTCTTAATAACCAAAGAATGAACATAAATTTCAAACCAAGTTAAAGCATATTTGGTAAATTTTAACCAAGAAAAGGAAATTTGTTGACTTTCATTAGTTTGATGCAAACTTAAATATACCTCTAGTTGAGCTAGCCAATGGTCTAGCTTCTCTACATTCATGTATCCATCATAAGGATCAATCTCAATCTTGGCCTCTGATTTGAATAGAGGAGGTGTGGAAATGGCATGAGACGATTCTTATTCATGAACCTCTTCTTCAAGGTATTTTGGTGTCTCATTCGTAACACCCAATTTCTCCATGAGTAGTCTGATGATGGACTCCAATTTCTCAATGGACAAGGAAATCCTACCCACATCCTTAGACAAACTTTCCACATTCTCCTCTAGCTTGAAGAAACATTCTTCACAATTTTTATATGCTCATCTTAGGAAGGTGTAGAAATCAAACATTAAAATGTCTAGATGCCCAAACATTTGCAACTGTGGAGATTCCCATTTTTCTAGACCATTAGTTACAAAACCGTTGATTTAGGTAAATTGAGGGTTACAAAACCGTGACCCTTCAGGCTAGTGGATACAAAAATTACACCTAGTGTAGATCGTCAGTTACAAAATTATCACCCTACAATGGGGGCGGTTCTATAATCATACCAAGTCTACTACCTTATTGTTGCCATAACATTTGTATTTGGGTGCCGTTTTTTTTACTTACATGATTTTTTGAGAGGAACAAAAATATGCATTCATATTTAGATTTTGATGAAATCTTAATCATGTTTAGGTTCCCCAAATTTCATTCAGATGTTTCTGGATCACCCCCATCCTGACTAGTCCATCTTGTCAATATATAAAGTTATTGAGAATCTGTAGAGAAAGTACCTAATATAAAAATTACATAGAATTGAGATATTCCTAATCCATTTTTATATTTAGAAAACCAATCTTTTTCCCTTGTGATGCAACAAGATGGATGGAAATTGAGCTATAGATTCCTCAGATGGATGTAATCTTAGGTGGTGATAGTAGGTTATTAGTGCTTGGTCCCTCATTATGTTAACATAACTCTATATTTATATGGGTCTCTTTCTTTAATTTCACAACTAACCCCAAATAATCTGACCACCGACAACATACAAAGCTCAAATGGTAAAAAAGTTCCCAAAAAGTGAGAGGAAAGTGCAAAGAGGATCAAGGTACCAGAGGGGATCAGGGCGCCTCAGGGGCCAAAGTCCTGGCTACGCACTTGAGTCAGAAATGGGGAAAATACAATATCAAAGTAGAGAATGGGAAAGTATGGGTTCAAGATCGAAAGTAGCAATAGAAAACAATACAAGATGTCTAAATACATGGGTTGATTATTACAATTTTTCACTTAACACCCATATGAATAGTAGTATGAGACTGAGACTAAATAATTAACCAAGGTGCACGATTATATGTCTACATTTGCCCCCACTTTATGTTGGTGAGTAGAACTATTGGTAACATAAAGTAAATAGATATCCATACTAAACATCCATGTAAAGTGATGTAGAAAATGTGTCGAGAGACAAGACAATACGTGGAGTGACAAAAAGGTAGAGTGTGGAAAATAAAGATGCAAAAGTATAAAAGTGATGAGAGTGAAGCTAGGGTGGAAATGCATGTGTAAATTCCAATGTGTGTTTTGTACCTATATGGTTAGTATTATGTGCATGATTTACCCCTTATGCATGTGATGTTGACTTCTTGTTTCCTATACAGATGGACCCATAAAAGAGAAGATGATCAAGTAGTCAAATACACATATAAAATGTGTAAAAATGCATGCATATATGTAAAAAGTGTGTAAGGAAAGATTGAAAAATGAAAATGGAACATGTACACCTTATTTGTGATTAGAAAAGGAGTGTAGAAAGGACCTCTCAATGTCATGTGAGTTTTTTCACTGATCTCACACCACTGGCTAAAAGAGTGTAGGGAGGAAACTTTAAATTTATCCTCCAACCTGTAACTACTTACCAAAAGTGAAGAAATCTCTGTACTATCTAGTTTTTTGAAAATATGATGCCACTAGTTGAATTTTTGTAGAGAGTAAGGTCTAGTTTATCCTCTAACCTTTAATTTCTCCCTAGAATGCCAAGCACAATTTTCCATGTAAAATCTGTTATGTGTGGAGTTTTGTAAATTGTTCTGAACCCACTTGTTGTGTAACCCACTGTGTCATGGATAAAAACTAAACTAAAAAGGTACTATGTGTAAAGAAAAATTCAATGAACCCCCTCTTTTGGGGAACATGCATTGTCATGGATAGAATAATTAAGCCTTAAAGAGGACCTACTATTGATACTGCACCCTAGAGTGGGAGGGAATTTACTTGGTAGAAACCAAGGAACACAAAAACAAGTGGCTAGGATACAAGTGTTAGTACATGATGTAACCTAGAATTTACCACGAATAACCTAGGCATGTTGACACCTCACCCAGCTTGATTTGAGTGCTCCCCTGAAGCATGCAAAGGTACCAGGTCCTTCCTTAGAGTTGCTTATGTAGGATGTGAACATGATGAAGATATAATGCATTCAGATCCATATGTAGATCTTAAAGAATCATGACTAAAATTATAAACATAATTAATTAAACCATGTAATAACTAGTTACAATCATGTTTAACACCATTATTCACCCAATATACTCCATTATATTAAAACATAGTAAATACAGAAGCTTCTTATAATAAGTAGTATCATAAGTTTATGCGGGCCTCAGTTTTGGCAGCATAACTCCACAATAGCTCATACAAAGTGTCTCTCTAACTAAATAGATTAACATATATTTAGAAGGGTGGGGACTTTCCCTTCACAAATACAATACTTCCCCAAATAGGTCACATAGTGAAAAATTTCATGTGCCTTTTCAATAACATGCACACATGCAAGTGTGCTAATAATAGATCTCTTACAATTAACTGACAGTAGTAATCCTATTATTAATTTTAATTCATGCATGATGCCTTGTAGATGCTCTTCTCAGAATATCATTTGCGTGTTACGCAAGTCTCGATCCCATTGTGTGCTCTGTGTGCTATCTCAAAAAAATAGCTTGTAGCCATGAAAATGGCTAAGTCTTGAATCAATCTGTCTTTTGAATGTGTTTCCTTCCTATCCTTTCATGCCTTCAAATATTCCTTTCTCCCACGCGTAAATATTTTGTGTGCTCTCTGCTTAGTTTGATATTCTGTCTACTCAACATTACCCCACACTAAACTACATTTCCATCCCGGCAATGGGGTTCCTCCTAATGTTCCCAAAGAATAAAGAATACAAATGGAAATAATGTAAATAATTACTTTACAAAGAATGGAATTCTATTCTAGAGCACCCTCTAGTTCAACTGGGATGATCAACTCTAGATATTGTTCTATAATCTCAGCCTCCAAGTCTTTCCGATCATCTAGCACATTTTTGGTCTTCTCTGGAACATCTTTGATGATGGATTCCAACTTGTCTAGGGTTATCTCTTCCTTTTCATTCTGAAATACTAGGAAAATGTTAGCCATAGTAGACATCCTTCCCTCCAGAAGATCCATCTTTTATGTTATGATATTTCCAAGCTCATCCAGTCTCTCCTTATGTAGATGTTGTGTTGCTACAAGGGATTTGTGCTTTTACTTTACTAATGTCAATCTCTCCGTGCACCCTAAAATGTCATCCTTCATTTCCTTTTAGGACATAATCACCAATTTCTTCTACCACGCTGATGAAGGATTCATTCTTTTCCTGCTCTAAGTCCTTCTCTCCTTTTAAACATGGTATTTCGACAACATTTTCCTTGTTATCTTCTCATAGCACTCTAATAGTGACAACCTTATCTATGTTCCTCTGAGCAACCTCTGTAGATACCTTAACCAAGGAGTTTCTCACTTGCTCATCAGACATGAGTTTGAGCTTTATAGTAATGTTTCTACTCTACGGTGCCTTCTTCATTCTTCTTGACACACATGACTCCTCACATACATACAAATTGGGCTCATTTAATTGAGTTTTCATGGACCATGATAGCTATTTCCTTGCACACTTAGTGGCCATGTCTGGGTCCACAAACTCCCATCCATGAAACCCCTTAAGGTCCATTGTGCTCTAGAAATGGGCACTGATAGTTTTAATTTTGTCCTCAACATAGCCAATACTTGGCCCAACATACTCCCCACTAGTTGTCTTAATTATTGGCACCTTAGGAACTTGAGTGCCAAGGTTTGGAGTTAGATCTTTAATGTTTTAAGAAATATCACACTATTTTTCCTCTTCCTCCTTTGCTTCTTCCTCTTCACCCTTTATATCCTCATCCCTGGGTTCTTCCACATCTTCTGGCCATAAAGTGGTTCCCGACAAGCTCTTCACAAAATCCTCTATCTTCTCGTTCAGTTTTAGTTTTCTCCTATTCCTCTCAATTGTCTCTTTTTTAGGAGATAGTCATGTTGACCTTCTTACATGTTGCGAAGTTCCCACGCCTTGATTCCTTGTTCTTCTTAATACCCTTTTGAAGAGGTGCTCTCCATGGACTACTTCTACATCCAAGTCTTCTTCTTCTTGTACCTGAGGTGGAGTACCCATATTCCTAGTCTCTACTTTGTATGTGGGCTGCCTTCAACCTCTATGACCTAAGCCACAACTATCTTCATGTTCTTCATCCTCCTCATCTACTGTTATAATTTCTGCAGGCTATGGGGCTGACACGTTCTCCACTATATGTTTTCCTTTAGGTGGCCCTGGGATTGTGAACTCATTTTCTACATACTTGTTATTCTCTAGCTTAGGCTTAAACTGAAGGTATACGAGTGTGGATCTACTGTCCCTAATAACCAAGCTTATTGGCTTCATACTTATGACATTCGATATGATCTTCTTAATGTAGGTAGTTCGGTCTTGATACACATATGCCTTCCTCAAAGTGTGGTATTCAAAATCTACATTATCTACATTAAATTTTAGGTGGCGCGCATCATTAAATCAGTGGAATTATACCTAGAAGTAGCATACTGTGAACGTATATGATAGTTTGCAGCATAGGCTCCATGCCCCATCTCTAATAGAAAATCACGTGATATAGAAGTGTTGGTACACTGAAAATTTTATTACCTTTCCCACCACCAAAGGTAGCTCATTGAGAATCTGCTAATCCTCAAATATCACATGAAGTCAGTGATACCACATCTCCTCCCTCTGCTTAAACGACCCACTCATTGATCCTTCACATAAATATTTTTCAAACCTTTCCACAAGGGACTTATTTTTCATGGGATACTACCAGATCTTGTTCTTTGTCCCATTAGGAACTCCAATTTCTAAAAACACTAGGGATAGGAATATAAATCCAAAACTTATCTTCTCTCATGTGCACAGTTCCTCAATAATGGTCTCTGCAATATAACCTGCTAGGTTGTAGACTAATCAATGAGACATTTTATTTGCAACACGAGACCACTTGGTATTCAAAATGTTAGTGCATTTATTACTCCATCACATACCAAAAATCCTCTCATTAATTGATTATTTTCACAATATCTAAGCAATAAATATTCACACCCCATCTATAACCTTCTAGCGTGTCTTCCTACCTTCTAGCTACATATTTCTCTTCAGTGTGCTTCCATGCACCCCAGTAGCTCACTATTGTACCTTCCCCTAGTAGTCTCCACTACTGTTGCTTACCTCGTGTTATAATGTTCCCTCATTTATATTCATTTATGGCCTTCTTTTTAAAGCAATCAGATTTCTAAAAACTTCTCTCCAAACTTAAATAGCACCTATAGCAGTTGGTTCCTTTATGTGTACCCAATTTTAAAATAGCCACCCAAACCAATGGTATGTGCATTTGTCTGCGCATAAAATTTCTTCAAATGGTAATTAGCTTTGAGTGCAAAAACATGTTTATTACAAAAAACACAAACTAAATTAAAAAATAATAGCGACTGTTGGCTATAAAATTTGTCTTGTGGACAAATTTATGGATTTCAAGCCAACACTATGGGAATCTAAGTTCCTCTATGTTTGAATGATGCCTCTCCCATTGTTTAGCATGTAAAACCAAATGATTTTAATGGTGTTTTTTCAACCAGAGATCCATAGGGGCACTCCACTGACCCTATGGCAAAGCCTATAATTTCTTTCTAGGGAAAAAATTAATCAAAGTATGGGAAAGGGAGTGGGAAATAAGGCAAGAAGGTTAATGACATAGGTAGAATATCAGATGCCTATATGCATTGATAAAAAATTTCATAACATGCATTAACTAATAGAAGAAAGATAAATTTTTAATTTTTGAGCACAAGACAGAATAAAACACACTCGTCACAAAGCACCCATCGATTTCTCCATTAGGGGGACATAAAATTCCTTCCTTTTATATTGATCTCAGAGTTGAAACTTGTACACAAGTGGGAATAGAAGAAAAAAGTAGAGGAGGGGAATAGAAGAAGACTGACTGTTGTTTTGTCCATTTGTTCACAAAAACGTGCTTCCAATTTTCTAATTTGATTGCCAGCGCTGCGAATGACATTGAAGGGTCATTATATTCCCCAAATTTAAATGGTTACAAACCTATAAATTATGCATGCCTCTTCGAATTCCATCCTTGTCAATAAAAATTCCCATATTGTTTCAAAAACCAGATCCTGTGAGCAAACGTTACACCTGATTTTCCATTTTGAATATAAGACATTAGATTTGCTCCATGTGTTTGGATTTTGGGCCGTTACAAACAAATTTGGTCATTTCCCCTCTTCCAAATTCCTATGCAGCAAATAAAATGCTTCTGACGATCCAAAAACAAGCTTTTGTGCACAAAAATGCATTTTATATTTCAATTTTCTAGTTTTCATATGAACCGTTCTATCCTTTTCCCTAATGGATTTGAAATCGGGCCATCCATGTGGTAGGATAAAATTGGATTGAAATCGGGAGTAACCTTTTTTATTTTCTACATGCTAGAGATAGTTTCTTAATTTTCTCCCACAAAACTCCATCAAAATGTAAAATTGAAGTGTCCATCATGTAGAGAATTTCAAAAGCTTTTCATTGATATCAAAATGTGAAAAATTGAGCTCTAGTTTGAAAGATATGGCCGTCTAAAGATTTAGGGAAAAAAAGGTAAAAATATTGTCAAAATTAGGGTTGGAAGTGTAGACACTAAAATTAGGTCACACTCCCCTTTGGTCCCTCGACGAATAAGCACCCTTCATCACATTCACCTAGCCATGGCCCCCTTTCACCCCACTAATATTAAGTTAATTAATTTAATTTAATTAATACATTATCCTCACTATATTTATTATTTAAATATCTTAATTTAAATAATATCCACACATACAGGTCACTTAGACACCTCATCAAGCCAACTCAACCTAGGACCTATTCTTAGTAAGTTGCCATAACTAACTAAAACTTACCCAAACCCTAAAAATTAATTCCTACATTCTCTCTAACTGCATTCTCACATGCTTACAAGAAGCTCCCAGTCTAATCTGTGGGTTAGAGACCCGAGATCCAAGGAAATTAAGAGAATCTTCCTAGTTTAGTAAACTTAGGAAATCCCACCTTGACCAACACCAGTGACCCCTAACTGTCGCCGGTTAAGCTGTAACCACCATTTGTTACCCTTTTAACCCCAAAACAACCATATTCTCAAGGTTAGAAGCAGGTTGGTAGAATGTTGGGGAAAATATTGGAAAAGTTGGCAAACATTAGCACATTCTAGCAAGAACATGCATGCAAGGAAGGAAATCAAGCATCTTTTCTTGTACAACCATCCCAACCATGATATGATCTAACCAAGCCAAGAGGAATGTACATGCAGCCCATGCAGAATCTTTCCTTCAGTTTGTGATCACTTGCAGCCTTCAAACCTCTCATCAGTACCCTCATCCCTCACTCACAGGCATCCAAGACTAGAATCCAAGTAAGTATAACATCATACTTCTTTGATTTATTTCATTTCATCATTCTTTTATCACCTATTGTTTACCTAGCCATCCATTGACCTCCTCCAACACTTCCACCTCCATATACCCATTAAAACCTCGCCAAATCCTACCCAAGTCACCCAATACCTCACCCCGACCAACCAAAATCCTTTGTGTAATCATAAAGGAGACCTAAATCTCATTTTTTGGCATTCCCAGAACTCCACAGTAACTGGCACTGGTTACACTTAACCGCCATCGGTTAGGATTAACCAACATCGGTCTCTGTATTTTCCGATACAACCTAGAATGAAGACCTACCCACTAAATTTCATCTCACCCTCATTCACCTGTGATCTACTTGAGACCTGTAGATACCTAGAAATAGTTACTGACCTTGGATCTTATTCTAGCTTAACATATTATATAGAACTATTTCTTATTGTGTTTTAAGTGAGATACCTAAACCATTTCGAATTACAATAGGATTTACTTTTTTTATCGCATTAAAATTGTTTAAAACAGTGGACTAATAGCCAATCTAGGAAGTATCACCTTCCTGATCTAGGCATATGCTAGGTAGTCAAGTGAAACATTATTGTCTAATTCTTTTGTGGTCTTGCTTTGTATGAACAGGTAGTTCCTCCTAGACAAAAGTAAGGTTCTCACATTAGCTATGGATTCCAGAGGTCAAATAACTTCGTGCAGACAACCCGATCAACTAGCATGTTGAACAAGTCTTCCTCTATGAGAATACCATCAAATCCAAGCTTATAGAGGATTCCCCCCAAGATTACGTACACAAGAGACCTTTTTAAGGAAGGCACGTTTGTCCATTATGGGTAGAGATCAAGATGGAAATGGAGAGAAAAGGTAGTCAGAGTATTGTTTATACCAAAGGTCACTCGGGTTCATGGGTATCGGTTCGATCGAGTAAACATCGTGAGGTAAATAAGAAGGTGATTGGAGTCATTGTACGGTGACAAAAGATTGTAGAATCGGGTGAAGCAGGTATTTGGGAAGCTAAGCAAGCCATGGTATCTGCAAATTTTTGGTTTGAACGTGGGATGGTTTGAAGGTGTAATATCAAAGGTGGTCAAAAGTATGTCTACATGATGTTTATACTTTTGAAGTATCTCGTTATGACATTGGTACATACCATTGACTTGGTTTACCAATTGAGAATCACCAAAGATGTTGATTAATTTGACATCTAGGGCGTAGGTGGCTTGGAGACCTAGTACGAGCGCTTCGTATTCAGAAATATTGTTGGTACATTCAAAATCTAATTTTAAAGACAAAGGCATGGGTTTCACCATTAAGAGGAATGAGGATAATACCAGCCCCCCCCCCCACGCTGACACTTGGAACCATTGAAAAAGAGTGTCATTTGGTAAGGAGGTTTGTCCAGGGAAAGGGTAGCAATTGACTCTCATCTGGAAAGTCAAAATTAGAGGGTTGATCCCTGGAAATAGGTGCATCGCCAATTGGTCAGCGATAGCTTGGCCCTTGATGGACTTTTGATGAATGAATTCGAGGTCAAGATCAGCTAAAAGCATAAGCCATCGTGCGGCATGCTGATTTTGATAAGGTTTGGCATACATGAAGTGTAAGGGGTCGGTGTTGGTCACAACATAGGTTTTGTGGTTGAGTAGGTAATGACCGAGAGTTTGGTGGCAACAAAAAACTAAGGCTAAGAAAAGTTTTTTTTAGGATGGGTGTATCGGTTTTCGTATTCTAAAAGAGTATCGTTGATGTAATAAACTGCCTGCTCCCTGTGTTGTTCATCGTGATGAGCGAGCTTGGCTCCTAAGGAGTGATCGGTAATTGATATGTATAGGTAAAAAGGTTGATCGTATTTAGGTGGGATGAGTACGGGTGGTTGGAGAAGGTATTGTTTTATGGCCTCAAAAATTTGTGGTAGTCATCATCCCATTTAAAGGAGACATCCTTCTTGAGCAGATGATGAAATGGTTGACACCGATCAGATAATTGTGAAATGAAACAGTGAATGGACTGCAACTTACCTTACAGACTATGAATTTTTCGGAGGTTAGTACGCGGAGGCATTTCGAGAATATCCTTGACTTTAGCAGGGTCAACTTTTATACCATAGAGGGAAACGATAAATCCTAGGAGCTTTCCTGAGAGAACCGCGAAGACGCACTTCTTAGGCTGAAGGCAGACACAATATTTAATGAGGCGGTCAAAGATGGTTTTGAGGATGGTTAGGTGCTCAGAGCGGGCATTTAGATTTAGCCAAGAGATCATCCATGTAATCTTCCAATATGTGATGCATGATGTCATGGAAGATGTAAGTCATAGCCCCGATATGTGGCACTAGTTTTTTAAGGCCAAAAGGCATGACTCGATAGCAGAAGGTCCCCCAAGGGGTGATGAACGAGGTTTTGTGTTGATCCTCTGGGGCAAGTAGGATTTGGTTATAACCCGAGAATCCATCCATGAGTGATAGCATCTCATGGCCAGCGGTAAGGTCAACCAGCTGGTCAATACTAGGTAAGGGAAAGTCATCTTTTGGAAGGCTAGGTTGAGGTCAAAGAAGTCCATGCAAATGCAGAGTCCCCCCTGTTGCTTTAGTGATAGGGACAATGTTAGAAATCCAATGAGGATAATCAATGGGTAAGATGAAGGAAAAGGAAAGAAGGTTGAAGTTCTTCTTTGATGAGAAGAGCAATGCGAGGGTGCATTTTCCTCAGCTTTTGTTTTGATGGGTTTGGCATCGGGAATGGTTACGATATTGTGGACCACTATGGTGGGGTCAATACCAAACATGTCTGCATAGTACCAAGAGAAAGTGTGGTTATGATCTCTGAGAAAAGAAGTGATGGCATCTATTAGGCAGCATCTAAAGATTAGCTGATCTTTAGGATGTGTGGGTTGTCCTGAGTATGAATGTTGATCTCGATAGTCAATTCATTCGACATGGTTTACATCTCAGAAGGTAACGACTGATGAATATAAGAGTCTTCTACACCAAGGTAAGTGACTACAAATTCATCATCCTGACATTGAATGACGTTAATGAAGGTGTATCATCATCGATCATTTCAGGATACAAGAAGGGAAGAGTGGAAGGGGCCTCACCCTCATTGATAAGTCAGAGGCCCCAAGGAAATGGTGTTTTACGAAAAAAAAAATTAGGAGGGATAGATTCAGGATCCATTGACTTCATCGGCGAAGGTGGTGATGAAGGCGGGGCAGGTGAAGAAGGTGGAGAAGAGCTAGTGTCCTTAATGAGTTCAATACGGGCCTGTTTGGTAGGTGGTTCAGGAAAGCCGATACCACTACAGTCGTTATGTTTACGGGGTGGTACATGGAATAACAGTATGGTGGCCTTGCTCATAAAATCCAAAAAAAAAACCCTTCCATGCACACATTGGTGAAGGAAGGTGTGGGTGAAAACGGTGATTGGTAAGTGATTGGAAGTGAAGTAGAAAATGGGCAGGTTTGTGGCGGTGGTTCAGGTGTGTAAGTGGTAGTATCAAGTCCCCCCCCATAGGTGAGACTAGTACGAAGGTTAAGAGGACCATAAAGGAGATGTTCTTCTATGCAGTGATCGTAACGTGGGTGTTGGTGAAGGATTTTGTACTCTTGTGGAGTAAGGAATGTGTTGACATTATATAAGCGGTACTCCCTCAGAGTGAGGCATTGAAAAACACCTTCCAAGGGATCAATGGTTGGTATGTAGGTAGCTAGTATGGATAAAGTGTTGGAGGTTGATGCTGAGGTAGAGTTAACTGATTTGGAAGATGATGGGTCAGTTGTGGAGGTTATGGTAGTAGTAGGAGGAATGGAGGAGGTATGTGCGGTAGAAGCAACAGTTGTACTGGTAGGTGAAGGCGTAGGTGAAAAAGGTGAGTAGCGGTTGTGAGGTAGAGGTAGATGCTTAATAGATATGAGCACATCATTGGGTTGGTAAATCATGTTGTGTCATTCATTTTTACGAAAGGTGAAGGAACGCAACCCATGACATGGATCCAGGGTCTACAAAGCAACATGTTATATTGGAATTCCCCCTCCAAAACATAAAATAATTCTGGTATAGTGTGGGGGCCCATGCTAATGTGGAGGATGACAGTGCCTAATGTAGTGAGAGGTGATAGCATCATTGAATGAACGCAACATGATTGGATGTTTATGCATGCAATTGTCAGGTATGTGCATTTGATTGAATGCATGGGATGAAATGATGTTAATGTTAACACCCCCATCAATCATCACACACGGCACGTACCTATTGATGGCGAATCACAGCACCCATGAATGTCTACAACCTGATGGGTTGAGACTCTCATTGCGATTGCATAACATGGAGCTTTTCCCAAGTGTGGGACCTTGCGAAATCAGAAAAGCTCTCTAGATGAACGCTAATTTTTATTCCTCTGTTCAGAGACACACGTAAAAAATTACAGAGGGTTTACTCAAAAACCTAATCTAACTTGCCAAGGAGACAGGGTAAAAAATGCATTGCATAAAAAAAAAAACCTAAACTAACAAAGGTGATGCACCAAGGAATGAAGAACATCTGCCTTGCTAATAGCACAAAACATTAAAATGTAATGCAAGATCATGCCAGATAACCAGATTTGTAGTGAAAGATCAGGAGGATGCAAATGAACACAGAGAGGGTTGAGAATCATCCACAGACATGTATTATTTGCTCCAAAGATTGATACAATACACCACAAAATGCCAAGAGGCAAAGTTGCATTACAGTTTTAGATGAGAGGCTTGAACTCCACAAATTCACCTGCCAAAGAGAAGAAGGGAGGGGAAAAAACAAGAATGTCCAAACCTTTAGAAAGAAGCCCCTCCTTACAATTTATAGTAAGAGAAGAAATGAGAGAGAAAAGAGAGGGAATTCCAACTCTACCCCAACCACCTCTAGGTTGCATTTAATTCATCTCATTATGGTGGTAGGTGAGAACCCTAGCAAACCTAAAAAAGTGGCAAAAATTGGGTCAGGATCTGCCTCCTGTCAGTGCTGAAAAATGTTGTGCCTCCTAAAGGTTCACCTTGGTGCATCCATCCTTATGTCGACATACCCTTACATGCGCCAAGGCATGAATTTTTCCATGTTGACACTCTGTGTCATGCACCCTTTACCTGCGCCAAGGCGCGACTTTTGCCATGTCGACACTCTGTGTCATGCACCCTTTACTTGCGTCAAGGCGTGAATTTTTCCATGTTGACACTCTGTGTCATGCACCCTTTACCTGCACCAAGGTGCGAATTTTTCCATGTCGACACTCTATGTCATGCGCCCTTTACCTATGCCAAGGCAGACTTTTGCCATGTCGACACTCTATGTCATGCGCCCTTTACTTGCCAAGGCACGACTTTTTCCATGTTGACACACTCTGTGTCATGTGCCCTTTACTGTGCCAAGGGCACATCCATTTACGTCGGGATTTTAGTTTATTTGATTTCCATATTCTTCTGCTTATCTATATCTACCCGGGGGGAAAGATATATACAACAGTACCCGTATGTCATCGATGTGGAAAAAGATGAAGAGGTCTAGGTCTGGGTCATCGTTTTGGTGTGGTGCAATCTCTTCCTCTGAGAAGTTAAGGGAGGCTACTTGGTGAACAAGGTAGGGTGAAGATGAAGGTGGTAATTTGGTGAGAGATGCAACATGATGGGGTGTGATAATGGAGGCTACAGGTGTAGGGTCATTGGATAAAACCTCAATAGATTGAAGAACCTCCATGAGAGCTTGATGATGGGATTCAAAGGTTTGAATGAGGTCATATAGGGACATTTTGAGGGGAGAATGGTGTAATTTTTTGAGCATGGTGCGATGTGTGACACCATTAGAAATGGGGTACGTGGGGGCTGTGGATAGTGATTTTAGTTATGGGTGTAAATGTAATATGATGGGTAGAGGATTGGTTGGTGATTCTGTTGCCTTTTCTTTTTCGTTATCATTCTGAGCATGTGTAGTGACGTGTATCATGTTTATTTGAGGGGAGTTTCCAAAAAAAAAGGTGTAGGGTGAGTGGTATAATGACACAACGAGAAAAAAACCTACTCCTTTTAAACATGTATTCAGACAACATTTTTCCTTGTAGTCTTCTCATCAGCACTCTAAATAGTGGGACACCTTATCTATTCCGCTGAGCAACCTCTTAATACTTAACCAAGGAGTTTCTCACTTGCTCAATCCAGACATGAGTTTGACGCTTTTTATAGATAATATTTTCTACTCTACAGGTAGCCTTCTTCATATCCTTTTCTTGACACACATGACCTCCTCAACAGCCATACAAATTTGGGCTCATTTAATTGAGTTTTTTCATGACCCATGATCAGCTATTTCCTCTGCCACGACTGTAGTGCCCATGTCTGGCGTCCACAAAACTCCCATCCATGAAACCCCTTAAGCCATTGTGCTCTAGAAATTGGCACTGATAGTTTTTAATTTTGTCGCTCAACATAGCCAATACTTGGCCCAACATACTCCCCTAGTTGTTCTTAATTATTGGACGACTTGGAAACTTGAGTGCCAAGGTTTTGGAGTTAGATCTTTAATGTTTTAAGAAAAATATCCACTATGTTTTCCTCTTACCTCCTTTGGCGTGTCTTCCTTTCACCCGTTTATATCTCATCCCTGGGTTCTTCCACATTTTGCCATAAATGGTTTCCCGACAAGCTCTTCACAAAATCCTCTAATCTTCTCGTTCAGTTTTAGTTTTCTCTATTCCTCTCATATTTGTCTCTTTTAGGAGATAGTAATGTTTGCCTTCTTACATGTTGCGTAAGTTCCCACGCCGTGATTCCTTTTCTTCTTAATACCCTTTAAGAGGTGCTCTCATGGACTACTTCTACATCCAAGTTTCTCTTCTGTACCTTTGAGGTGGAAGTACCCATAATTCCTAGTCCTCTACTTGTATGTGGGCTGCCTTCAACCTCTATGACCTAAGCCACAACTATCTTCATGTTCTCTCCTCCTCATCTACTGTTTTTAATTTCTGCAGGCTATGGGCTGACGCGTTCTCACTATATGTTTCTTTAGGTGGCCCTGGGATTGTTTGAACTCATTTGTCTACATACTTGTTATTTTCTTAGCTAGCTTAGAACTGAATTATACGAGTTGGAGTCTACTTGTCCCTTAATAACCAAGTTATTGCTTCCATTACTTATGACATTCGATATGATCGTTTCTTAATGTAGGGTAGTTCGGTCTTGATACCAACATATGCCGTTTCCTCAAAGATGTGTAATTTCAAATCTAACATTATTCTAGACATTAAATATTTAAAAGGTAGCGCGCATCATTAAATCAGTAATATATACCTAGAAGTAGCCATACTGGAACGTATATGATAGTTTGCAGCATAGCTCCATGCCCATCTCTATAGAAATCATCGGATATAGAAGTGTATGGTCACTGAAAATGTTCTATTACCTTTCACCTACCACCAAAGGTTAGCTCATTGAGAATCTTGCCTAATCCTCAAATATCACTGAAGTCAGTAATACCA
Organism: Taxus chinensis; assembly: GCA_019776745.2. Taxonomy (NCBI): domain Eukaryota; kingdom Viridiplantae; phylum Streptophyta; class Pinopsida; order Cupressales; family Taxaceae; genus Taxus; species Taxus chinensis. The sequence continues at coordinate 390,328,533 of CM034155.1, forward strand.
CATCTCCTCCCTCTGCTTAAACGACCCACTCATTGATCTTTCACATAAATATTTTCCAAACCATTCCACAAGGGACTTATTTTCATATGGGATGACTACCAGATCTTGTTCCTTTGTCCATTAGGAACTCCAATTTTTCTACAAAAACACATAGGGGATAGAATATAATCCCCCAACTTATCTTCTACTCTGTGCACACGTTCCTCAAATAATGTCCTCAGCAATCAATAACCTGCAGTAGTTGACTAGACTGAATCAGATGCAGACATTTTATTTGCCACACGGACCACTTGGTATTCAAAAATGTTAGTGCAGTTTATTACTTCCATGTTCACATACCAAAAATCCTTCTCAATTAATTAGCTTATTTTCACAAATCTAAAGCAATAATATCACACCCCATCTATACCTTCTTAGCGTGTCTTCCCTACCTCTAGCTACATATTTCTCTTCAGTGTGCTTCCATGCACCCAGTAGGCTCACTATTGTACCTTTCCCCCTAGTAGTCTCCACTGGTGTTGCTATTACCTCGTGTTATAATTTCCTCTCATTTATATTCATTTATGGCCTTCTTTTTAATAAGCTAATCAGATTTCTAAAAAGTTACTCTCCAAAAACTTAAATAGGCACTTATAAGCGTTGGTTCCTTTTATGTGTACCCAATTTTAATAGCCACCAAAACCAATGGTATGTCATTTGTTTGCGCATAAAATTTCTTCCAATATTAGGGTAATTAGCTTTGAGTGCAAAACACATGTTTATTACAAAAAAACACAATACTAAATTAAAAAAATAAATATCGACTGGTTGGCTATAAAATTGTCTCATTATTTGTGGACAATTTATGGACTTTCAAGCCAAACACTATGGGAATCTAAGTTCCTCTATGTTTGACTGATCGCCTCTCCCATTGATTATTAGCAGATAAACCAAATGATTTTTAATGGTGTTTTTTTAAACCAGAGTCCCATAGGGGCACTCCACTGACCCATATGGCAAAGCCTATAAATTTCTTTCTAGGGAAAAAATTAATCAAGTATGGAAAGGGAAGTCTTGGAAAAATAAGGCATAGAAGCGTGTTAATGAGCATAGCGGCTTAAGCAATAGTCGATGCCATAATATGCATTGATAAAAAATATTACATAACATGCATTAACTAATAGAAGAAAGAATAAATTTTTTAATTTTTGAGCAAAGACAGAATAAAACACACTCGTCACAAGCACCATCGATTTCTCATTAGGGGACATAAAATTCCTCGCTTTTATATTGATTCTCAGAGTTGAACTTGACCACAAGTGGGAATAGTAAGAAAAAAGTAGGAGGAGGGGAAATAGAAGAAGACTGACTGTTGTATCTAGTCCATTTGTTCATCTAAAACGTGAGCTTCCAATTTTCAATGATTGCAGCGCTGCGAGCATGAATTGAGAGGTCATGTATATTCCCCAAATTTAATGTTACAAAACCTATTAGGTTATGCATGCCTCTTTCGAAATTCCATCCATTGTCAATAAATCTCCCATTATTGTTTTGTCAAAAACCAGATCTGTGAGCCCAAAACGCTTACACCTTGATTTAGTCCCATATTTGAATATAAAGGCATTAATTTGGCATCATGTGTTTTGTTTTGGGCCGTTAACAACCAAATTGGTCATTTCCCCCTCCTTCCAAGTTTTCCTATGCAGCAAATAAAAATGCTTCTGCACATCCAAAACACAAGCTTTTAGTGCACAAAAAATGCATTTTATATTTTCAAATTTTCTAGTGCATATTGAAACCGTTATATCTTTTCCCTAGGATTTGGAAATTCGGGCCATCCATGGCTGGTAGGAAAATTGGATTGAAATCGGGTAGTAATCCTTTTTTTCTTATTCTACCATGCTAGAGGATGTTTCTTAATTTTCTCCACAAGAACTCCATCAAAATGTAAAATTGAAGTGTCCATCATGTAAGAATTCAAAAGCTTTTCATTCGATATCCAAAATAAGTGAAAAAGATTCGAGCTCTAGTTTTAAGAGTATGACCGTCTAAAGATTTAGGGAAAAAAAATGTAAAAAATATTGTCCAAAATAGGGTTGGAAGTGTAACACAAATTAGGGTCACACTCCCCTTTAGGTCCCTCCGACGAATAAGCACCCTTCATCCATTCACTTAAGCCATGCCCCCTTCTCACCCACTAATTATTTAAGTTAGATTAAGTTATTTAATTAATACATTATCCTCACTATATTTATTATTAAATATCTTAATTTTATAATACTCCAACATACAGGTCACTTAGACACCTCATCAAGCCAACTCAACCTTAGGACCTATTACTTAGTAACGTTCCATACACTGAACTAAAACTTCCCGCAAAAACCCTAAAAATTTAATTCCTACATTTCTCTCTAACTGCACTTCTCACATGCTTTACCAAGAAGCTCCCAGTTCTAATTCTGTGGGTTAGAGACCCGAGATCCAAGGAAATTAATGAGAAATCTTCCTAGTTTAGTTAAACTTAGGAAATCCCACTATGACCAACACCAGTACCCCTTAACTGTCGCCGGTTAAGCTGTAACCACCATTTGTTACCCTTTTAACCCCAAAACAACCATATTCTCAAGTGTGTAGTGAAGAGGTTGTTTAGAATGTTGGGGAAAATATTGGAAAATTTGCACAACAATGAAGCACATTCTAAGCAAGAACAGCATGCAAAGGAAGGAAATCAGACATCTTTTCTTGTACAACCATCCAACCCATGATGTATGATGCTAACCAAAGCCAAGAGGATGTAACATGCAGCCCATGCAGAATCTTTCTTCAGTTTGTGATCACTTTGCAGCCTTCAACCTCTTCTCACTACCTCACCTCACTCACACAATACCAAGGCTAGAATCCAAGTAAGTCTAACATCCATGCTTCTTTGATTTATTTCATTTCATCATTTCTTCTAGTTCAACCTATTGTTTACCTAGCCATCCATTGACTCCTCAACACTTCCACCTCATATACCCATTAAAACCTCGCAAATCCTACAAGTCACCCAATTACCTCACCACGCACCAACCAAATCCTTGTGTTAATCATACAAAGGAGACCAATCTCCATTTTTCTGGCACTTCCCAAGAACTCCACAGTAACTGGCACTGGTTACACTTAACCGCCATCGGATTAGGATTAACCAACATCAGTCTCTGTATTTTTCCGATAAACTCCTAAATGAAGACCTACCCCACTAAATTTTGTCATCTACCACTCATTTCACCTGTGATTACTTGAGACCTGTAGATACTAGAAATAGTTACTGACCTTGGATTTATTCCTAGCCTCTACACATATTATACTTAGAACTATTTCTTATTGTGTTTTAAGTGAGAGATACCTAAAACCATTCCTCGAATTACAATTAGATTGACTTTTTTTATCGCGATTAAAATTTTTAAAACGTGACTAATAGCCAATCTAGGAAGTATCACCTTCCTGATCTAGGCATATGCTAGGTAGTCAAGTGAAACATTATTGTCTAATTCTTTTGTGGTCTTGCTTTGTATGAACAGGTAGTTCCTCCTAGACAAAAGTAAGGTTCTCACATTAGCTATGGATTCCAGAGGTCAAATAACTTCGTGCAGACAACCCGATCAACTAGCATGTTGAACAAGTCTTCCTCTATGCCTGTTACACCTATCTGTTCGATCAACACTTCAAGAAATGATCCAAGAATCAGGTGAAAATTTTGGGCATGCTCAGTTAGGTGGACCCATCCGAGGTTCCTTGCAATTTCATTCTAATTCCTAGGAAAATTGCCTGTGTTTGTTTCCCTTTTGAAAGCATTACACATTAATTTTCTTCTTATTAACCCCCTTTTTCTTCTATTTTCTTTAAAGGAAAAAGTTTTCTTTGAGTGGTAATTAAAAAGAACCATTATTCATGTTCTCTACATTGGTAGTGAAAGAGAATCCCTCTTCCTCTTCATCCTATGTGTTCAAGTCCCAAATTCACACTTCGTATTGGGCTAAAAATAATTAGCGGAGGGGAATAGAAGAAAGACTGACTGTTGTTTTGTCCATTTGTTCACAAAAACGTGCTTCCAATTTTCTAATTGATTGCCAGCGCGGCGAATGACATTGAAGGGTCATTATATTCCAAATCTAAATGTTACAACCTATATTATGCAGGCCTCTCGATTCCATCTTCGTCAATAAAAATCCCATATGTTTCAAAAACCAGATCCTGTGAGCAAAACGGTTACAACTGATTTTCCATTTTGAAATAAGACAATATAGATTGACTCCATGTGTTTGGATTTGGCCGTTCCGTTACAAACAATGGTTCATTTCCCCTCTTCAAATTCTATGCAGCAAAAAAAATGCTTTATGACGATCAAAAACAAGCTTTGTGCCACAAAAATGCATTTTATATTTCAATTTCTGTTTCATATGAACGTTCTATCCTTTTTCCCCTGAATGGATTTGAAATCGGGCCCTCCATGTGGTAGGATAAAAATTGGATTGAAATCGGGAGTACACCTTTTATTTACCTGACTAGAGATAGTTTCTTAATTTTCTCCCACAAAACTCCATCAAATGTAACAATTTGAAGTGTCCATCATGTAGAGATTTCAAAAGCTTTTCATTGCTATCAAAATGTTGAAAAATTGAGCTCTAGTTTGTGAAAGATATGGCCGTCTAAAGATTTAGGGAAAAAAAGGTAAAAATATTGTCAAAATTAGGGTTGGAAGTGTAGACACTAAAATTAGGTCACACTCCCCTTTGGTCTCCTCGACAATAAGCACCCTTCATCCACATTCACCTAGCCATGGCCCCCTTTCACCCCTACTAATATGAAGTTAATTAATTTAATTTAATTAATACATTTAGCTCACTATATTTATTATTTTAAATATCTTAATTTAAATAATATCCACACATACAGGTCACTTAGACACCTCATCAAGCCAACTCAACCCTAGGACCTATTCTTAGTAAGTGCCATAACTACTAACTAAAACTTACCCAAACCCTAAAAATTAATTCCTTACATCTCTCTAACTGCATTCTTCACATGCTTACAAGAAGCTCCCAGTCTAATCCTGTGGGTTCGAGGACCCGAGATCCAAGCGAAATTAAGAGAATCTTCCTAGTTTAGTAACTTAGGAAATCCCACCACCGTGACCAACACCAGTGCCCCTAAACTGTCGCCGGTAAGCTTGTAACCACCTTTGTTACCCCTTTTAACCCCAAAAACCACCATCATCTCAGGTTTAGGTTAGCAGCAGGTTGTAGAATGTTGGGGAAAAATATTGGAAAAGTTGGCAAAAAACCCAAATTAGCACATTCTAGCAAGAAAATGCTGCCAAGGAAGGGAACTCAAGCATCTTTTCTTGTACAACCATCCCAACCATGAGATGATCAACCAAGCAAGAGGAATGTACTGCAGCCCGATGCCAGGGAATCTTTCCTTCAGTTTGTGATCACTTGACAGCCTTTTCAAAACTCAATCAGTACCCTCTCCATCACTCACAGGCATCCAAGACTAGAATCCAAGTAAGATAACATCATACTCTTGAATTTATTTCCTTTCATCATTCTTTTATCACCTATTGTTTACCTAGCATCCATATGACCTCCTCCAACACTTCCACCTCCATATACCCATTTAAAACCTCGCCAAATCCTACCCAAGTCAACCAATACCTCACCCGACCAACCAAATCCTTTGGTGTAATCATAAAGGAGACCTAAATTCTATTTTTTGGGCATTCCCAGAAACTCCACAGTAACTGGCACTGGTTACACTTAACCGCCATCGGTTAGGATTAACCAACATCGGTCTCTGTATTTTCCGATACAACCTAGAATGAAGACCTACCCACTAAATTTCATCTCACCCTCATTCACCTGTGATCTACTTGAGACCTGTAGATACCTAGAAATAGTTACTTGACCTTTGGATCTTATTCTAGCTTAACATATTATATTAGAACTATTTCTTATTGTGTTTTAAGTGAGATACCTAAACCATTTCGAATTACAATAGGATTTACTTTTTTTATCGCATTAAAATTGTTTAAAACAGTGGACTAATAGCCATCTAGGAAGTATCACACTTCCTGGATCTAGCATATGCTAGGTAGTTCACTGAACATATTGTCTAATTCCTTTTGGTGGTCTTGCTTTTATGACAGGTAGTTCCTCCTAGACAAAAGTAAGTTCTCACGATTAGCTATGGATTCAGAAGTCATATGCGTGCAACAACCCATCAACTAGCATTTGAACAAGTATTCCTCCTATGCCTGTTACCCTATCTGTTTCATCAACACTTCAAAGAAATGATCCAAGAATCAGGTGAAACATTTTGGCATGCTCAGTGGGACCCATCCGAGGTTCCTTGCATTTCATTCATTCCTAGGAAAAATTGTGTGTTTGTTTCCCTTTTGAAAAGCATACACATTAATTTTCTTCCTTATTAACCCCCCTTTTCTTTCTATTTTCTTTAAAGGAAAATTTTCTTTGGGTGTAATTAAAAAGAACCATTTATTCATGTTTTCTACATTGTAGTGAAAGAGAATCCCTCTTCCTCTTCATCTTATTGTGTCATCCAAATTCACACTTCGATTTGGGCTTAAAAATAATTGCATTACATTTTGATTTATCCAATTAGCTCACATTAATTAAGGACAAACTATACGTTGGAAGTCATGACCAGCTGATGGTTGACAAATGAATTGTAGAAAGCACATTTCTCTCTCTCTCTCTCTATGAGTCTTGCCAAATTACACAAATTCATAACAAACACATATTCTTAAACAACATATTTCCTAGGAATGCCTGTCAATGATTGCACTGATCTGAGGATTGGCAGGTACTCCCCAGCTCGCTACTCTATTGAGTCATACTTCAGAGCAAAGCCCACCCCCACCATAACATACCTAAAACCTCACCTTTTAGATCTCCTTCTTCATAGGAAGCCATTCTCACAAAAAAACTCTATTTCACAATTCATGTGTCAGTCCCTAAATAGCATAAGCTAAACAAAAATAATAGAAAAGGCACTCCTAGGATCGCATTTTCTTAGTGTTCCTGCTTGGCTTGCGTTTGAGGTGAGAGATCACATTCTTCATTTTTTGTTCATCCTTGCATGCTCCTCATCATAGCTGGTGTATTCAAGCTTCACCTAAGTGTGTCTGGACCATATTTTCATCATTCTTAGAATTATGAGTCTGATTCCACACCATATTTTAATTCACAACCACTTTTCTTTCATCACTATTTCAATTTCATATAAACCGTCATGGGTTACCTCTGACCGTCGTCGGTTATACCCAACTGATGTCGATTCCAGGTCCTTTTGTTAACCTACCTAGAAGGACATTTAATTCATTTTATTCTACTTTTCACAATCCTTGTCACTACCATCATTCCCATTGACATTGTAAAACACCTTCAAATTTGGCATACCTGTTAGATTTAACTTTCTACTTGGTTTTTCACTCACTGACCATTTTCTACAGTGACTGGCAATGGTTACCCCTAACCGGCATCAGTTTTCCTTAACTGGGATCGGTTATCTTGTTTCACTTTCCAACCAAAATTTGGTACCTTATCCACTTTTTACCATCAAATTCATCTATTCATGTTGTTTTCTGTGTCATTTACAGAGAAGCAACCCTACATGATTAGTACCGGTTCACATGGTGCTGACTCGAAGACAAGCAAGTGCACTCATATTTCACGCCAGTTTTCAACCACTCCCACCTATTCCTTCACCACCTTCCATTTTATCACCATCCATGGACCCTATCTAACCTATCACTATCACTACAAGAGATGAGGAGTTCACACGACTCCTTGACTAAAACCCTGTCGCTTTGCATTTTTACCTTTCCCACTTTTCCACTCAATATGCCTCGGGTCAATTGATATATGATATGCCCATATATATCCCCTCGGCTCTCCTTCCTACTCCTGCATCAACCCCATCTAGCTTCATGTGTCCTACATCTACCTTACCCCCAGTCATTTCGTAACTAGGTCCTATACCCGTTATGAATGTTTTGTCTGCTACCTCCATGACACCCATTACATCCACCATACCCACGAAAACTACCCAAAACACAACCTCATCCACCCTTAATGTCTCACACATACCCATCACTACATTACCACCTCTAATATCGGTGACCCCTACCCCATTTCAGAATGTTATCCTTTCCATTCCATAATCATTAGCCCCTATTACCACTAGGGTTACCACGACCCTTCCACCTCCATATACACACTATCAACAACCTCCCGTTTCATCCATTATACACGTTGAGTACGTACCCCATGTTTCACTTCCTTCTTCTCAATCAACCTACATCGCAGCCCCATACACTAGAGTGCCACCCCCATTATATGCCCAAAACCAACCCTCTCACACTACAGGAGGCACCAAATCATCACAACCTACCAACAATCTAATCAAATTGATGTTGGACAAAATGTAGACATTAGAGGCATCGGTTTCCTGGATCCCGCAACACTCTCAGCTATAATGAGATTTATAATGAGCCCATCCACCCATACCCTGTGCATTGGGAAATTCCTAAATTAAATCATTTCAATAGCAAAGAAGACCCATAGCAGCATTTGCGGTCATTTAAACATGGGTGTTATCTGATCACTCACGATGATGCCTTGCTCTTGAGAATCTTTCCCATGTCTTTGACTGGACCTGCATTAGATTGGTATAGTGGGTTACCTATGCACTCCATATTCTCATTCAATTAGGTGGCCCAAGCCTTCTTGGATCATTTCTCTATCAATATCGTAAATAAGGTTACCATGACCGACCTATACTCCACGCGTTAGTATGAGGATGAATCTATCACAGATTTAGTCCCTCGTTGGCATAGATTGATCAACCAACTCACCTTCTAGTCGCCACAAATAGAACTCATTAATATTTTCACATAGGCTTGTGCTAGAAATATCTCACCAACCTTACAGGTCCAAACCTTCCAAACATTTGATGAAGCATTCACTATGGCACAAAAGTTAGAGATTCAAGAAATCGAAGAGAAAAAATATAATTACGCAATAAGAATTTTGCCTTCAAGACGAATGATACCTCTTCTTCTTCCAAACCACAAACCAATTATTCAAAGGCTAAGGGCACCGCTAATGTAGTGGTACTCAAGGTTGGCCCAACTCATCCATTAAATCAGGCTACCCCCTCATCTAATCTCTCACCCATCCAAACTTTTCAATTCAAACGAGAGCAGTGGAAATACACCCCAATTGGGGAACCTTACTCTTTTGTCTTAGAAAAAGCTTATCAAAGCCGGAGCCATCACTCTTCCACCCATAAAACCACACACTGGTTTTGACCCTGCTCACCCCATGCCAGCATGGTATAAAGAACATGACTTATGTAACTATTATTGAGTAAAGGGTCATAGTGATAGCAACTGTGTCACTTTCAAAAATATTGTCCAAGAAATGCTCGAGAAAGGTGAGTTAACCGTGGATAATCCTAATGCACCTACCAACCAAAACCTACACATCTTCAAGAAACCATTTCCTAACCATGCCCCTTCATCTGATCAAACCGGTGAGACCTCAACTCATGATACCCATACTCGCAAGGTTCACGCTATATTTAATGATGTACCTGTTGCCTCCCAATTACCTCACATTCCTTCCATAGAGGAAATCCTAGCCCGAAATCCTCCTTCCACATCAGAACCAACCTCCCCTATTCCTTCACCCATAGAGGAAAATCTTTCATTTCCTTCATCACCTACGGAGGAGTCTCCTACTAACTTCGAGACCATCTCACCCTTGTCTTCTCCACTTAGAGAATCTTTACCTACAGTACCTCCACCCATAGAAGAGCACCCATTACCTCCATCACTCACAGAGGAGCACCTATCCGTTCCTCCACTTGCAGAGGATCTTCCATCACCTTCTACACCTACCATATACCCAGTCCAGATGTCATTGCCCCTTGGTGAGCATTCTCCATCTGCTGCCCAAAATCTTGCAGACCTACTTTCGGCTCTCTTACCCAAATAAGCTGAAGCTAGCCAATTTTCCACCTCCAAGACACATTTTACTGGAATTTCCATTAGGTACTCATCAACTCCACCTACACACATGCCATTTTCACATTTGGCTGATCACTTAGATTATGTGGATAGAGCACTACTATGGGGATGTCTTCTTCTTCTAGTATAAATGCAAATGTAGAGGTCACTGGTTGATACCTCCACTATCTACCCAAAAATATTTCTACCAATCAAATCAAACACAACCACCTCTATCATAACTCATTCCACGACACCTATCATAGCTCAAAATACATCCTTACCCATATCCCAATCTATATCTAAACCCAAACCCACACCTACAACATCATACTCGACTAACCCTATTACCACTTTAGGGGTCACCCCGACTACCAGCCTTACTCATCCACCTATCAAACTGGATCTAGCTACATCCTCCAAAGACAACACCACACCTACTCTGACACTCAAACAGAAGCACCAACCCCATAGAACTGATACCTTAGCTGCACCAACCACACCTGCACTTGTCTTATCTGTCTTAGGATCTCAGCTTCCCCACATGGTCAAGCAACCTCCACCCATCAATAAACCAAAAACACAACAACCCATCCCTTCCTCACAAACCTAAAACCTACCCAAACGCCCAACAAGACTTACACCCACACCTGCAGTCTCTTTACCACCCATACCTCCAATACCCTCAACTATTGTTTCACTACCCACTATGCTTCAGTAGATGTCTCTCACACCCATAACACGACTCGCGTCATCTACCTTCACAGCACACCCGTTATCCCCATGGGTAACTCACCCTCTTCCCCTATCTGATTTTCCTTCTAGACGTCATACACACACATCACCTTTACCCAAGAAGGTGCAATCCAAAACCAAAACTCCACTACCCCACAATAAGGTATTCAAAACAACCACACACCCTCCTACCCATCCATCTACTATACCCCTACCTAAACAAGAAAGACCGACAACCAACACCTTGCCAACACCCAAACCCATAGATCGACCCACTCCTCTTCTTCCAAAGACTGTTCCTCAGCAATCAACCACACCTACACCTAAACCCACGTTCACTTCCCTTTGCAATCCACTAGCAGGGTCCTATGCCAAAATTTTAACCAACCTCCTTGAGACTTCTGTCATCACATTACCACCACTCAGACCTTATGACCCCCTCAAACCTAAGCCAAAAGGGTTTGATGATATTAAAATTTGTGCATACCATCATGTGCTAGGGAATGATGTGGAGAACTGTAAGGCCTTGAAAACCAACCTGATCTAGTTGTGTCCCCCAGAAGCCAACTTTGACGATGACAACCTTCTCAACGAGGATCTTGCTTCACCAACACCCATTCTGACACTACCTACTCAAAAATAACAAAATCCACCCTCACAGCTCCCAGAGCCACCTCCAAGATTTGAAATTAACATGGTTCACATCAAAGAACTTGCCACACCACCACCCCAATTTCATTGTGCCTAGCTCACCTCACAAGTATTTTCTCCTCCAGTAGGTTTTTCCCGATCATGTCATTATACCACTCATCCTGCACCTTCTCCATTTAACAACTCCCCTCAAATAAACATGATACACGTCCCTACAAGTGCATAGAAGGATAAGGGTAAAGAAAAGGAAATTAACTCACCAATCAATCCTGTACCCAACATACCATTTGCACCCATACCTAAAATCACTATCTGCAGCCCCACATACCCCATTTCTAATGTCATCACACATCGCACCATGCTCAAACAATTACACTAGTCTCCCCTCAAAATGTCCCTATAGGACCTCATCCAAATCTTGGAATCCCATCGTCAATCTCTCATGGAAATTCTTCAATCTATAGAGGTTCTACCCAATTACCCTACACCTGTAGCCTCAATTATCACACCCCATCATGTAGCGTCTCTCACCAAATTACCACCTTCATCTTCACCCTACCCTGTTCACCAAGTAGCCTCCCTTAGCTTCTTAGAGGAGGAGATCACACCACACCAAAATGATGACCTGGACCCACCGCTCTTCATCTCTATCCACATTAATGACATACGGGTACACCATGTAATGATTGGTGGGGGCGCTAACATTAACATCATTTCATCCCATGCATTCACTCAAATGCACATACCTAACAATTGCATGCATAAACATCCGGTCATGTTGTGTTCATTCAATGATGCTATCACCTCTACACTAGGCACTATCATCCTCCATGTTCACATGGGCCCCCGCACTGTTACTAAATTGTTTTACATTTTGCAAGGGGAATTCCTATATAACTTTTTGTTTGGAAAACCCTGGATTTGTGTCATGGATTGTGTTCCTTCCACTTTGCATCATTGTGTAAAGTTTGAACACAAAGGATAGACTTATACCATTCTAGCTGACCCCTCACCTTTCAAAACATGCAACATGAATTACCAACCCAAGGATGTGCTCATGCCTATTAAGCCATCTACCTCCACAACCAGTTCTTATTCACCTACACCTCTACCTACCAGTATAACTGCTGCTTCTACCGCATATACCTCCTCCATTCCTACCGCTGTCATAACCTCCACAGATGACCCATTAGCTTCCCAATCTATTAAATCCACCTCTGCATCAACCTCTGACACATCATCCATTATAGCTACCTACATACCAACCACTGATCCCTTGGAAGGTATTTTTCAATGCCTCACTCTGGGGGAGTACCACCTATATAGTGTCAACACATTCCTTATGCCACAAGAGTATGGAAGTCTTCACCAACACCCTCATTATGATCACCACATAGGAGAACATATAGTTTATGGTCCTCCTCATTTTCATACTAGTCTCACCTATGGGGGACTTGATACTACCACTTACACACCCGAACCACTGCAACAAACCCGCCAATTTTTTGTTGACTTCCAATCAGTTACCAATCACCATTTTTCCCACACCTTCCTGCACCGATGTGCGTGGAAGGGTTTTGGTTTTGAATTTTTTGAGAAAGGCTGCCATACCATTATTCCATGTACCACCCATAAACATAACAACCATAGTGGTACCGGCTTTCCTGAACCACCTACCAAACAGGTCTACATTGAAATCATTAAGGACACCAAATCTTGTCCACCTTCATCACCACCTTCACCAAAGGAGTCCATGGATTCTGAATCTATCCCTCCTAAATTTTTTCTTTCATAAACACCATTTCCTTGGGGCCTCTGACTTATCAACGTGAGGGAGAGGCCCCTTCCACTCTTCCCTTCATGTATCCTTAAATGATCGATGACAATACACTTCAATTAACATCATTCAATGTCAATATGATGAATCTATACTCACATAACTTGGTGCAGAAGACTCATATATTCATCGTTCGTTACCTTTTGAGATGCAAACCATGTTGAATGAATCGACTATCGAGATCAACATTCATACTTAGGACGACCCGCACATCCTAAAGATCAGACAATCTTTAGATGCTGCTGAACAGGAAGCCATAACTTATTTTTTCAAGGATCATAACCACACTTTCACTTGGTCTTATGCAGAAATTCCCAGTATTGACCCCACTATAGTGGTCCACAATATCATCACTATTTCCGATGCGAAACCCATCAAAAAAGATGAGGAAAATGTACCCTCGCATTTCCCTTCTCGTCAAAGAAGAAATTCAGCACCTTCTTTCTGTTTCCTTCATCTTACCCATTGATTATCCTTGTTGGATTTCTAACATTGTCACTCTCACTAAGGTGACAGGGGGACTCTGTATTTGCACAAAATTTCGTGACCTCAACCTAGCATGTCCAAAAGATAACTTTCCCTTACCTGGTATTGACCAGCTGGTTGACCTTACCACTGGCCACGAGATGCTGTCACTCATGGATGGATTCTTGGGTTATAATTTTTTTTTACTTTCCCTAGAATATCAACACAAGACCTCGTTCATCACCCCTTGGGGGACCTTATGCTATCGAGTCATGCCTTTTGGCCATAAAAATGTTGGTGCCACATATCAGCGGGCTATGACTTACATCTTCCATGACATCATGCATTGTATATTGGAAGATTATTTGGACAATCTCCTGGAAAAATCTCAACACAGCTCAGAGGACCTAACCATCCTCAAAACCATCTTTGATTGTCTCATTAAATATTGTTATCTGACTTCAGCCTAAGAAGTTCATCTTCACGATTCTCTTAGGAAAGGTCTTGGGATTTATCGTTTCCCTACGTGGTATAGAAGTTGACCCTGCTAAAGTCAAGGCCATTCTCAAAATGCCTCCGCCTACCAACCTTCGACAACTCTGTAGCATGTAAGGAAAGTTGTAGTCTATTCATCATTTCATTTCACAATTATCGGATCGGTGCCAACAATTTCATCATTTACTTAAGAAGGATGTATCCTTTAAATGGGATGATGACTACCACAAGGCTTTTGAGGCCCTACAAAATACCTTCTCCAACCACCCATACTCATCCCACCTAAAGACGATCAACCTTTCTACCTATATATATAAGCTATTGATCATTCCTTGGGAGCCATGTTCGCTCATCGTGATGAACATTATAGGGAGTAGGTGGTTTATTACATAATTTGTACTCTTTTGGACTATGAAACTCAATACAACCATCCTGAAAAAAATTTCTTATCCTTAGTTTTCGTTGCCACAAAACTCCGTCATTACCTACTCAACCACAAAACCTATGTTGTGACCAACACCGTCCCCTTACACTTCATGTATGCCAAACCTTATCAAAATCAGTGTGCCAGCATGATGGCTTATGATTTTAGCTTATCTTTACCTCGAATTCATCCATAAAAAGTCCATCAAGGGCTACGATATCACTGACCAATTAGTTGACGCACCTATTTTTAGGGATCAACCCTCTAATTTCAACTTCTTAGACGAGTCAATTACTACCCTCTACCTAGATGAATCCCCTTACTAAATGACACTCTTCTTCGATGGTTCCAAGTGTCAACGTGGGGGTGGGACTGGTATTATCCTCATTCCTCTTGATGGTGAACCTATGCCTTTGTCATTCAAATTATATTTTGAATGAACCAACAATATTTCTAAATACGAAACATTCGTAACTAGATCTCCAAGCCGCCTATGCCCTACATGTCAAATCAATCAACATCTTTGGTGATTCTCAATTGGTCATAAACCAAGTCAATGGTATGTACCAATGTCATAATGAGATACTTCAAAAGTATAAACATCATGTAGACATACTTTTGACCACATTTTACTGTTACACCCTTCAAACCATCCCACGTTCAACCAATAAATTTGCAAATACCATGGCTTGCTTAGCTTCCCAGATACCCACTTCGCCCCGCCAATTCTAAAATCTTTGTCACCATCTAATGCCTCTAATCACCTTCTTATCTACCTCATGATGTTTACTCTATTGGAGCCTCTACCCCAGACTTGAGTGACCGTTGGTATAAACAATAATCCAACTACCTTTATCTCTCCATCTTACCTCCTGATCTCACTCATAACAGAACAACACGCCTTCCTTAAAAAGGTATCTCATTATGTCATTCTGGGGGGCCTCCTCTATAAGCATGGATTTGACGGTATTCTCTGTATGATGCCTCATAAGTTTTGAAATTCATTATACCATTAAGGAAGTTCATGATGGCATATGTGGAGGTCACTTCAGGGGTCCTTGTTGTTGCTAAGCATATTCTTCGCCTGGGCTATTACTAGCCGACCCTTAACCATGATTATTGCGACTACATCCAACATTGTGTAAAATGCCAAAAACATTCCAATCTTCATCATACATTCAGTAATGCCTTACAGGTCGCTCAAGACCTTTGACCTTTCTCTCAATGGGTTTTGGATCTTGTTAGAGAAATCAATCCTCATTCTTCCCATTGCCATCAATGGATCATCACTAATACTGAATACTATACAAAATGGGTGGAAGCCATGCCACTAATCTCCATGAAAGCTAAGAAAATATGTGAGTTCATCAACCACCATATCATTTGTCACTTTGGTGTTCCACATCGCCTCATCACTGAAAATGGAAAACAGTTCAAAAAAATAAAACATTGCAAAAAATAATTGTGATGCCTTCGGCATTCAGCTTAGTTTTTCATCACCTTACTACCCAAAAACCAATGGCCAAGCTGAATCCAATAACAAAACCCTATACAAAATTCTTATGATATTGGTTGATGATACTGGGAAGGATTGGCATACATACATTCCTTTTTCCCTGTTGGCATACCATAGTAGTATTCGCACTTCCACTGTGGCCACACAATTTTCTTTGGTCTACGGTACAAAGGTTGTTCTTCCTCTAAAATTCCAAATCCCCTCACTCCACATTTCTCTCCATGATATGCTCAATGACAATAACTTTTTTCAAGGCCACTTAACACAGCTAGAGTTATTAGACGAACGTCGTCTTAGTGCTCTGGATCACCTTCAAGTTTACCAAAAATGTATCAAAGGTTCCTACGACAAACGTGTCCACGAACAAACCTTCCAAGTTGGTGACCTTTTCCTAAAATAAAATAAACACGTAACCAAAGTAGAAAAAAGTAAACGGGGCAAATTTGCTCCTAATTGGCTTGAACCATACATCATGACTCATACCTATGGATCAAGTGCTTATCATTTATCTTCACTCAATGGTAATCCCAAACCTAATCCCCCTTAATGCCTTGAATCTTTGACCATTCTATTGTTGACTCATCATCCCACCTCACCCTTTGTTTCTTTCCATCCTCATCCCTTGGGTGCTATTCACTCCATACACCTCACCAATGATTAAATAAGAATCATGTGAGTACCCATCACTTATTATCTTCTCTTGAATATGTGTACCACTACGTTGCACATAGCATGATTCTCATGGATACTTTTCATCTACCTTTGGATGAGATCCCATGGTCATTTAACCTTGGCTTTTGAAAAAGAGTCTTATCCTCCACCTTGTTCTTTTCCATGACTTCAAAGACCTCATATGGGAAAAAAATCCTTAAGTCACAATTCTAATAAAAAGATGACTCCCTCAAAAGGACATCTTCCTCTTGAACAATTGCTGTTATAAATAGACTGATCCCTTAAAGGACAACTATGTAAAGCTCCTTAAAAAAATGAGAGCAACTAAAGCTTCTCACATTGATCAGCTTTACGAAGACCTCAAGGAGTTTAATTTTATTTATCCCATATAGACTTCCCGCATCGATTAGTCTATCAAAACAACAACCTTTTTGTCATGGACTTGCCCATTGCAATCTAGGATCTCTTGCCCGAAGGGCCTACTACCTATACCATATACAAATTAAGTACCTTTCACCCTTCTTACCATTCCCACTCCCATTTCCTCATTACCTCAAGGGACATCTTATAATTTAGACATTTGGTGATCCTGTGACTACTTTTCACCGTAGAACAGTCAGTCATGCAATGTCTTTAGGGTCATATGATTCATCATCATCCTCCAAGGTATGATCTACTCGGTATGATCCTACCCAATCAGGTGGCTTTATTGCCCCCTCTTATCTTTTACCCATCTTTTTTTACATTTTGATTACCTTATACAGGATGTGGTCCTCGATGCTTCCTTTTGGGGTAATCTTCTTCTTTTTCCACATTCGTCTTCACCTACATCATTTTACCTATAATTTTCCAACACCTACGAAACCTAAACCCACAACATGACCAAAAACCTACCAACTTATTTTCATACCTCCTCATATTCTTCCCTAGCTCATGGGAGAACTACATCGGCCTAATGTCCCTTTTCATCAGGACTATGTAGGCAGCACTCCAAGGGCATGGGGCCCTTGGAGGTTAGCTAGGCCATCCTCTACCCTAAACAATTCATCTTCCATATACCTCACATTACATCACACCTAACTTTGTCTCCCTTTTATACCCAAAATTGGAAATTACACCACATACATAACAAATTGTTTCATATTTTAAACATTATCACAGCATACATTTATTACGCCTACCATTTCTCTATCATCACTATGCATAGATTATACCACATCTCACATATGACCCATGTTATCATTTATTGCATAAAATAATGAAACACCACTTCACCTAATTTCGACTCAACCATGCCTAAACCAACCTGACTCGATCCATGCCTATAACCTGACTCAATCCATGCCTATAACCTGACTCAATCCATGCCTAAACCAACTTGACTCAATCATGCCTGACTCACCTAATTTCCACCCATATCACAAGAAATAAATTCATATCTCATCTAACACATGCAATAAATCAATATCTCATAAACAAATCAACAAATCAAATAATGGCATGTATCTCATCATATCAATAAATGTGTATCTCCAATATACATGCCTATCTCATCATGTCCATCATCTAAAAAATGTCGGAATGCAGTCCGATATACAATATAAAATGTCATCGACACATCTGGTCAGTCTTATATATACAAAAAAATAATGAATCACTACAAAATCTCTTTGGCACGTAGGCCAGTATATGCTTGAAATATACAACTAAATCATACATCCTCACTATCTTCAGCACACAAGCCAGTATATATCACACAAAAACTATCATAGATCAAAACCTAGGTGACCGCATATCACGCATCTCAATGGATGTCCTCCATCTCTGTGTCACATGTACCCTTCGCCTCCTGGGTCCTTGCTAGCGCCTTAACTGGAGCTGGTCTCCATGCACTGGTAGCCTTTGCCTGAGTCAGACCTTGGAGCTCACTAAACCTCTGTGCTCTCCACACTATGAGTGCAAGATCTCATCCTCTCACTAGACGCCTGTTGTGCCCAGTATTCGGCAATAAGATATGAAATCTATCCCAGCTGCCATAAGCTGAGTCCTTGATAGTATCTCACCTTACCTAGGGCATCCCATAACTTGGATACAGGCATGATCTGTGGTAGTCCCATAGGTCTCAGCCCCTATAACTACCCTTCAGTGCCCTACCCTATGCCTACCTGTGAACTGAGACCATCTTCCGGTGCTTGTGGTGGGTGTCCCCTGTCCCTTGTGCCTGTATCTAGGCTTGTAAGGCCCCATTTTTTGCCTGGGCTATGGCCAACTGGCCCTGTAAACCTGCCACCTGAGCCTATAAGGCTTCCACCTAGCCATCCCCCTCCTCTCCATCTCCATCTCCTCCATTAGCCATCTGGGCCTATAGACTGGCCACTTATACATGTAGCTCTACTACCTCTGCCTCCAAACCCTCTAGTTGTGTTTGTAGTATACCCAACTAGATAATGAACATAGCTACTTTCCCCTGTAGGAAGTATCTCTGCACTATAATGGTCACTAGATCTGGCTGCACTGATCTGGGTGGTATAGCTTATAACTGAGTCACCCACCACTACCTGTATCTATTTGTGCATCCAGCGTCATCTATCCGCCAGTTCGTTGCTTGCTCCTCCTGCCCTATGGGCACTGTAGGCTATGGTAGAGGTAAGGGTCTCTCCATGTCATCTCTCCAATACTATTTGAAGGGTAGAGGAATGTCCTTTACTAGCCCAAACTACCATCGAACTCTATCTACCGGGATCATCTCAACCTCCCCTGACACGATGAGCCTATTTCCATATTTCTAGCTGGTCAAACAACTCCTTATGAATATGCATATATGAGGAGAATCCCACAAATGGCCTCCATATAATGTCCACTCTGAGATAACCCCTCTAGTAACTGCCAGAAATGGGCCACATCATGTGTCGGACTATCAGATCTCTGCTCTCCTATCATCGAAACCCATATCTTTTATCCCACCCGCATAAATCTTATTGGGAATGCATCTACTCAAGGAATCCCTATAGGTCACACACAAACTATGTGCTTGTAGGCCTAGCAGTGCAATACAACTGTACAACACAGGATAAACCTGCACAACCACCCATATGCCCACAACTCCATGTACAGCTGCACCAAGAATGATGGTGCCCAGGAAAAGTGGGTCTCATGCACCATCATGTTGTGAAGTTACCCCCATCAATGATCAAGGAAAGCATTTACCTTCTGCGTCTGGTAGTGCATAGTAACACACTGCCTCCATCGACAGAACCACTAGCCTTGTCTCCTCTGGATGGGCTAGGTACATCTCTCCATAGCTCAAACTGGGCCTGTAGAATCTTAGATCGGCCATTTCCTCTCCAAAAATAGACACAATCAGCTCCTGTGAGGGCTCAGAGGATATAGAATAAACTTGGGCACCCAATATGGGTAACCAAATAATCTGGAACACATCCTCCAGGGTGATAGTCCTCTCATCTCGTCAGCAGGTGGAACGTATTGGTCACAGAGTCCCATCTATCAATGAACATGACCATCAAACTAGGCTATCGAGACTACATGTCTCTAGCGATGAACCCCACTCAAGCCCACTGCCTCCATATGTTGCAGCTCCACTGGGGTCATTGCATCGTGTATTGTCACCAGTAGAGGCGGAACCCTGTCCCACATATGTAACTGAGATCTCCCCTACATCCAATACTAACAAAACATTAATTTACATGTATCATCCATATTCCACCATTATCATTTCCATATACCTTATTTTCACCCTACCCATCTCAACTACCTAGCCCACACCACTTTTGGACCCTTGTGCTCAATAATTCGACCGGTATCAATTTATCCTAACTAACCCCAGTCACCCTTTAACTGGAATCAGTCACATGTTTGGTGACTCGATACCGGTTCACCCTTACTGACCCCGATTACTCCTTTAACTGACATCGGTCACTTATTTTGGTGACCAATACTAGTTCCACCCAATTGATGTTGGCAACAGTTGATCGACGGTGGTCACTGTCTGTAGAAAAAAATCACGATTTTCTAAAACCCCCCTTTCTACAACCCTACCCCTACCCCTTTTACCCACCTACGATGACCTAAAATACCCTTGGACCTCTACCCATCCCCCTTATACCATTTACTACCCTCCCCATTCCTCTTTTTACCCAATATTTTCCCCCCATTCCCAAACTCAATTATCACCTGACCCACAAAACTGAAAAAAAAACAAAACCTAAACCAACACTACCATAAGCCTCTAATCTATTAAATCCACTAGATGTAGAGTAGGGCACTTACCTCGTCACGCTGCCGCCATCTCGGTGGCATGTGTAGCTATTGTACCGGTGGCCCTCCTAATCCCTCTCCAGCCTCTGCCATCACTAAATCGATACCCATAACCTCTAACCAATCGAATCTCTCGCCCTGATCCTGTGGACCCATTACTCACCAACAAATCACTTGTCAATCACACTGCCAGATCACTGTTACGTTTCATCTGGAAACTTTTTCTCTTTTCTCTTTTTTTTTCATTTTCTCACTTCGCACGATAAAAAATGAATAACAAAAAATGTGGATTTTTTGTTTTTTATAACACACCTGACCTAACCGACGTCGGTTACCCTTGACCAACATCGGTTGCATACCCTACCTCACCATTGTCGATTGACCTATACTGATTTTGGTTATCCATGACTGGCATTGGTCACCCTCAATTGCACATTGCCTTAAATTTTTCCCATGTACCCCACCTTCACCCTAATCCTTTACCCCACCCCACCTTTACCCTAACCATTTACCTCACCTTTCCTGACCGTCATCATTTACTACCTCCCTTTGTCCTCCTTTGGGGACTCATTATTTTACCCCTACCTTGGCCTCACCCATGTTGTGACCTAGATATTTGGACCTAGACCATCGCTAGTGACCTTTAACCTCATGTTTTCGCTATACCTTATGGAAATGTTACATGTGTTGATTGACCTAATGACCCTACCTATCCTATTTCCATGACCGTTTATTCTAACCCTACCTTTGGTGTACCGAAACATACCTAAATGTTCCTACACCTAGCCTACGTTGTGTTTCCTGACCATATCCTATACCTTGGTTACCGGAATCACTTCAACCTTGTTTGGATAAACCTATCAACCTTAGACGACATAGATTTTTCCTACTCTTCAACCTAGTGGCATGCTACAATTTACATGTGTGCGTGCATTTGAATGTTGCTACCTTTGACCCTAACCCATTACCTAGATTGCCCGAGTAAACCTTTTCCCTTTTTCCCCACGCCCACCTGCCTTTTCCTCCCATTTACCTTTTATCAAACCACTCACCAATTCTACCTTTGGCCTTATCAGTTCTTGGTTTGAGGGAGATCACCTTCATCCACACATGGGGCAACCACATCTCATTTTTTTTAGCGTCACTTACCAATACAAGCTACACAACAAAAAGGGGCAAAATGTAGACACTAAAATTAGGTCACACTCCCCTTTCGTCCCTCTAGGAATAAGCACCCTTCATCACATTCACCTAGCCATGGACCCCTTTCACCCCACTAATATTAATTTAATTAAATTAATTCATTATCCTGAGGTATATTTATTATTTAAATATCATAATTTAAATAATATCCACACATGCAATTCACTTAGACACCTCATCAAGCCAACTCAACCTAGGACCTATTCTTAGTAATTTGCCATAACTAACTAAGACTTACCCAAACCCTAAAAATCAATGCCTACATTCTCTCTAACTGCATTCCCACATGCTTACAAGAAGCTTCCCAATCTAATCCATGTGGGTTAACGACATGAGATCTAGAGGAAACCAAGAGGATCTCCCTAGATTAAGTAAACCTAGGAAGTCCCACCTTGACCGATGTCGGTTACCCCTAACCGTCGCTGATTAAGCTATAATCGCCGTCGATTACCCTTTTAACCCCAAAACCACCTTATTCTTAAGGTTGGAAGTAAGTTGGAAGAAGCTTGGGGAAAAGATTGGAAAAGTTGGCGAACATTAGCAGATTCTAGTGAGAACATGCATGCAAGGAAGGAGATCAAGCATATTTTCCTGCACATAGCCATCCCAACCATGATCTAATCTAACCAAGCCAAGAGGAATTTACATGCAGCCCATATAGAATCTTTCCTTAAGTTAGTGATCATTTAAAACCTTCAAACCTCTCATCAACACCCCGATCCCTCACTCACAGGCATGTCCAGGACAAGAATCCAAGTAAGTTTAATGTCATACTTATATGGTTTATTTCATTTCATCATTATTTTATCACATATTGTTTACCTAGCCAATCCATTGACCTCCTCCAACACTTCCACCTCCATATACCCATTAAAAAATCACCAAATCCTACCCAACTCACCCAATACCTCACCCCAACCAACAAAAATCCTTTGTGAAATCACAAAGGAGACCTAAATCTTATTCTGTGGCATTCCCAGAACTCCACAGTAACTCAACACCGGTTAATCTTAACCACTGTTGGTCAGCCTTAATCGACATCAGTCTCTCTATTTTCCCATACAACCCAGAACGGAGACCTACCCACCAAATTTCATCTCACCCTCATTCACTTATGATCTACCTGAGACCTCTTTCAGACTTGCAGAGACCCAGAACCAGTTACTTGACCTTTAGATCTTATTCTAGCGTAGCTTGTTAGATTACATCTATTTCTTATTATGTTTTAAGTGAGATACCTAAATAATTTTGAATTAGAATAGGATTTACTTTTTTTATCGCATTAAAATTTTTTAAAATAGTGGACTGACAACCATCTAGGAAGTATCACACTTCCCGGATCTAGCATATGCTAGGAAGTTCACTGCACATATTGTCTAATTCCTTCTGGTGGTCTTCCTTTTATTACAGGTTTTTCCTCCTAGCCAAAAGGAAGTTCTCACGATCACCTGTGAATTCGGAAGTCATACACGTGCACAACAACCCTATCAACCAACATTTGAACAGGGTATTCCTCTTATGCCTCGTTACCCTATCTGTTTCATCAACACTTCAAAGAAACGATCTAACAATTAGGTGAAACAGGCGGGGTCAAACTTCAAATTTTTCCCTTTTGGAAAAATTTCCCAAAAAAATCCATGGGTCCACTACTCTTAGACACGTGACACCTTCTAGTTCATCTACAGGCTAAAGACCTGTCTTTTTCCTTCACATTTTCATATTGGGAAAATTTCCTAAAAACTCCCCACATGTTGCCGCTCCGAGACACATGTCACCTTCTAGTTTCTTAGGGGGATGCGCCACCATTTTTGCCTTTAAAATTAACATTGGGAAAAATCCCAATTTACCTCCGCAACCCCGCTACTCCACCATGCGCTTCTCCCTTCTCCTCCACGAGCCCGTGGGTTGGTTTGTGATTTTGGGTTTTTTGCAAAAAAAGGCTAAGTGCCAAGATTTCTCCGCGCACTTCTGCTTTGCCTTGACACGTGGCACTTCTCTATTAGATGCGGGCCTCCCTAGGGAAATTTTCCCCATTTACCTTCACCGAGCCATATCTCAAAAACTACAAGGAGTTAGGAGAAATTCCTTACCTTTCTGGAAAGGGGAGAGGATTCGCTATCTAATGAAGTGTTTCTAAGAATCCTTGATCCTCTTGGGAAGTGCCATATTTCAAATTACTCCAGACTGGACCATTTTCAAAGGATAACAACTCAAAAATTTCTAAGTCCAGACTTGAGATAAATAAGTAAAATTTTTGAGGGGACAATAGTGACTCTAGCTTGGGGACATGGCATGGATTGAACAGAGTGAAAACATGGCATGAAGGATCTAGAATATCAAGTTTTAAAACATATAACGTTGACCAGTGCCTTATCCATAGGGCCTTGTAGAGTCATGTACAATACTGAGGAAATAAATAAGGAAGGAAGGAAACACACCAACCAAAACCACACCAAGATAGAAAACACACTGAAACACACATAATAGAAAAGGGGAAACAAAAACAACTATGTTACAGGGTGAGGGACAACTCACTTTCACTGATGGTACAACATCAAATATTTCCCACTCATAGGAAATCCCAATGGATTTCCATCCAAGTATGATAAGAGAAAGGCATTCTCACCACAAGCTTCCTAATTTTGAAATGGACCCAACCACAAAGAATCGAAGTTACCATGGCTACCCTTTACCTCTCTCCTCTTGTCCCAAAGTAGGACAAAATCTCTAGATCTGAACTTCCTTGCTTTGGGTCTTCTATCAAAGAGATTCTTCACTTTCAGCTGATGTTCTTTAATTCTATCCACTACCTGGGATATGCTCTCTTTGATCTTCTCAAATAAAATGATCCACTTGTCAATTGAACTCTTTATTGGCTGTCTTTCACTATTTGGAGTAGCTTGAGAGCTAGCATTTTAATTGTAATAGGAATTTCTACTTTTAACTCCATATAATAGTTAAAAAGGTGACATTCCTATTGCCTTCTTAGGAGTGATCCTATCAACCCACAATGCATCATATAATTTTTTGTGCCAATTATTCTGATTCTCATCAACAAGCTTGTGGATAATGGTCACAATATTTTTGTTGCTTGACTCAGCTTGACCATTCCCTTGAGGATAGTAGTAAGAAGAATGAGCAAGAGAAATTCTGAATCCATAACAAAATTGTATCAATTCCTTCAAAGAGAAATAGGTAGCATTGTCTACTAAAATCTTCTAAGGAAGTCCAAAATGAACAATGATATTCTCTTTTATGAAATTGCAGATAACTTCAAAGCTAGCCTGTTTGGTTGGAATGGCTTCCACCCATTTGGTGAATTAGTCTGTGGTAGTGAGCACATAAGTATGCCCCGCACTAGAATGGGGATTCAACACGCCAATGAATTCTAGCCCCCATTGTTGAAATGGTTCTTTAATAATCACAAGTCTGAGAGGCAAAGACAGCTTGCTGTTGGTTTTTCCAACAAATTATTGACTAAGCTTTACATTTAGAAATTGAGCTCTGAGTATCAACAAAAAGAGAAGGCCAATAATATCTACCTCTGAGAATTTTTTTTGTAGTCACCATGGCTGAAAAGTGTCCACCACAAGCTTGATCATGATAGGCTTTGAGGATTTTTTCTTATTGTTCTTTGTCAAAACATTTGACAAAACAACCATCTACCCATTTCTTGTAGAGCGCATGATTCCAAATCACATATTTGGCTGATTTCAACTTGAGATTTCTTTGCTTCTTGTAATCTAAATGAGGAGGCTAGTCCCCATAGGTAAGGAAGAAAGTGGTGTCTACATACCATTCCTATGTAGTGTTCACAAAGGGAACTTTTGGGCAATCTTCTAAGAAGGTTGTGCAAGTGTCATATCTTTCTCCAAGCTGAACTTTCAGAGATTCATCTTCAGCAATCAACTTGCACAAACCATTTCCTTTAACCAGATTATAGGGCTTAATATCCATGTCATACTCTTGGATCCTTGCAATCCAATTTCCTCTTTTGGCTCTGGGATCTTGCTGTGTCAAAATGGACTTGATTGCACTTGCGGGGACCATCACCATGGTGTAAGAGTTGAGTATGTAAAATCTGAAATTCTTCACGGCCTTGACCACGGTGTATGCATGCTTCTCCAATTGACTATAATTTAGTTCATGCATCCTCAAAGCGCAGCTCATGAAAGCAATAGGTGCTTTCAATCCTTCATCATTCTTCTAAACTAGGACAACAGAAAGAGTGTGCTCCTAGGCATAAGAGTACATGATGAATTCCTTGCTGAAATCTTGAGATACCAGCATTGGAGTTCTGGTAATGGCCTTCTTGATTTCTTCAGATGCTTATTTTCCTTCACTACTCCATTTGAAACCCATTCGAGGATTCATCATACAGGTGATATGCTTTGTTAGTTCAACAAATTTGGGCACAAAGTGGCAAAGAAAATTTACCTTCCCAAATAATGAGTGCTCTCCTTTCTTGCTGGTGGGAAGAGATAGTGCTCGAACGGCACTTACCCTCTTAGGGTCAATATGTGCTCCATGCTTATTCACGATGTGTCCCAACAAATTTCCTTCTATGACTCCAAATATACACTTCTTGGGATTTATATAAATGCCATGCTTTCTACATCTTGCAATAATATGCTCCAAGTGGAAGATATGCTCACTTCCCTTCTTTGAAAAAATGGTTAAGTCATCAATGTATATGACGATAAAATGTTTGATATATTTGAAAGCTAGGTCCATAGCTCTTTGGAAGGTGGCTCCCGCATTGATTAGGCTAAAAGGCATCCTGTTATAAGAAAAATTTCCCTAAGGAGTTATGAAAGCCATCTTGCTATAATCTTCTTCAGCCACTTTAATTTGATTATACCCTGAGAAGCCATCAAGAAAAGAAAGCATCTTATATCTATTAATTTCTTGTAGGATATGATCCATGATTGGAAGAGGGTAATTGTCCTTGAGAGATGCCTAATTCAGATTTTTGAAATCTACACATATTCTAATCTCCCCATTTTTCTTTCTGACTAGTACAATGTTGGCCACCCATGTTGAGTGGTGAATAGGGAAAATGATTCTGGCATTCAAAAACTTGTTCACTTCTTCCTTGATAACATCAACAATCTTTGGATTATAGGTTCTTTGCTTCTTCCTGAAGGGCTTAGGATCCTTCTTTAGAGGAATGGAATGATGCATTTCCTTCGGTTGAAAATATTTGAGCTCATCGTAAGAGTAGGCCAGCACATTAGAGTATTTTTTAAGCAAAGCAACAAACTTCCTTTTCTCTTCAAGTGAGCAGCATTTTCCAATGTTGACCATCCTTAGATCTTTAGAAGTCCCAATGTTTTCCTTGTCAAAATTAGATGGACAGTGAGATGATAGCTTTTCTTTTTCACAAATAAATATGTCATGCTTGTCAAACAAGTCCTCCAGAGAGACTAGACCTTTGGGGATATTGTTACCTTTCATTCTGATAATGCCTTCATCATCCACTATTTCAATTTCATCTGATGCATCCTCGGCCACAACTTCTCTATGTGGATTAACACTTCCCTCAAAGAAGAGATTATTGAAGTTATCTCTTTGCTCCAAGAAGGCTAAAATCTTAGTGTCATCATTGAAATCTTACTAGTGATCTACGTTATAAGGTACACTTGGTCTAAACACCATCTCAATGATTATTTTTTCCTTTCCAAAAGAAGGATGAGGAGTCAATAGGGATGCTAATAATAAAAGAGAATCAGCTCTTTCATTTTGCTATCTTGGGATGGCTTCAATAGAGAATGCATCAAATAATTTAATGCAATCCCACACTCTATTCCTGTAATTCCTGAGCCTTGGGTTCTTCACCTAGTATTGTTGGCAGATTTTCTTCACTATCACTTCTGCATCATCAAGGCATCTCAACTTTTTGATTCCCATGTCTTCCGTTAAACTTATGCCCAAGAGAAGAGCTTCATATTCTGTTGTATTGTTGGTGTTGTCAAACTATAGTTTGTATGCAAAAGGATGCATCACATTGGAAGGAGTACAACACAACACCATCCCTTGAGTCTGCTTTGCAATGACTTCCATCAAACTCCATTGTATAGAGCTGATATTTCTCTGATTCCGACGAAAGTGAAAAGTCTTCTTCTCATTGTGAAGTAAGGAAATAGTTTCCTAATCCATAATCTTGAAAGAGGATATTAGCTCTTGGGTCACTGGAACTTCTTACTATAAACTTCACTTTTCTTACCAGAAGCAACCTCTTCATCTCACCCTTTACTGGAATAGTTTCAGATGTCCAATCCATATTTATCACTCCACCAAGGTCTCTACAAAAAATTCTACTCAAGAGCATGCAAAAAGATGCTTGAATGCCTTCCAATAAGATGGTTAGAAGTACTTTCTTATTAGGGTATTCAGCCAAAGCCACTTGTGCATCTTTTAACCTTCCTACTAGTGGTACTTGCTTGGATTCCATTAAGTAATAAGCTCCGTTAACTCATGTTAGTGTTAGGATGAGAGCATTGGCAACTTTGAGTGGCATTACGTTATCAAAATCTTCGGAGTCAATGATGCAATTGTTGAGCTCAAAACCATTCATGAGAAGATATAAGTAGAAGGGTTTCACCTTATCTATTTTGGAAGCACTTAAAGCCAACATGTTTTTATAAGGTGGTGTAGATGGTGTTGGGAGCATACCTTTATAATTTGAACTTGGAGGTATAGAACTTCTGCTCTGAACAACATTGATTAATCTATTAAACTAAGTAGGGTGTGTTTACAAGTATTCAATCTTTGAGAGCTGCACTTTGGTCTTACTTGCATGTTCCACAAAATAAAATGGGACAATTTTTGATGAGGGGGAAGTTCCTGGAGTGAGGGAAGGTTTACATGGTAAGGGTATTTGAGGAACTTTGGCTGAATTAGGATAGACTTCATTGGAGGGAGGAGTTTTTTTAATAACTTGTGAGCTAGAAGAAGGAAAAGGTGACTTACTAGATATAACAACATGATCTCGAGCATCCATTTGGCTTGGTTTCATTTTGGATGAATCCATTAAGGGTGGTAATGGTGAGCCTTTGCTAATGATCTTCTTTTGTGTGGTTGCTGGAGTGGGATATTCTTTAGTTTTCTTTTCCTCTTGACCCACAGATGGTAGAGCATCTTTCTTAGATTGAGCTCGAGTGAAGACAACACACGAGAATCTTGGGGATTTCTCTTCTTCTTCCCCATCATCCACAAACTCAAACAATCCATTGTGCATATAACATTCTTCAACTTTGAGGTAGCCTTCATAATCCTCTGCTATTTCTCCTTCAATTTCATTAATTTCAGCATCCTCTCTTAATTCTCTTATGTCATAGATAATATTTATAGGGTGTGCTTCAAGGGAAAGTTGGCGAGGAGGTTGTGCAATTGTTTATCTATCAGGGAAGTTTGGCCTCCTTAGAGCATTTCTCATTATCATTTGGGACATTTGTTTCTTTAAGGAA
This sequence comes from Taxus chinensis, assembly GCA_019776745.2. Lineage (NCBI taxonomy): Eukaryota > Viridiplantae > Streptophyta > Pinopsida > Cupressales > Taxaceae > Taxus > Taxus chinensis. The sequence continues at coordinate 390,358,326 of CM034155.1, forward strand.
AACAGATCATTCACCATTTTCTGGAACATAGGATCTTTAGTTACTGAATCCAAACTCTAACCCTTCTACTTCCCATTTGGTCCTTTCACCTTTCCAGAGAGGATTAAGTCATCATCAGTTTCAATGGAACATTTTTGATCTTCCCTCAGTGTGTTTGGTTGGGATATTTTGAGGAAGAAACCAACTTCTAGTGGTAAGGCACTGATGAAGAATCTTCTTAGGTGGTTCTCAGGAGGTAGCACATCTTCAGGAGCTCTTCTTGTTAGTCTTTCAAACCTTACTACAAAGTCCCTCATGGATTTAGATATTTCTTTCTCTATTTATACTAATTTCACCAGCACCTCTTGACCATCTTTAGTGCTATTAAATCTGTTTTCAAATGCTTTTCTAATATCTTCCTAACCCGTAATAGATCTTTCAAGAAGCATATAAAACCATTCACCAACTTTCTCTTGGAGTGACTCCACAAAAATTCTAACCCACACATCTTCATCTTCAAAACCTAAAACACCACAAGCTATGATGAAGGTTGCTACATGTTCTTCAGGGAGTTGGGAGCCATCTCCTTTGAATTTGGGAAAATTATTTCTCAAACCTCTTAGCAAATCATGGAGTATTCGTGGGAGAGAAAGTGGACTAGTATTTCTTCCCCATGGTACATTGGGTGCACGTGATTCATGTTCATTATCAGCTATTCTAAATTTTTTTTGGCTTCTTCAGCAGCTAGGGCTACTTCTCTTTCCTCTATTGCAGGTTGGAGTCTTGTAATTTCTTTAAGTTGAGACCTAATCTCTTCCTCTCTATCAAAACGAGCTGTAACCTCTACTTCTTCTCTCTCCAACTCCTCAGAAGTAGGTTCAATCACTCCTCCTTGCCTCATCTAGAGAGTATACCTCCTATCAGCCAGCTTGAAAGTTTATTGTCTTCTCTGGAGGTGCTGGAATTTGTCTTTTTTTGCTCTTCCAACTAAAAAGTAGGTTCTTCTCCTCAGTCCAAAATCTTTGTAGTAACAGAGTAATGTTTTACACTCTACCTACTATGCCAAATAGCCTCCGTCTGGTATAAAATGATATCTTCTTTGATATGAAATAATGAAGAAGGTCTTAAAACCTTGTGGTCATTTTAGGGTGCAGATGTTACAAACTCTGCCCCACGGTGGGTGCCAAAAACGGTTGGCTAGAAAATGTCTTTTGGAAAAATTTATAGATTTTAAGCCAACATTATGGGAATGTAAGTCCCTCTACATTTGAATGGCGTAGTTCCCATTGTTTAGCATGAAAAACTGAAGGATTTTAATGGTGGTTTTTCAACCAGAGATCCATAGGGGCACTCCACTGACACTATGGAAAACCTGTAATTTCTTGCTAGGGTAAAAAATAATCCAAGTATGTGAAAGGGAGTGGGAAATAAGGAAAGAAGGTAAATGACACAAGTATAATATCATATTCCTATATGAATTGATCAGAAAGTTTGTAAAATGCATTAACTAATATAAAAAATACAAATTTGCAATTTCTGAGCACAAGAAAGAATAAAACACGTTCGTCACAAAGCATGAATCAATTTCTCCATTGGGGGGACATACAATTCCTTAAATTTTATTGATCTCATAGTTTAAACTTGTACAGAAGTGGGAATAGAAGAAAAATGCAAAGGAGGATAATAGAGGAAGACTGATTGTCATTTTTTTCCATCTGTTCACAAAAATGTGCTTCTAGTTTTCTTATTTGATTGCCACCTCCACGAATGACATTGAAGGGTCATTATATTCCCCAACTTCAAATGGTTACCAACCTATAAATTATCCATGCCTCTTCAAATTTCATCCTTGCGAATAAAAACACCCATGTCGTGTCAAAAACCAGATCTTACAAGCAAGCGTTACACCTGATTTGCTAGTTTGAATATAACATGTTATATTTTCTCCATGTGTTTGGATCTTGGGACATTGTAAACAATTTTGATCATTTCCCCTCTTCTAGATTCCTCTACAGCAAAGAAAATGCTTCTTACGAGCCAAAAATGATCTTCTGTGTGCAAAAATGCATTTAATATTTCAATTTTCCAGTTTACATATGAACCGTTTGATCCTTTGCCCTAATGGCTTTGAAATCGGGCCATCCACGTGGTAGGAGAACATTGGAGAAAATTTAGGAGGAACCTATTTTTATTTTTTGCATGCCAGAGACATTTTCTTGATTTTCTCCCACAAAACTCCATCAAAATGTAAAATTGAAGTGTTCATCATGTAGATAATTTCAACAGATTTCCATTGATATCAAAAATGCAAAAAACTAAGTTTTGGTTCGAAATATATGGCCTTCTAAAGATTTAGGGAAAAAAAGGTTAAAACTGAGTCAAAATTAGGGTTGGCGGGGTCAAACTTGAAATTTTTCCCTTTTGGAAAAATTTCCCAAAAAACTCCACAGGTTTACCACTCTGAGACATATGGCACCTTCTGGTTCGTTTGCGGGATGAAGACCTATATTTTTCCTTCACATTTTGATATTGGGAAAAGTTCCTAAAAACTCCCCGTGCCCCGCCACTCTGATACACGTGGCACCTTCGTGTAGCTTGGGGGGATGCACCACCATTTTTTCCTTTGAAATTTACATTGGGAAAAAATCCCAATTTACCTTCACGCCCCGTCCCTCCACCATGCGCTTCTCCCTTCTCCTTCCCGGGCCCACGGCTCGGTTTGTGACTTTGAGTTTTTTGTAAAAAAGAGATGAGTGCCAAGATTTATCCCCAAGCTTCCACTTTTCCTTGACATGTGGCACTTCTCTATTGGATGTGGGCCTACCTAGGGAAACTTTCCCCATTTACCTCTGCTAAGCCATAACTCAAAAAATACAAGGATTTAGGAGGAATTCCTTACCTTTCTGGATAGGGGAGAGAATTCTCTATCTGATGAAGGTGTTTCTAAGAATCCTTGATCGCTTGGGAAGTGAAAGATTTCAAAATAATCAGACTGGACCATTTTCAAAGGGTAATAACTCAAAAATTTCTAAGTCCAGACTTGAGAAAAAGAAGTAAAATTTCAAAGGGACAACAACTATGAAGAAGGAAATACATTAAGGGAATATAGAAATGAAAACCAACTCTAAATGGCAACACTTTCTTATTACAAACACCAAGAAGACTTCTTTATAGTAGGGCTTCAGCCTACTCTTGTTGAAGTAACTAGGTAACCGTATTCCATCAAGTGTCTCTAACTGACTAATCCGAAAATAACCAGATTATTACGACCTGATCTCGGACCCTTATAGGCTTTAATTATTTGCCGATAATTTAATCCTTTTAAGTAATCAATTTAAAAATAATTCAAAACAATAATGACAATTGCACACAGATTGATTACGGAGTTCGGCAATTGCCTACGTCTCCGGGTTCGTGATCGAACCGTTCCACTAGTCAAAACTTGTAAGTTACAATAGTAATTTCACAAGAAAACCTAATGGAATTTTACTTGCCTATCAGTACACCAAACCTTTGGATGACAAGGGTGAAAAATAGCACTCGACTTCCACCTTCTTGATGCATAATCTCCTTCGGTTGTGATCGGCCTTCCGGACGCAAACAATGCGAAGCTAGCACTCTGGTCGATAATCCAGGATTTACAAGTAATTGGTGTGGCGCTATGGGCCTAGTTACACAACACGAGCTTATTATTTGTTAAGCTTGTTGTGGACACATTACACAACATGAGCTTATTATTTTTTAAGCTTGTTGTGGACACATTACACAACACGATCTTATTATTTGTTAAGCTTGTTGTGGACACACCGGTGCAACGGAGACACCAATCCCGAGCTTATTATTTGTTAAGCTTATTTGCGGGATGTGTCGACAAGTATTGTCTATCGGCCTATTATTTTAGGCAATATTAGATGGAATATTTGTGATTGGGAGTGAAATGTAAACTACCCAATAGGCCCATAGCGCCACACCAATTACTTGTAAATCCTGGATTGTCGACCAGAGTGCTAGCTTCGCATTGTTTGCATCGGGAAGGCCAATCATAGCCGAAGGAGATTGTGCATCACGAAGGTGGAAGTCAGGTGCTATTTTTCACCCTTGTCGTCCGAAGGTTTGGTGTACTGATAGGCAAGTAAAATTCCATTAGGTTTTCTTGTGAAAGTACTATTGTAACTTACAAGTTTTGACTAGTGGACTGGTTCGATCACGAACCCGGAGACGTAGGCAATTGCCAAACTCTGTAATCAATCTGTTGCAATTGTCATTATTGTCTTGCATTATTTTTAAATTGATTACTTAAAAGGATTAAATTATCGGCAAATAATTAAAGCCTATAAGGGTCCGAGATCAAGTCGTAATAATCTGGTTATTTTCAGATCACTGACAAGCACCTTATTTAAGTATATGCATGATAATATACGGTCCCAACTAGTGCACTTTAAGTTTTTCTTGATGGCACATAAAATTGAACTCATAAAGAAGCACCATTTGTCCCATCTCAAGATTTTTTTCCCTGATGTGCCTGTCATGCCATGCCTTCTACTTGACCTTTTCCTACTTCTGACTCCAATGTGTTATTTCTCATCTCTCATCCAACTTTATCAATGTTTCAATTATTTATTCTAGGGCATTCTCATCATCTAGATCTCCTGCGTGTGTAATACGCAAAGAAGGTAACGTGAATTCAATAGGAAGAACTGCTTCCGAGCCAAACACCAAATGAAATAGTGTGGCTTTATTCAACCTCTTTAATGTTGTTATATATGCCCAAAGAATGGAAAAAACTTTATCATCCCAATATTTCCTTCCAAAATCACAAACGTTTGTCAATGTCTAGCTCAAAATCTTATTGAAGGCCTCAATAGTCCCATTTTCCTAAGGAGGATAGGGTGTAGTCTTATGATGCACAATCATAAATTCATCCAAGAGTATCATGATTGTCTCATTCAGAAAGTGTGTACCGATATCACTTGTCAATATTAGTGGGCATCCATACCTTATAAGAATATTTTCCCATAAGAACCTAGCTACTGTAGCTGATATATAATCCTTGGTAGGTGTTGCTTCTGTGCACCTTGTAAGATAATATTTATAAGTGATGATGTAACATGATCCATTTCTATGCCTGGCTGGTGAAACAAGACACACAAAGTCTATAGCCCATTTCCCAAAAAAAAATTCACAGGAATAGGTCTTAAAGGTATTTCATCTCTATTCCAAAGTTTACCAATGCATCAACAATGATCACATGCCTTACAATATGCTCTACAATCTTGGTAGAGGGTCTCCCACCATAATCTAGTGACTAAAATCTTGCATGCAGTGGTGTCACCTAAATAATTCCCACCTGCTATACGACCATGGGAATCCTCCATGATGTTTTTTCACTCTTTCTCTAGTACACATTGACATAATACTTCATCTCGGCCTAACTTGTATATGTCACCTCTAATCAACATAAAAGGTGCCATGTGAATTGTAAGTTGTTTCTTCTCTACGGATTTCATTCCTTCTGGCGTCATACCTGTACGTAAAAAGATACCAACATCCTCCGATTCCAAAGGCACACATTGTAACCTATAAAACTATACATCAAAATTTTTATCTTCAATTGTTTGCACATCCTCCCCTAATTGAATTCTTGATAAGTGATTTGGGCCAGAATTACATTTCCCAAGTTTTACCACAACTCTGAAATCAAATTCTTGGAATAATATCACCCATCAACATATGTGCCCCTATAAAATGGGATTGTTTACCAAGTATTTCAATGCCATGTGATTGGTGTAAACAATGAATGGTGTTGCTAGAAGGTATTTTTTGAATTTATGTAGTGCATAGATCATAGACAAGGGTTCACACTCAGTAGTTGTATAATTATGCTCTACACGAGTTAAATTTCTACTATAAAAATAGAAAGGATGGTCTAAAATACCTTCTCCAAGCTGAGATAACACTGCACCAATGGTCGTGTCAGAAATGTCCACATGTATATGAAATGGTTTGTCCGATGAGGGAAAACACATAATAGGTGTTGTAGTAAGTATCTCCTTCAATGTCTCAAATGCACAGTGTTGTGGTTCTACCCAAATAAATTTCCCTGTTCCTTTTAGTAACCCTTCCAAGGGTGCAAAAACCTTAGCATATCCTTTGATAAATTTTCTATAATACCCAGTGTGACCCAAGAATCTACGCACCTCACTCTAAACTAGTAGACTGTTTAAGTTTGCATAATAATAAAAACCTTAGTTGGATCTACTAACAAACCTTCCTTGCAGATGATGTGCTCTAACAGAGTGCCAAAAGGTGTAGAAAACATGCACTTCTTAATTTTCAAAGAGATGTGTAACTATCTATATCTTTCAAACATTAAGTGTAAATTGTCATAATGATCCTTAACCAGTCCCTACACCATCCAATCATCCAAGTAAACCTGCAAGTGAATAAAATCCTGGAATGCTTGAACAACTATTCATGAAAATACAACAGGTGCAATTTTTAGACCAAAGGGCATCACAATATATGGAAAAATTCCCCATTCAGTAGTGAAAGTTGTTTTTTCTTGATCCTTCAGTGCAATCCAGACCTAATGATACCCAGAGAATCAATCTATAATAGAATAGATTTTTCTCCCTATAATGCCTTATAATATATCCTCTATGAAAGGTGTAAGAAAAGGATCAATCACACATGCAACATTCAGTTCTTTGTAATCCACACAAATCCTAATCCGACAATATTTATTTATATTGATAACCATGGGGCTAACCCATTCTATTTCTTCTAAGGGCTTGATGATGTCAGACTTCAACATTTTGTCAATTTATTCTTTAACTTTTGCACACAGGTTAGGGTTCATCATGTAGGGTCTCTTCTTGACCATGCACACACGTTCCTAAAGATTGATATTCATTTCTCCTAATGACACATGAACTCCTTTTAATTCATGGTAACCCCTAGGGAATAAATCCTGAAATTCATGGAGCAAATCCACTATCTTTGTCACTTTAGATTCAAACTAATAATCTCCAATTATTGCCTCCTTAGGTTCAACATTCGTACCAATTTTAACTTTCTTTGTCTCCATAGGTTCATGATAGGTGTGCGTGTTGTTATCCGTAATTTCCAAAACCTCACACGTACCTTTTGAATGATCTATATACATATTTTATACTTCTTCATCATCCACTCTGTAGACCATATTTCTTTTTGCTTTCCTAAGGAAAAATTTCTTAAGTAGCATGGCATCTGTCTCAGCTTCTTCATCAAAGCACACCCCTGAGTCATTCTCATCAAATAACTCATGGATGAGTTCTTCTTCCTTTGCACTATATCCCATAGTTAAATGCTTTATAACCCTTAATGCCTCTTCTACTAGAGGGTTATTATAGAAGTAGTGAAAATTTTGGACCATTCCTATAATCGAATCCTGGCAATTTCTAGTTTCTCTATGTAGCTCCGCATATACATACCAAGTTTGTGCATAGCCTTGTAAAGTGGAATAAAGTTTGTGTACCCATAGAAAAGGTGGTAAATATTCCTTCCCCTCTATCAAGATCCTCTCAAACTATTAAACGTGATGTTGAATAGATTGATTACCATGAAAAGTGCATATTTGAGTAGGTTCATTGCTCCTGGAAAACCTAGTTGTTAGAGTAATCCTGACTTCATTCTATTCTACAAGATTATCCCTGTGAACCACCCACCAGTGTGTTGTTATCCCGCGCAAGGTATATGCTAACATATTTATTCTTTCAAATTTTTCTATCCACTATTCCTCCATGGCACGCAAGAATACAATAGGATCTCCTTCTTCAGTGTACTGAGGTATAGATTTGTTACCTATCCTCCTGATACAACGAGGTTTGATTTTCAATGCAAATGCACTTATTACTTCATGCCCAACCATCTCATAAGTACATGATCCCAATTATCAAAAGTAATACTTATAGTATCACTAATAGACTACACATCTTGCCACTTAAGACTTCATTCCTTAGATGGCTCGAGTACTTATAGGTCCTGAATGGAGCGTACATAAATCCTATTCAGATCTTACTCACTCAAAGGATCAACATAGGGAACAGATTTCACATCTGTTAAAGGGATAATCTCTCTTTCCTCATTGTTATCAAAACTTATATATCCCTTGTTTAACTGGAGATCAACATTATTCGCGTAACACCAAGGGCACCCAAGTAGAGATGGGAAACTATCTTCTTCTATAAGCACTAAAACCTAAAAATCCCCCATGAACTTGGACCCTTATAAAATAATGGATGCATCTTTTAAAACTCTGATAGGAGTGGCCTTAGTTCGATTAGACATAAAAAATACATTAGAATATCATTTTAATGAAGGTCTCCCCATTTGTACCCATGCATATAAAGTAATAAAATTTACCTTCGCGCATGTGTCAATCAATAGATTACTCAAGATCTATCCATCAACAACAACATTCAGAGTGATCTCCTTGTCATAATCTAAGCTATGTGGGGGAAGATTTGCATGTAGGATCTAACTCCCATTCTCAATATTTACACATGGAGTGTTTCCCTTTAGTCAAATCCCTAGTAATGGAATGATATTCTCTTGGTGCAACATTCTCCATACCTCCTTCAAGTAATCAATATATAACTGGATTTTCTTTGTTTCCTTCTTTTGTTCCATCTTCTATGAATGCTTCTTTAAACATTGTATTTCCCCTTGAAGTTCTTTGAGTTCTTCAATGGTATCCTGATAAACCTCCTTCTAGTGGACAAGATTATGATACCTTACATGAAAAACTTCCTCCTTAGTGATGGTAGGCTTCTGCTGTTATGTTTCTCTAGCGCACACAACTTCAACGCTTGTAGTGATCTTCACAAGTAATACCTAAGGTTCTGGTTCCAAATTTGTCATCCATTGATTTTCCACATTGCATTTTATCCTAACCTTCCATCTGCCCTTGTTCTCCTATTTATGTTTCTTGCTAAGATGCTCATATAGATCTAGGCATTCCTCATAGCTATGGTTCTTCCCACATAAATAACATGTAATATTTCAAGGACATTCATTCCTGTAGTGGTTAGGTGATCCGCATGTAAAGCATGTTATACGAGGGAATTCGCTCCATCAACCACCATGGCCTTGACCTCAAAATCCACCACAGTATCCTCGACCTCGACCATGTACTCCTTCATAGTGCCACTCTATCCAATCATAGTGCGCTTGATTGTGATTCTAATCTTGATGCTCAATTTTACCCTTACAGCTATCTAATATTCCTATTTGTCACAAACCAATATCTATAACATCATGGATCTGACCAATAACCCTTCAGTCTTGTTTATTTACGAGTTGTGGACCAAACAATATTACAATAGCATGATACATTCTTCCTTATTGTGCATTATAATAATGGGAAGCGGTTGGAGTTGTGGTTCAGGATACATATCTAACAGTATAGCAATAATGAACATATTATACTATGGGGGGAACTATTTTTTCTGTTCCCTTCAACTTCAGAGTTTGTACACCAAATCCCAGTGTGCGTCTCATGTGTTGAATTCATCGATAGTTTCTCCAACTGATTTGTCATAGTTGCAATTTGTTCTTCAAAGAATGGGCTTCTTCAAGTGCTTTACACGGATCAGTTTATGTATTATGTGAAAATTCCCTTCTAAAATTTTTGATCAGACCTCTAATTAACCATTGTGTATAGTGGCTTGCGTGAATATCATAATAAAGCTTAGATAAAATTATTTTAAAATGGGCATCATACTGCTAGAAACTCTCACTAGTGCCTTGCTTAATATCCTTGATCATTCTTATACTCTTCTACTCAAATTCAAGGATATAAAACTCTTTAAGGAATGCATATATTAATGTTGCATAATCTAGGAAAGCTTGATTAGGGTAAAACTTCCTATAGTAATTATGTGTGTGTCCCTGCAATGTAGTTACAAATTGACTTGCCTTGTGCTCAAAATCCATGATCCCTTTTGGGCACCATAATATATCACACATGTGCACATGTTCATCAACATATTCTATGCCCCTATACTTAGGAAGACAAAGATACATCTCCATGTAAATATTCTGGGGTTGGTGCAGACCCTTCCCACATGATTGATAACCTCTTGTATTTCCTTTACCTCTAGATCCAACAAAACTAGAGAAACCTATACCCCCTGGTCCTCCACCTGTAGCCAAAAGTAGACTTAAAGATGCACTTCCATGCATCCCAATATTAGTACTGTATAGAAATTTTATAGTTTTTATGGTGGTACTATTCCTAGAAGTGAGCCCCAAATTCTGTGCACTCTAATTCTTTATAGATGATGCACCTGAAAAGGTACCTCTAAACAACAATGAAGACATTTTCCCTACCATAGATGTACTTGCTATGTGACTTACTCCTACTTCCCTACTGTCAAAATTAGTTTCTTGACTATTGGATGTACTAGATAATGAAAAACCAAATGTAAGGGCTAGGTTGTCAAATAGATTTAGATGTGCATTTTTGTCCCACGTCATCTTTCCTAGCATACTCCTCTGTGAGGCCGAGGAGGGTTCCCTGTCATGATTTCCGAAATGGGGGAGTTCCTGATGCTTTGTCTCCATGCCTTCTGCGTGAGCTCCAAATCCTTCATGATCCATCTCTCTCCTCAATGCCATCTTCTCTGTAATGTCATGTTGTTTCTCTATCTCCCTCTTGCATGCCTCATTTTACTTAAGCCGCCTTTATTCTCTCTACCTTTATGCTGCTAGGTCTACCATAATTCACTAAACCTTCTCCTGCCCCCACACATGGTAGGGTTTAGCTATCCATTGACTTTTCCTCTAAGTTTAGGGCTACCATCAAGATCTTGATCACCAGTGGAATGCCTTGCAAGTAAGTTCCCTTGGGATACCATAAAAACTTGAACCTAGCTACCTCTAGGAAAGAATAAATGGAAATTGAGTACTCCAGAATATAGCTATTCAAAACACAATGGAACTAAGTATCGATAATGCATGTCCAAATAATATCACCATCATACAGGGCCTAAAATTATTCCTATGTCTAAACAAGTGTGCGATACCTCCAATTCTATTTAGATGGATAAGAAACTAGCCACTCATATAGTTCTACTAGGAAATAGCAAAGAATATCTCATATAAACATTCATATAGATTTGTTTCCACCCACGTGTATGCATAAAACTTAGATCCAGTACTGAACCCCCGTGCATACTCTTTTTCTAGATATTTTATCCACTCCTCAACACTTTCTAGGGTCAACCAGTATGTATTCAATACAAAGCATCCTGAAAACAAATGAAAAAGAGGTCCCGACAATGGAACCAATGATGCAACCTATAAATTACCATGAATAACCTACGCACACTACCACATAACCCGGCCTAAGATGAGTGGTCAAATAAATCACGCAAAGGTATCGGGCCTCTCCTTACAGTTGTTTGTGGAGGATGTGAACATGATGAATATATAATGCTTTCATATCCATAAATAGATAAACATTCCATAAAGCATATTCCAGATGTAGATCTTAAAGAATCATGAATCAAATGATAAACATAATGAAATCAATCATGTAAGAACTAGTTACAGTCATGTTTAACACCATTATTCACCCAATATACTCCATTATAGTAAAACACAGTAAATACATAAGCTTCATATAATAAGTAGTATCATAAATTTATGTGCATATCAGTTTTGGCATCATAATTCCACAATATCTCATACACATCATCTCTCTAACTACAAAGATTAATACATATTTATAAAGGTGGGGAATTTTCCTTCATCGTTTATGCACTTCCCAAAATAGGTTGCATGCTTAACATAGTCATGTGCGTTAACAATAAAATGAACACATGTAAGTTCTCTAATAATAGATCTCTTACAGTTAACTGGTAGTAGTAATCCTTTATTAACTCAAACTCATGCATGGTTCTTAGAAGACAATATTCCCAAAATAGAATGTTTGTGTCACACAAGTCTCCATCCCATTGTGTGCTCTGTACATTGTCTCCAAAAATAGCTCGTAATCATGAAAATGGCTAAGTCTCGAATCAATATGTCTTTCGCACACATTTCCTTCCTATCCTTCCTCACCTTCAAATATTCCTTTCTCTCACATGTGAATCTTCTATGTTCCCTCTCCTTAGTGTCATATTATGTCTGCTCAACAATACAAATAAGCATGCATGTATAAGACAAATTTTAAATTACATAAACAATGTAGAAGCTATAAAGCAAGTAAACACATAAGAAGACAATGTAGGCCACACAAAGGGGGTTGAAAACATGAGACACCACTCACAGTGTTACAAGAAAATCAAGGCCGAAATGACCACAAAAAAACAAGTGTGCATAAAATGCAAAGGGAAAAGCCCGTAAAAAACAAAAAACAATAGCAGACAATGCAATAAACATGTATGGAAGAAAACATACCTACATGAAAAATGATGCACATAAAACACCCATTAGCATGTTAGCAATATAAAATGTATGTCATAGCATGTGTAAACAAAGAAATTAGTGTTCTATGAATAAAAATAAAATAATCACACCTGTAGTGTACTGATGTGGATGCCCCCAAGAGTTGATGTAGGACTGGTACTGGTCTAAGAATCCATATTGCGTGTAATGGATCTGTATAATCTACGATCACAACTAGAAAATAAAGTTAATGTGTAATTTTTATGGTAAAAGTAATGACACAAAATATATCTATCCAGCATGTGTAATAAACTAAACATGTACAAGTAAATGCAAGCAAGTGTATCTACAACATAAGAATGTAGTATGTTATGGATGGATGGAATTAAATGCAGAGTGGATGATAGGATCCATGTTATACTCAAGTGAATGGAAGTGTATTCCATGAGGTTCATTTGTTTATGCCCCCTCAGCAGTCAAGATTGAACTGTAAACAAGATTTTTTCATTGGGAAATGGTTAAACTATGTGTTGTGTGTAGCACATTGTGATGAGTTTGCAATGATGAAATGTGACATAGATATGTGGAGGGTGAATGTGTGATCATTTATCCTAAATCATATACCATAGTTAAATTATGGAAAGAGAGATTATTTAGCCTACAGTGTATATCACTAACTGATGCTAGAAGAAGTGACCCTATATCCCAAAGCGTATATCACTAATCTAGCAAAAAAACATAAGAAAGAGTGGGAATGGTCAAATATTTGAGTGTGATTTGGTATATTTTTACTATATTCCCTTAAAAATTGAGTATGGACCATGAGATTAGAGTGTGTCATAGGGAAATGAGTGCAGTTCATAGAAGTAGATGAGTAGAATGTATAATATGTTGACTAGACATAGTGTGATAGGTAAGGCGTGTAATGTGTAATGTGTAATGGTCAAGATGATATTTAAGGTATAATATATGTATATGGTTTGTATGATGTATATAGGACAAAGTATAAGATGTAGGATGCAACGTGTATGATGTATGAAGATGTGCAATGTGTATAGCCTATAGTGCAGTATGTGGGGTTCAAGTGTATAGGATGCCCTCAACAGTCAAGTGTGGATCAAAAAACAATATCGTTTCATCGGGTAATGATGATGTTGGTAGTGTATATAACTATGTGTATGCTAAAAGGTTGATGTGTGATAATGTGAGTATGAAATGTGTGTTAATGCTAGGGTATGGGGATAGATTTCATTCCCCCAAATGTACGTTGGCAAATAGACTATCTGATAAAAGTAAAGGGTGAAGGTATGCCACCCAATGTAGGTGGTGAAGGTGTGTAACCATACTATAATTACATTGATATATGAGATAAACATTGCGCAAGTGAGTGAATTCTATGTGCATGTGAGGGATAAGCATACTACGGCTTGTGGTGTAGAAAAATGTGTAGGTGATGGAGATCCATATAAAGCAGAACTTGGTGGTGATGAACAATGATGTGGAATACATGAGGTGGTGACCTATGACTAGATACAGTAATTATCCTAGGAATAGAACTATGTCGATGTGTAGGACTAGCAGAGCAGTGAGGTGTCGTAGATTTCATGTGAATAGGTGAACTAGTTGTAGATTGAGCTTTAAGTAACATGGAATGTGACGTACTAGATGAATTAGGAGATGTATTTACCAGTGCTCGAAGAGATGAAAACAATGAAGTATATGGAGGAACATCGTCAATAGAAATGACATGATTGTTGTGACTGAATTTAAGTCACAAATGATTCAGAGATATGATTTACTTATACTTAGGAATCTAATTAAGGCCTAGAAGCATGTCACAAGCATCGATTGCTTGTCCAACTAGGAAAGGTACAAGCATAGTAAGAGGATGTACCCTAACATGAATTTTAATGATGCCATATGAATTGTTCATTAGATATGAAATGTGCGATAGTGGATAAAAAATAGTGATGAGAATCGATATAGGACATGCACTAATGGGCCATGATGGGTCAACCTTAGTATTATTGATACTGACGAAGCCAATAGATACATTGATATGTTAGTAATTAGATATGAAATTCACATGATAGTCATGGTCAGATAAAGAGATGATCAGTGGATAACTATAAGTATGCGCAACTAGAAAGTCAAGATCCCTTGATCTAGGTGTTTCACCTTTTTCTTAGATCATTTCTTTGAACTGTTGACGAAAAAAATAGGGTAACAGGCATAGGAGGAATACCTGTTCAAATGTTGGTTGACAAGTTATTGTGCGCGTATGACTTCCGAATCCATAGCTAATTGTGAGAGCTTATTTTTGGCTAGGAGGAACTACCTGTAATGAAAATAAGACCATCAGAAGGAATTAAACAATATGGGAAGTGAACTTCCTAGCGTATGCTTGATCTAGGAAGTGTGATACTTCCTAGATGGCTTTCAGTCCACTATTTTAAACAATTTAATGTTGTAAACAAAGTAAATCCTATTGTTATTTAAAATGATTTAGGTATCTCACTTAAAAACGTAATAAGGAAAAATAGATCTAATCTAACAGGCTAAGCTAGAATAGAATCCAAAGGTCAAATGATGGTTCTGGGTCTCTACAGATTTGATAAAGGTCTCGGGTAGCTCACAGGTGAATGAGGGTAAGATGAAATTAGGTGGGTAGGTCTTTGTTCTAGGTTGTGTGGGAAAATATAGAGACCAGTGTCATTCAGGGGTGACCGACGGCAGTCAGGTGTAACCGGTGCCGGTTACTGTCAGATCTGGAAATATCACAGAACAAGCTTTTAGTCTCCTTTGTGATTACACAAAGTAATTTGGTTGGTCGGGATGAGTTATTGGGTGACTAGAGTAGGATTTGGTGAGGTTTGGGTGGGTATATGGAGGTGAAAATGTCAGAGAAGGTCAGTAGGGGATAAGATAAACAATGGATGATAAAATGATGATGAAATGAAATAAGCCAGGAAAGTATGATGTTATACTTACTTGGATTTCATTCCTGAATGCTTGTGTGTGAGGGATGGAGGTGTTGATGATGGGTATGAAGGCTGCAACTGATCACCAACTAAAGAAAAGCTTCCATATGGGCTGCATGTACACTCCTCTTTGCTTGGATAGATTAGATCATGGCTGGGATGGTTGTGCAGGAGAAGGTGCTCAATGTCCTTCCTTGCATGAAAATTTTCACTGGCATTTTACTCTCTAAAGATGTGTTATCTCTCTGAGATGTGTTCTTTCTTGTCAACCTTTTCGCAATGTTTTGCCAACTTCTAACTTCTAACCTTGAGAATAAGGTAATTTTGGGGCTAAAAGGGTAACCGGTGGTGGTTCCAGCTTAACCGACAACGGTTAGGGGTAACCGACATTGGTCAAGGTGGGATTTCATAGGTTTACTAAACTAGGGAGATCCTCCTAATTTTTTTGGATCTCATGTCGTTATCCCACGGATTAGACTGGGAGCTTCTTGTCAGCATGTGAAAATGTGGTTAAAGGGAATGTAGGCATTGATTTTTAGGGTTTGGGTAAGTCTTAGTTAGTTATGGAAACTTACTAGGAATAGGTCTTAGGTTGAGTTGGCTTGGTGAGGTGTCTAAGTGAACTATATGTGTGGATATTATTTAAGAATATATTTAAATAATAAATATAGTGAGGATAATGAATGAATTTAATTAGATTAATTAAATTAATATTAGTGGGGTGAAGGGGGTTATGGCTAGGTAAATGTAATAAAGGGGGCTTAAATGTTAAGGGACCAAAGGGTAGTGTGACCCAATTTTAGTGTCTACATTTTTCCCCTTTTTTTTGTGTAGCTTGTATTCGTAAGCGACGCTAACAAAAATAAGATGTGGTTGCTCCATGTGTGGGTGAAGGTGATCCCCCTCAAACCAGGAACATATGAGGCAGCAAGATGAAGCAGTGAGTAGTTTGATAAAAGGTAAATGTGAGGAAAAGGGTGAAAGGTCTACTTACCCAATATAGGTAATGGGTCAGGGTCATAGGTAGCAACAGTCAAACGCATGCACATGTATAAACTGTAGCATGCTACCAGGTTGAAGAGCAGGAAAAATCTACATTGTCTAAGCTTGATAGGTTTATCCGAACAAGGTTGAAGTGAATTTGGTATCCAAGGTATAGGATATGGTCAGGAAACACAACATAGGTTAGGTGTAGGAATGTTTAGGTATGTCCCAGTACACCAAACGTATGGGTCAGGATAAACGGTCATGAAAATAGGCTAGATAAGGTCATTAGGTCAATCAAAATAGGTAACAATGACACAAGTATAATGAACACATGAGGTCAAAGGTCACTGGCGATGGTCCAGGTCATGAGTCCCCAAAGGAGGACAAATGGAGGTAGGAAGTGACGAGGTCAGGAAAGGAAAGGTAATGGGTGGGGTAAAGGTTGGATGGGTACAGGATGGGGTAAAGGGTGGTATAAAATGGCAAATTAAGGGCAATGTGTAGGTGAGGGTGAGTGATGGTGGTCATGGATAATCGATGTAGGTATAGGAAAAATGAAAATGGTGAGGTAGGGCACGCGATCGATATCGGTCAATGGTAACCGACGTCGGTTAGATCAGGTTCGTTATAAAAACAAAAAATCCATGTTTTTATTATTCATTTGTTATTTGCAAAGTGAAGAAAGGACAAAAAAGAGAGAGAAAAGAGAGAAAAGTTTCTGGAAGAAATGGGACAGTCAGCTAGAAGTCTGAGTTGATGAGGGTTGATTTGGTGAGTTGTGGGTCCACGGGATCAGGGAGAGATAGTTAATTAGTTGGTTGTTGCGAGTAGATATTTAGTGATGGCAGAGGCTGGAGAGAGATCGTGCAGACCACTGGCACAGTGGCCAGACATGCCACCGAGACGGCAAAAACGTGATGAGGTAAGTGTCAAAATCTATATTGTTGATTAGATAGATTAGAAGATTTGTTATTTGTGATTTGTAGGGTTGTGTCGCTATGAAAAAGGTAAATTTGGGTATGGGGTGGATAATGGGAAAAAAAGAGGGTTAGGAGGGTAGTAAATTGTATAGGTGGGGTGGGTAGAGGTCTAGGGTTAGTGTAGGTCATTGTAGGTGGGGTAAAAGGGGCAAGGGGAGGTTTATAGAAAAGGGGGGTTTGAGAAGTCGTGAAATTTTCTGTGACAGTGATCGGCATCAGTCAAGCTTGGCCGACGTCGATTAGGTAGAACCAGTCTCAGTCACCAAATTGGTGATCAATGTTGGTTTAAGGGTGACTAGAGTTGGTTACAATAAACTGGTACTGGTCAGGATTTTGGCCACAAGGGTACAAAAGTGATGTACGTTAGGTGGTTGAGATGGGTAGGATAAAAATAGGGTGGGGGTAATGATAATTGGTGAATATGGTCATGGTAAATGTAGATTAATGTTGTTCTTGGATTGGATGCAGGGGAGATCATAGTTACATATGTGGGACAGGGTTCTGCCTCTACTGGTGATATTGCGTAGCTTAGCAACCCCTTTGGAGCTGTAGCACATGGAGGAAGTGGGCTTGACTAGGATTTGGTGCTACCGACATGCTATTCGGCAGACCAACTTAATAGTTGTGCTCATCGATAGATCAGACTCCACGACCAACATGTTCCACCTTCCAATGGGTGAGATGACTATCACCCTAGAGGACGTATTCCAAATTTTGCAGTTACCCATATTGGGGGACTAGGTTTACTCTATCTCCTCCGAGGCCTCAGAGGATCTAATCGGGATAGTTTTTAGCGAGGGGATGACAGAGCTGAGATTTCATAGCACTAGTTTGAGTTATGGAGAGATGTACCTAGCCCGTCCGGATGAGATGAGGTTATTGGTTCTGTCGATGGAGGTAATGTGATCCTATGCACTGCTAGATGTAGAGGGTAGATGCTTTCCCCGATCACTGATGGGGGTACTCCACGATATGATGGTTCATGAGACATGCTTTGCCTGAGCACCAACATTCTTGGTGTAGCTATACACAGTGCTATGGGCATATGGGTGGCTACGTAGGTTTAGCTTGTGTTGTACATTTATACTGCACTGCTGGGCCTATGAGCACATAGTCTATGTTTGACCTATAGGGATGCCCCGAGCAGATGCATTCCTAGTGAGATTTGTGTTGGTGGGATACAGGAGATGGGTTCCAATGGTAGGAGAGTGGAGATCAGATAGGATGACACATGATGTGGCCCATTTTCGGTAGTTGTTAGAGGGATTTTTCAGAGTGGACATTATCTGAAGGACATATGTGGGATTCCCCTCATATAGGCACATGCACGAGGAGCTATCCAAGCTCCATCTAGAGAGGTGGATACAAGGTCACTATGCCGGGGAGGATGAGATGATCCCGGTAGATAGGGTCTGACGGAAATTCGGGCTCATACATGACATTCCTTTTTTCCTTCCCATAGGATCGGAGAGATGACATGGAGAGGCCTCTACCTCTACCACAGCCTACAGTGCCTACAGGGGAGGAGGAGCAACTAATGGATTGGAGGATAGATGATGCCAGATGTACAAATAAGTATAGGAAATGGTGGGTGGATCAGTTATAATCCATACGAGCTAGACCAGGGAACCTAGACTTAGCTACCATTACAGTGCAGAGAGATGCCCTACAGGGGCAGGTAGTGATGCTAATCATGTAGATAGGTATACTGCAGACATAGCTGGAGGGGTTAGAGGTAGAGGTAGTAGAGCTACAAGTACAGGTGGCTAGTTTACAGGCCTAAATGGATGAGGAAGAGGGTGGAGGAGATGGAGACAGAGATGGTAAGGTGGCAGCCTTATTGGCACAAATGGTAGGTTTATAGGGCCAATTGGCCACATTCTAGACAGATTGGGGCCTTATAGGCCCAGATACAGGCACAGGGGCAGGGGGCACCACCATAAGCATAGGGAGATGGTCGTAGTTCATAGGCTTGCATAGGGCAGGTTGCTGTAGGGTAGGTATAGGGGCTGAGACCTATGTGACCACAATAGACCGTGCCGTTATCTAGGTTACGGGATGCCCTAGGTGAGGTGAGATATTATCAGGATCAACTCATGGTTCCCGGGATATACTTCCTATACTACGAAGAGTATAGAGCACAACAAGCATCCAGTGAGACGACGAGATCCCACACGGACAGTGTGGAGAACAGAGGAGGTCAGCAAGCTTCGTAGCCCAATCAGGGGGAGGCCACCAGTGCATGGTGGCCAGAGCTAGGTGACGTGTCGGCAGGGACATAGGAGGTCGAGGGTGTAGGTGACACATAGATGGAGGACATCCGACAAGATGCCTGTGATGCAGTCACCTGATTTTTGATGTATGATAGTGATTTTTTGGATATATATGCCGGCCTACGTGTTAAATATAGTTGTATTGATTCATTCATTCTTTGTGTATATATATGATACCGGCCTACGTGCCAAGGACATTTTGTATTATATATCGGCCTGCATGCTAACATTTTGAGATGATGGTCATGAGGAGATAGGCATGTATGTTGAGATACACATTTACAGATGTATATGATGAGATACATGGTATTTTTTGATGAGTTAATGTGTGTATGAGACATTGGTTTATAGCTTGTGTTAGATGGGATATGGATTTGTTATGTTGATGTGGTTAGAAATTAGGTGAGTTAGGCATGATGGAGTTAGGATGGTTTAGGCATGCATCGAGTCAGGTTGTGGGCATGGATCAAGTAAGGTTATAGGCATGGATCAAGTCAAGTTATAGGCATGGATCGACTCAAGTTTTGCTAGGCATGGATTGAGTTTGGTTTGGTTAGGAATGGATTGAGTCAGGTTATAGGCATGGATCACGTTAGGTTATAGGCATGGATGAGTTAGGTCTGGTTAGGCATGGACGAGTTGAAAGTAGGTTTAGTTACGATTCATTATTTTAGCAATGAATGATACTATGGGTTATATGTGAAATGTTGTATAATCTATGCATAGTGATGATAGAGAGATGGCAGGTGTAATAAATGTATGTTTTTGTGAGCAACTTGTTATGTATGTGGCTTGATTTTCAATTTTTTTAGAAAAGGGGAACTAAGTGAAATGTGATGTAAACGGTGAGTTAGGCATGGTTGATGAATTTCTTTAGGGTAGAGAATGGCTGAGATAACCTCCAAGGGCCCCATGCCCTCGGAGTGCTACCTATATAGTCTTGACAAAAAGGGACCTTAGGCCGATGTAGTTCTCCCATGAGCTAGGAAAGAATATGAAAATGAGTTGGTAGGTGTTTAGGTAGGATTACCTCAAAGGTAAGCATCGAGGAGTAAGTCCTATCTAAGGTAATAAAAATTTAAACAAATATGGTTAAAAGATAAGAGGGGGGCAATAAAGCCACCTGATTGGGTAGGATCATACTAAGTAGATCATACCTTGGATGGGGTAATGAACATAAGACCCGAAAGGCATTGCATGACTAACTATTCTATGATGAAGGTAGTCATAAGATCACCAAATGTCTAAATTCCAAGATGTCCCTTGAGGAATTTGAGACAACGAGAGTGGAAGTTGTAGGGAGGGTGAAAGGTAGTTAATTTTATATGTTTTGAGTGATGGGGCTTTTGGGCAAGAGGTTTGAGGTCACAATGGGCAAGTCCATGACTAAATTTTTTTTTGATAGATTGATCGATGCGGAAAGTCTATATGGGATAAATAATATGGTACTCCTTGAGGTCTTCATGAAGCTGATCGATGCGGGAAGCTTCAGTTTCTCTTGTTTTCATTTTGTTTTTTTTTGTTTTGTTTTTTTCAAAGCTTCACATAGTTGTCCTTTGAGGGAGCAGTCTATTTATATTAGCAATTTTATCGAGAGGAAGATGTCCTTTTGAGGGAGTCATATTTTATTAGAAGTTTGAATCAAGGATTTTGGTCCTATGTGAGGTCTTTGAAATCATGGAAAAGACCAAGGTGAAGGATAGGAATCTTGTTTAAAAGGAAAGGTGGAATGACCATGGGATCTCATCTAAAGGTAGACAAAAAGTATCCACGAGAATCATGCTATGTGCAGTGTCATAGTACACATATTCAAGAGAAGATAACAAGTGACGGGTACTCACATGATTCTTGTTTAATCATTTAGGAGGGGTATGGAGTGGATGCCGCTCAAGGGACGAGCCTGTAAAGAGACAAAGGGTGAGGTAGGACAACGAGTCAACAATAGAATGGTCAAAGATGTAATGCATTAAGGGGCTCAGGTTCGGGTTTACCATCAAATTAGGATAAACGATAGGGACCCAATCCATAGGTATGAGTTACGATGTATGGTCCAAGCTAATTAGGAGCAAATTTTCCCAATTTACTTTTTTCTACTTTGGTTACATGTTGATTTTATTTCAAGACAAGGTCAATGACTCGGAAGGTTCATTCATGAACATGTTTATCATAAGCACGTTTGATACGTTGTTGGTAAACTTGAAGGTGATCCAGAGTGTTAAGACGACGTTCGTCTAATAACTCTAGTTGTGCTAAGAGGTCCTGACGAAAGTCATCATCAGTAAGCATGTCATGGAGAGAAATGTGGAGTGAGCGGATCTAGACTTTGAGAGGCAGAACAACCTTTTTATCATAGACCAACGAAAAGGGTGTGGCCATAGTGGAAGTGCAAATACTAGTAAGGTATGCCCACAAGGAAAAAGGAATGTGCATATGCCAATCCTTCCCAGTATCATCAACCACTTTCATGATAATTTTTTTGAGGTTTTTGTTAGTGGATTAGGCTCGGCCATTGGTTTTTGGGTAATAAGGTGATGAGAAACTAAGCTGAATGTCGAAGGCGTCACAAATTTTTTGCAATGTTTTGTTTTTGAATTGTTTTCCATTGTCAGTGATGAGACGATGAGGAACACCAAAGTGGAAAATGATGTGATGGTTAATGAACTCACATATCTTCTCAGCTTTCATGGAGATTATTGGTATGGCTTCCACCCATTTTTTGTAGTATTCGATAAAAATTATGATCTATTAATGGCATTGGGAAGAATGGGGATTAATCTCTCCAACAAGATCCAAACCCTATTGAGAGAAGGGCAAAAGGTCAAAAGTGACCTGTAAGGCATGACTTAGTGTATGCTGAAGGTTAGAATGTTGTTGACACTTTAATAGTCACAACAATCATGGTTAATGGTCGGCTAGTAATAGCCTAGGTGAAGAATACGATTAGCTATAGCAAGGCCACTAAAGTGACCTCATCTTATGCCATCATGAACTTCCTAAATGATATAAGTAATTTCAGAACTTGTGAGGCGTCGTAAGAGAATACCATCAAATCTGCATTTATAAAGGATTCCCCCCAGAATGATGAAATGAGAGACCTTTTTAAGGAAGGCACATTATCTGTTATGGGTGAGATCAGGAGGTAAGATGGAGAGAGAAAGGTAGTCAGAGTACTATTCATACCAAAGTTCACTTGGGTCAGGGGTGTTATTTTCGATTGAGTAAACATTGTGAGGTAAATAAGAAGGTGAATGGAGGTGTTGTACGGTGACAAATATTTTGGAATCGGTAGGGGATGTGGGTATTTGCGAAGCTAAGCAGGCCATGGTTATCGGGTAAATTTGTTGGTTTGAATGTGGGATGGTTTGAAGGGTCTAACAATCAAAGGTGGTAAAAAGTATGTCTACATGATGTTTTATACTTTTGAGGTATCTCATTATGACATTAGTACATACCATTGACTTTTTTGAAGAACAATTGTGAATCACCAAAGATGTGGATTGATTTGACATCTAGGGCATACGCAGATTGGAGACCTAATATGAGTGCATCGTACTCGGAAATATTGCTGTTGCATTCAAAGTCTAGTTTTGAAAGACAAATGCATGGGTTATCCATCTAGAGGAATGAGGATAATACTAGACCTAGCCCCCCACACTAAAACTTGGAAACTGTCCAAGAACAGTTGTCATTTGGTAAGGGGGTTCATCTAGGGAAAGAGTAGCAATTGACTCATCGGGGAAAGTCAAAATTAGAGGGTCGATCCTCAGAAATAGGTGCATTAGCCAGTTGGTCAGTGATAGCTTGGCCCTTGATGGAATTTTGATGAATGATATTCAAGGTCATGATTAGTTAAAAGCATAAGCCATCATGCAGCACATGCTAATTTTGATAAGGTTTGGCATACATGAAGTGTAAAGGATCGGTGTTGGTCACGACATAAGTTTTGTGGCTGAGTAGGGTAATGGCAGAGTTTGGTGGCAATGAAAAATAAGGCTAAGACAAAAAAAATTCGGATGGTTGTATCAGGTTTCATAGTCCAAAAGAGTATGGATTATGTAATAAACCACCTGGTCCCTGTGTTTTTCATCATGATGAGTGAGCATGGCTCCCAAGGGAATGATTGGTAGCTGATATGTATAGGTAAAAAGGTTGGTCATCTTTAGGTGGAATGAGTACGGGGTGGTTAGAGAAGTTATTGTTTTAGGGCCATCAAAATCTTTATGACATTCATCATCCCATTTAAAGGATACATCCTTCCTAAGTAGATGATGAAATGGTTGACACCGATCGGATAATTGTGAAATAAAATGGTAAATGGACTGCAATTTACCTTTCAGGCTACGGAAGTTGTTTAAGGTTAGTGGGCGGAGGCATTTTGAGGATGGAATTGAATTTAGTAGGGTCAAATTCTATATCACGGAGGGGAAACAATAAATCCTAGGAGCTTTCCTGAGAGAACCGCAAAGACACACTTTTTAGGATGAAGGTGGACAAAATATTTAATGAGGTGGTCAAAAATGGTTTTCGAGGATAGTGAGGTGCTCAGAGTGACATTTAGATTTGGCCAAGAGATCATCCACGTAATCTTCCAATATGTGATGCATGATATCATGGAAGATGTAAGTCATAGCATGTTGATATGTAGCACCAACGTTTTTAAGGTCAAAAGGGCATGACTCGATAGAAAAAGGTTCCCTAAGGGGGTGATGAATGTGGGTCTTTGTGTTGATCCTCTGGGGCAAGAAAAAATGTTTTTATAACCCGAGAATCCATCCATGAGTGATAGCATCTCATGACTAGTGGTGAGGTCAACCAGTTGATCAATACCGAGAAAGGGAAAGTCGTCTTTCGGGTAGGCTAGGTTGAGTTTACAGAAGTCTATGCAAATGCGGAGTCCCCCTATTACATTAGTAACAGGGACAATGTTAGAAATCCAATGAGGATAATCAATGGGTAAGATGAAGGATATGGAAAGAAGGTGTTGAAGTTCTTCTTTGACAAGAAGAGCAATGCGAGGGTACATTTTCCTCAAATTTTGTTTTATAGGTTTGGCATCGGGAATGGTTACAATATTTTGGACCAATATGATGGGTTCAAAACCAAGCATGTCTGCATAAGACCAAGAAAAAGCGTGGTTATGATTTTGGAGAAAATAAGTGATGGATTTCTATTCAGTAGCATCTAAAGATTTTCTTATCTTTAGGATGTGTGGGTTGTCCTAAATATGAATGTTTATCTCGATAGTCAATTCATTCAACATTGTTTATGTCTCAGAGGGTAATGACTGATGAATATATAAGTCTTCTGCACCAAGGTAGGTGAGTATGGATTCATCATACTGACATTGAACAACGTTAATTGTAGGTGTGTTGTCATTGATCATCTCAGGATATAGGAATGGAAGAGTGGAAGGGGCCTCGCCTTTGCGTTGATAAGTCAAAGGCCCCAAGGAAATGGTGTTTATGAAAAAAAAAAGTTAGGGGGGATAGATTCAAGATCCATTGACTCTGTCGGTGAGGGTGGTGATAAAGGTGGACCGGGTGAAGGTGGTGATGAAGATGAAGGTGGAGAAGGGCTAGGGTTCTCAATGAGTTCAATGCTTTCCTGTTTGGTAGGAGGTTTGGGGAAGTTGATACCACTATGGTCATTATGTTTTTGGGTGGTACATGGAACAATAGTATGGCGAGCCCTTCTCAGTAAAAGCCAAAAACCAAAACCCTTACATGCACAGTGGTGCAAGAAGGTGTGGGTGAAACAGTGATTGGTAAGTGATTGAAAGTCAGTAAAAAATGGGTAGGATTATGATGGTGGTGTAGGTGTGTAAGTGGTAGTATCAAGTCCCCCATAGGTGATACTAGTACAAAGATGAGGAGGACCATAAAGGAGACATTTTCCTATACAGTGATCATAGCAAGGGTGTTGGTGAAGGATTCCATACTCATGTGCAGAGTAAGAAATGTGTTGACACTTTATAGGTGGTACTCCCCCAGAGTGATGTGTTTGAAAAACACCTTCCAAGGGGTCAATGGTTGGTACATAGGTAGCTAGAATGGATGATGTGTCAGAAGATTGATGCGGGAGGGTGGAGTTAATGGATTGGGAAGCTAATGGGTCAGATGTGGAGGTTATATCAGTAGTAGAAATGGAGGAGGTTATGTATGGTGAAAGAAGTGGTTGTACTGGTAGGTGGAGGTGTAGGTGAAGTGGTACTGGTTGCGGAGGTAGACAACTTGACAGGTATGAGCACATCATTGGGTGGGTAAAGCATGTTGCATGTTTTGAAAGGTAATGGGTCAGCTGGAATGGTATAATTGTGTCCTTCGTGTTCAAACTTTACACAATGATGCAAAGTGGAAGGAACACAACCCATGACACGAATCCAGGGTCTACCAAGCAACAAGTTTTATTGGAATTTCCCCCTCTAAAACATAGAACAATTGTGGAATAGTGTTGGGGCCCACTCAAAACATGAAGGATGACGGTGCCTAGTGTGGAGGTGATAAGCATCATTGAATGAACGCAACATGACCGGATGTTTATGCATGAAATTGTCAAGTATGCACATTTGATCAAATACGTGGGATGAAATGATGTTAATGCTAGTGCCTCCATCAATCATCACACGACGTACCCGTATGTCATCAATGTGGACGGATATGAAGAGGGCTGGGTCTGGGTCATCATTTTGGTGTGGCGTGATCTCTTCCTCTGAGAAGCTAAGGGAGGCCACTTGGTGAACAAGGTGAGGTGAAGATGAAGGTGGTAATTTGGTGAGAGAGGCTACATTATGGCATGTGATAATGGAGGGCTACGGGTGTAGGGTCATTGGGTAAAACCTCAATAGATGGAATAACCTCCATGAGGGCTTGACGATGGGATTCTGAGGTTTGAATGAGGTCATATAAGGACATTTTGAGAGGAGATTGGTGTAATTGTTTGAGCATGGTACGATGTGTGATGCCATTAGAAATGGGGTACATGGGGTCACTAGATAGTTATTTTAGGTATGGGTGTAGATGGTATGTTGGGTATAGGATTGGTTGGTGGGTCAGTTGCCTTTTCTTTTTCCCTTTTGTGCACATGTAGTGACATGTATCATGTTGATTTGAGGGGCAGTTGGAAAATGGAGAAGGTGTAGGGTAAGTGGTATAATGAACATGAAGGGAAAAAAACCTAATGGAGGAGAAAATCCCTGTGAGGTTAGTTGGGTTGCAATGACATTTGGTTGGTGGTGAGGAAAGTTCTCTAATGCGAACCATGTTAATTTAAAATCTTGAGGGTGGCTCTAGGAGTGCTGAGGGTGGATGTTGTGGTTTTTGAGTGGGTAGTGTGGGAATGGGTGTTGGTGAAGAAGGATCCTCGTTAAGAAGGTCATGTCGTCATCAAAGTTGGTTTCCGGTGGACACAATTGGATAAGAAAGGTTTTTAAGGCCTTGCAGTTCTCCACATTATGCCCTGGCACATGATGGTATGTGTAAATTTTAGTATCATCAAACCCTTTTGGCTTGGGCTTGAGGGGGTTGTAAGGTCGGAGTGTTGGTGATGTGATAACAAAGGTCACGAGGAGGTTGGTTAAAATTTGGGCATAGGATCCTACTAGTGGATCAAAATGGGAAGTGAACGTGGGTTTGGGTTCAGGTGTGGTTGATTTATTGAGGAACTATTTTTGGAAGAGGAGGAACAGGTCTGACTATGGCTTTAGGTTCCGGTGTGGTTTTAGGTATTGGTCGTGTGGTTTGTTTGGATAGGGGGTATAGTAGATGGATGGGTAGGAGGGTGTGTGGTTGTTTTGACTACCTTATTATTGGGGTAGTGGGGTTTTGTTTTTTGGTTGCACCTTCTTGGGTTAAAGGTGGGTGTGGGGTGTACGAGGTATAAAAGGAAAAGTAGATGGAGGAAGAGGGGCGAGTTACCCATGGGGATAACGTGGGTGCTATGAAGGTAGATGATGTAGGTCGTGCTTGGGGTTGGTGAGGGGAAAATGACTGAAGTGTAGTGGGTTGTGAAGCAATAGATGAGGGTATTGAGAGGTATTAGTGGTAAGGAGACTGGAGCTGTGGGTGTAAGTCGTGTTGTGTGCCTGGGTAGGTTAGAGGTTTGTGAGGAAGGAATGGGTTGTTGTGTTATTGGTTTATGGATGGGTGAAGGTTTGCTTGACCATGTTGGACAACTGAGGTCTTAAGATAGATGGAATAAGTGCAGGTGTGATTGGTGCGATCGGGGTATGAGGTCGATGAGTTTGTTTCTTTGGTTTGGGTGTCAAAGTAGGTGTAGTATTGATGTTGGAGGATGTAGATAAATCTAGTTTAATAGGTGGATGAGTAAGGCTGGTGATCGGGGTGACCCCTAAAGTGGTAATAGGTTTAGTTAAGACAAATGTTGTAGGTGTGGGTTTGGGTTTAGATGTAGGTCAGGTTATGGGTAAGGTTTTGGTTTGAGTACTAATGGGTATTGTGGAAGGGGTTACAATAATAGTGGTTGCATTTGGTTTGATTGGTTGGGATGTGTTTAGGTAGATAGTGGAGGTATCAGTCGAGGGATCTCTACATCTGTGTTAAGAAAAGGAGTAAGAGGCACCCTCATATTAAAGCCCTATCCACATAATCTAAGTTGATTGTCCAAACATGAGAACGACATATCTATGGGTGGAGTTGATGAGGACCTAAGGGAAATTCCCATAAAATGTTTCTTAGAGATGGGGAGCTGGTTAGCTTCAGCTTCTGTGGGTAAGAGAGCCAAAAATAGGTCGGCGGGGTTCTGGGTAGCTAATGGAGAATGCTCGCCAAGAGACAAAGGTATCTCAACTGGGTCGACGATAGGTGGAGGAGATGATGGGAGCTCCTCTATAAGTCGAGGAACAGATAGGCACTCCTCTTTGGGTGGAGGAGGTAATGGGTGCTCCTCTATGGGTGGAGGAGGTATTGTGAGGAAAGGTTCTCTAAGTGGAGAAGTCAGGGGTAAGATGGTCTCGATGTTAGCAGAAGACCCCTCTGTAGGTGATGAAGGAGATGAAAGTTGTTCCTCTGTTTGTGAAGGAACATGAGAGGTTGGTTCCAATGTGGAAGGGGGATTTCAGGCTAGGATTTCCTCTATGGAAGGGATGTGAGGTAAGTGGGAGGTGACAGGTACCTTGTTAAAGATAGTGTGAACCTCGTGGGGTATGGGTATCGTGAGTTGATGTCTCACTTGTTTGATTGGATGAAATGGCATGGTTGGGAAATGGTTTTTTGAAGATTTGTAGATTTTGGTTGGGGGGTGGTGTTGGGATTATCCACATTTAACTTGCCTTTCTTGAGCATTTCTTTGACAATATTTTTGAAAGTGATGCATTTTTTGTCACTATGATCCTTTACTCAATGATAGTTACAGAAATCATGTTCTTTATGCCTTGCAGGCATGGGACGAGCAGGGTCAAAACCAGTGTGTGGTTTTATACGTGGAAGGATGATGGCTCCATCTTTGATAAGATTTTCTAAGACAGAAGAGTAAGGTTCCCCAATTGGGGTATATTTTTTTTACTCTTGTTTGAATTGAAAATTCTAGATAGGAGAGAGATTAGGGATGAGGGTGTAGCCTGATTTGATAGATGAGTATGGGCCAGCCTTGAGTACCACTATGTTAGTGGTTCCCTTAGATTTTTGACAATTGTTTTGTGGTTTTGAAGAAGAAGAGGCTCATTTGATTTGAATGCTGAATTCTTATTGCGTAATTGGATTTTCTTCTCTTCGATGGCTTGAATCTCTAACTTTCATGCCAAAGTGAATGCCTCATCGAATTTTCAGAAGGTTTTGGACTTGCAAGGTTAGGAAAAATATGTCTAGCACAAGCTCCATATGAAGAGATCGATGAGTTCAATTTGTGGCAATTGGAAGGTAAGTTGATTGATCAGGCTACGTACCAGTGAGTGACAAAATCTGTGATAGATTTGTCCTCATACTGACGTGTGGAATATAGATCAGTCATGGTAACCTTCTTAACAATATTGATAGAGAAATGATCCAAGAAGGCTTGGGCTACCTGATTGAATGAGAATATAGAGTGTTTAGGTAACCCACTATACCAATCTAATGCAGGTCCAGTGAGGGACATGGGAAAGGTTCTCAAAAGCAAGGTATCATCATCAGTGATCAGATAACACCCATGTTCGAATGACCACAAATGTTGTTGTGGGTCTTCTTTGCTATTGAAACGATTGAATTTAGGAATTTCCCAATGCACATGGTATGAACAGATAGGAATGGATGGGTGAATAGGCTCATTACAAATCTCGTCATAGGTGAGAGTGTTGCGGGAGTCGGAAACTAATGCCTCCAATGTCTGCATCTTTTCCAACATCAATTTAATTAGGTCGTTGGTGGGTTGTGATGATTGGATGCCTCTTGTAGTGTGAGGAGGTTTGTTTTGGGAATATAACAGGGGTGGCACTCCATTGTATGGGGATTCCGTGTAAGATGGTGGAGAAGAAGGTAGTGAAATAGGGGTTACATACCCAGAATGAATAATGGATGAAAATAGGAGGTTGTTAGTAGTATGTATATAGGGATGGAAGGGTCATGGTAACCCTAGTGGCAATAGGGGCTAATGATTGTGGAATGGAAAGAACCATGTTCTGAAATGGGGTAGGGGTCACCGATACTGGAGGTGGTAATGTAGCTACAGGTATGTGTGAGACATTACGGGTGGATGAAGCTGTGTTTGGGGTAGTCTTCGATGGTATGGTGGATGTAACAAGGGCCATGAAGGTACCAAACGTGGCAGTTATAGCGGGTATGGGACCTAACTACAAAATGATTGGGAGTAAGGTAGATGTGGGAAGAATAGAGCCAGATGGGACTGATGCAGGAGTGGGTACGAGAGTCAGGGGGATATATATGGGCATGATGCATATCAACTAATCTGAGGCATCTCAAGTGGACGAGTGGGAAAGGTAAAACTGAAAGGCAATAGGGTTTTGGTCAAGGAGTCATGTGAACTCCTCATCTCTAGTAGCGATAGTAATAGGCTGGATGGGATCCATAGCTGGTGATAAAATGGAAGGTGGTGAAGGACTAGGTGGGAGTGGTTGATAACTGGCATGGAATACGAGTGCACTTGCTTATCTTCAAGTTAGCCCCATGTGAACCAATACTAATCAGGTAGGGCTGCTTCTCTGTAAATGACACAGAGAACAGTAGGAATAGGTGAATCTGGTGATAAAATTTTGATGAAGTAC
The DNA here is from genome assembly GCA_019776745.2 of Taxus chinensis. Taxonomy (NCBI): domain Eukaryota; kingdom Viridiplantae; phylum Streptophyta; class Pinopsida; order Cupressales; family Taxaceae; genus Taxus; species Taxus chinensis. Next base: position 390,389,170 of record CM034155.1, read on the forward strand.
CAACTAGTGGCTAGAATGTGAAACATGATAACCAATGTTGGTTAGGGAAAATTGACGCTAGTTAGGGGTAACTATTGCTGGTTACTATAGAAAATGGACAGTAAGTAAACAACAAGGTAGGAGGTAAAATCTGATAGGTATGCCAAATTTAAGGATGTTTAAAACGTCAATGGGTATGATGGCAGTGACAGAGACTGTGAAAAGTGGAAGAAATTGAAGTAAAATGTCTTTTTTTAGTAGGTTAGAAAAAGGACCTAGAACCGATGTCGGTTGGGTGTAACCGATGGCGGTCAGAGGTAACCAACATCAGTTTCTGTGAAATTGAAATAGTGATGAAATAAAGTGGTTGTGAATTAAAATCTGATGTAGAATCAGACCTAGAATTCTGATAATGATGATGATATGGCCTAGGCACACTTAGGTAAAGTCAGAATACACCAGCTATGATGAGGAGCGTGCAAGGATGAACAAAAAAAGTGACGAATGTGATCTCTCACCTCAAAACGCAAGCCAAGTAGAAACACTAAGAAAATGTGATTCTAGGAGTGCCTTTTCTATTATGTTTGTTTATCTTATGCTATTTAGGGACTGACACATGAATTGTGAAATAGAGTTTTTGGTGAGGATGGCTTCCTACAAAGAAGGAGATCTAAAAGGTGAGGTTTCAGGTATGTTATGGTGGGGGTAGGCTTCGCTCTGAAGTATGACTCGACAGAGTAGCGAGCTGGGTGCTCACTATGCGTGATCGTGTGATCACCTAAAACTTCTTCCAAGTAGGATGTTGTTTAAGAATGTATGTATTTTGAATTTTTGTGTGATTTGGTAAGGCTCGGAGAAATAGAAAAAGATAGAAGTTCTTTTCTACGATTCATTTGTCAACCATCAGTTGGTCATGTCTTCCAGCGTATAGGTTGCCCTAAATTACTATGAACTAATGTAATAAATCAGAATGGAATGGACTTATTTTAAGCCCAAATCGAAAATTTGAAATTGGATGACACAATAAGATGAAGAGGAAGATGGATGCTCTTTCACTACAATGAAAAAAAATGAATAAATGGTTCTTTTTAATTACACCAAAAGAAACGTTTCCTTTAGAGCAAACAGAAAGAAGAGGTGGATTACCAGGAAAGAAAATTAGTGTGTACGCTTTTTAGAAGGGAAACAAACACATTTTTTTTCCTAGGAATGAATGAAATGTAAGGAACCCCAGATGGGTCCCACCAGGCGTGCCAAAATGTTTCACCTTTTTCTTAGATTGTTTCTTTGAAGTGTTGACAAAACAGATAGGGTAACAGGCATAGGAGGAATACCTGTTCAAATGTTGGTTGATGGTTTGTTGCACATGTATGACTTTTGAATCCATAGCTGATCGTGAGAGCTTCCTTTTGGCTAGGAGGAACTACCTATAATGAAAACAAGACCACCATAAAGAATTAAACAATATGGGAAGTGAACTACCTAGCATATGCTATATCCGGGAAGTGCGATGCTTCCTAGATGGATGTCAGTCCACTATTTTAACAATTGAATGATGTAAACAAAGTAAATAATATTGTTATTTAAAATGATTTAGATATCTCACTTAAAAACACAATAAATAAAAATAGATTTAATCTAACAAGCTAAACTAGAATAGAATCCAAAGGTCAAATGATTGGTTTTGGGTCTCTGCAGGTTTGATAAAGGTCTCGGGTAGATCACAGGTGAATGAGGGTAAGATGAAATTAGGTGGGTAGGTCTCTGTTCTAGGATGTGTGGGAAAATACAAAGACTGGTGTTGGTCAGGGGTGACTGACGGTGGTCAGGTGTAACCGGAGCTGGTTACTGTCAAATCTGGAAATATCATAGAACAAGCTTTTAGTCTCCTTTATGATTGCACAAAGGAATTTGGTTGGTCGAGACAAGGTATTGGGTGACTGGAGTAGGCTTTGGTGAGGTTTGGGTGGGTATATGGAGGTGAAATTTTGTAGAAGGTCAGTAGGGGGCATGATAAACAATGGATGATAAAATGATGATGAAATGAAATAAGCCAGGAAAGTATGATGTTATACTTACTTGGATTTTGTTCCTGAATGCCTGTGTGTGAGGGATGGAGGTGTTGATGATGGGTTTGAAGGTTGTAAGTGATCACCAACTGAAGAAAAGCTTCTGCATGGGCTGCATGTACACTCCCCTTTGCTTAGATAGATCATATCATGGTTGGGATGGTTGTGCAGGAGAATGTGCTTAATCTCCTTCCTTGCATGTGAGTTTTCATTGGGATTTTACTCTCTGAAGATGCGTTATCTCTCTGAGATGCGTTCTTTCTCGTCGACCTCTTCCCAATGTTTTTCCAACTTCCAATTTCCAACCTTGAGAATAAGGTGGTTTAGGGGCTAAAAGGGTAACCGACGGTGGTTCCAGGTTAACTGTCGATGGTTAGGGGTAACCAACGTCGGTCAAGGCGGGATTTCCTAGGTTTACTAAACTAGGGAGATCCTCCTGATTTCCTTGGATATCATGCCATTATCTCATGGATTATACTGGGAGGTTCTTTTGAGCATGTGGAAATGTGGTTAGAGGGAATGTAGGCATTGATTTTTAGGGTTTGGGTAAGACTTAGTTCGTTATGGAAACTTTCTAAGAATAGGTCTTAGGTTGAGTTGGCTTGGTGAGGTGTCTAAGTGAACTATATGTGTGGATATTATTTAAATAAGATATTTAAATAATAAATATAGTGAGGATAATGAATTAATTTAATTAGATTAATTAAATTAATATTAGTGGGGTGAAGGGGGTTATGGCTAGGTAAATGTAATAAAGGGTGCTTATATGTCAAGGGACCAAAGGGGAGTGTGACCTAATATTAGTGTCTACAACATGAGGAGGAAATGCATGATATACATAATTCACAGAAGATTCAGCCACATTTGTGTCATGTTTGGTTAGAGGGTTATTAAATATTGTGAATTCATGATTTTTATTGACAAGTTGAGAAAGCATAGGTTCTGGAAGCTCAACTTTACCACTATTAATCAAACCCTGAATGAGAAATTGGAGTCAGAAGAAATAATTTTTAGAGTGTCTAGATTAGAAGGTTATGTGTTCGTTTCACTTAAGGTTCAAAAAAATGATTAACCTAAAATTAGAATATTATATTCTAATCTAGATGTTATAGAAGCAGTAAATAGTTGAATAAATAAAATAATAAAATAATGAAATACAACTGAAGCAATCTAATTAATGAAATATGGAACCCTAAGGTGAAAAGAGGGTTAATAATTCCTTAGTTGATTCGAAGATGCATTGGGAATATGTCATAATGGAAAAAATATGAACACTAGGAGAAAACCTTTGCACATGAGCATAAAAAAGTGCAAATCCAAGTTATTTGACTAGACTGGGGTGCTTGAAGAGGGAAAATCATGCTTGTGGGTGCCCTGGTCTAAATTCTAGGTGCCCTAGTCTATGTAATTGAACAGGAAACCTCCTCTGAGTGTCGTTGAGTGTTCAAATATGTTTCCTTCTTGTTGTGTGAATTTCATTGTACTTTGCTAGATGTCACCATAAACCTGCTATAAATAATCACCTGCAAAACCATAGAAAAAGCATCAAAACCATAAAAAGGAAAGATGCATTTGAAAGGGTTGGATTATCCTCATATGCCAAATTGATGTACTTATCACTGAGCACTACATTACATCTCAAACCTAATATAGTTCTAGGTGTGTGTGTTTGTGTGGAATTGTGTCCTAGGTTGCTCATGTGCCAGTCACACTTTGTGAGTAGCAATTAAGTAACTAGATGTAGCATGTAAATAATGTGTGCATGGAATAGAATAAAATCCCCTCCTATGAAGTGTGATGTAGAAAACCAGCCTTTGTCCCTCGTGATGGAACTAGATGGATGCAAATGGAGCTATAGATTCCTTATATGGATGCACTCTTACATAGTGATAGTAGATGCTTAGTGCATGGTCCCTCATTATGGTCACATATCTTTATATTTATATAGTTCTCTTTCTTCAATTTCGTAATTAACCTCGAAAAGGCTAACTGCCAAAAATATAAGAATATAAAATGGCTAAAAAGTGCCCAAAAAAGTGAGAAGAAAGTGCAAAGAGGATCAGGGTGCCCAGATGGGACTAGATCGCATGTGGTACCCTAGTACTAGTTGGGGGCCCTAGCTAGAAATAGGGAAAACGTAGTATGAAATTATAGATTGGGAAAGTATGGGTGGAGGATCAAAAGTAGCAATAGAAAAAATACACGATGACCAAAGACAAGTGTTGATTATTACTTTTTTGACTTAAGAACCATATGAATAGTAGTATGAGACCGAGACTAATTAATTACCCAAAGTGTGTGATTTTTTGTCTATAACATGTAAGTGGCTTGCTTTAGAGAGAATAATTATGATGTGTAAATTTGGAAAGAGAAGTGCGACATAAATTGATGAGATAAAAACATGATCATATTAGCTTTCTCTAAGAAACTAGATTAATGAAGGTGTTCAAAATTTCTATGACAAAATTTTGAGTTGTTGCTCACCAATTTGGAAGTTGGTGCTTCCAAGAAAGTATGTGCTTACCAAATATGTCAATTGGGTGCTTCCCAACAAGTATATGCTTGGCCTTATATTCATGCAGCTTCTTGATTTTGTATGGGAGTGGGTGCATCAAAATTGGATTGGGTGCTCCAAGGTGAGTGGTTGCTAACCACAGGGTGAAATAAATGTAACTTTATAAGAAAATTGTCCAAGCTAGTTCTCTAGTTTAAGTGGTTTTTTTTCTCGAGATGGATTTACGTAATTAAATCTCGTCTCCTCATGTGTTCATGTGTGTTTTCTTCTCTCTCTCACACATGGTTGAATGGTTATACTTAATCATAGTTAATATAGTTTAATTGTTCATAATCGAAGAATTGCATATTGTTTTAGAAGTTTGAAAGATCACTCATTCGCCCCCCCTCTCAGTTCCTATAATTCCTAACACATGATAAAATCTTGGTGAAAATAATCCCTAAAAAAAATTGAAAGAAAAACTCTAAAATTTGAAGAAATATCTATGGGAAGAAAGAAATCAACTATATAGACTCCTACTATGAAGAATATCTGGTAGCTCTTGAAGGTGTAACACCGAATCTAAAGTGGAAACATGCATAACATTAAATAAATAAATTATATATGGGATTTTATAAGGATGATAATTTTTGGTACAATATCAATATCCATAAGTGCAAGGATATTTGAGGAAGCATCACTTTCAAATGAAGAATCAATATCTCAATAAAATTGTTGGATGAAGGTCCAAGTGGTGAAAGGGAAATTAGTGTTCACAATTTGATGTTGAAATTCCTTAGATATTGTCATACATATTATTCCATGTACCATGTCATATTTATTCATCCAATCTCATTGTTGTACTGAATCAAAGATTTTAGAAACGAGTCCAAGGAGATTTGACATTAAATATTGTATGTTGCAATGATATAATATCCCTTTCTTCTATAATAAACATTTATATGAATATAATTGAACAATATAATGATTAAAATTAATAACCATGATTAAAAAAACCCCAAAGATCCCAAGATGTATAAATTTATAATTTAGTGCGAAAATTTACAAACTCTCCTAGAAAATTTTCCATTCAAACCCCCTGATTTTGACACTTTATAATTTTAGCATGATTACAAAATAGATAGTAGCAATGGAACAAGATGGAAAAAAACACACTTTTGAAAAAGTGGCATTTAAAATGAGTTACATGTTAAAAGTTACAATAGTGTTAATTTCCCACTATTAATGGCCTATTTAAATCTTTAAAAAGAAATTAAAAGCACTTTCTCCAAAATATCAATTTCATTCAATTACAAAGGTGGCAATTAAACTAAATACATTTGCAATTACATTACAAGTTTTTAACCGAATACCCTACACTATCCTTATTGCATTTACTTGAATTACATGACTTTGAGGAGGATGAAGAAATCAAGTTATATTTAAAAATATTTTAAAAATAGACTTGATTTAGGTTACAAATGGTTTTAATTAACTTATCTTTGAGTTGGAAATTATGTTTAAGTTGTAGGAGTCTCTATGTGACTGAATGTATTCCATCCAAATTTTTTCAACCATACATAAGTCATGGTCATGTTTGAAAGATACACTCAGTCCAAGAGTGCTAAACATAGATAATATTTGATGGAGCACTGTAAAACCAAGCTAAGTGTAGAGTCGAGTCATGAAAATATTAGGTATGAGATAAACAAAACTTGAGCTCGATCTAATTTAGAGTGAGTTTAGTTGAATGGGATTTGTAGTGAGACGCCTTAAAATAGAACCAAACAACTCAACTCACTCAATGAAAAGTTGATTCACAAGTTAAAAAGAATGAATCTATTGAAAAATACATAAAAAAATAGGAATATGTGAATCATATCCCCTAGGTAAATAAGATATGTAAAAGTCATCTAGCCAAGATAATCCACAAAAAAAAGGATTCCAACAATGGAAATCAAAATTTTCACATCACCCCTATTATGTTTAATGAAAAAGATATTTAAAATCAATCTTACAATAAAATTACTAGAAAAACATAAACCAAAAAATATTGGATACCATATGATAGTGAGGTCCTAGATTGGGAAAATTAACAGATCAACCAATAAATAGTGTTGGAAAGAGTTAAGAAATTACACTAAGAGATATTATAAGTGAGAACAAACACATAAGATCGATTCAATATAAAATTATTCGAATAACACTACTGACCACATGGATAACTCACAATAGATGTGTACATATAAGAGAGTGAGTGTGTAACTACTCCTAAAATAGTGGACAAAAAAACCAAGAACACAAATGAGAGTTACATTCCTAAAATATTCAGTCACATGGTCAACAAGTCATGTGTAACTCTTATGACACACTAAACTAATAATGAGTGTTAAGTAACTCATATTATAGATGACACATGCAACATCAACACACTTACCCATGAATTTAGTAATTCTCCATAGGAGTACGGATTATTTCAATATACTAATATTAGGAAAATAATATCATATACTAACATTCCTTACTTATTACAAACATCGAAAAATGCACCACACAAATTAGAAATATAAACATATGGCAACACATATAATAGTTTTGTAGTATGTTACTCAAGATATATGGTGTATGTGATCACCTACATATGCAAGAATAACTATTCACGCTTTCACTAGATAACATCATACTTCCAATGATCAACTTCATAAACAAATAATTTTTAACTCCCTTTCAATTCTAGTGATTACTTGGCTTCTCACTGGAAACCTAATACAAAAGTATGCAATAAAAACTAAATAATAGTCATTTTATCTCTTATTCATATGTTTACAATAGTTTTAGTTTGTCATCAAGCCACCAAATAATTTTTTTGGGGACCCATTTTTTTAATGTCACATACACAGAACCATCGTTAATGTCTTTCACTCAATCATGGACAACATAATTTTTACCCTTGTCATTAGTTACCAACCTTGAAATTTTTCATTTTAGTGTTGCTGATTTGATATTATTGTATTGTGTAACTCCTACATTAGTGGCTGACATGATGTATATTTTTAACCTACTAACTATGGTTCCCCATCCTACAATCAAGTGATACTTAAAAATTTAGAATTTAAGACTTAGACACACATATTGTATCTATAAGAAAACTTCATTGTTGTGACATACTTAATGGATTTCAATTTCTTGTATAATGCATCCTTTAATAATATAATTTATTAGTTTTCTAGAGATATTAGATAATACCGAATGACCCATAGCATTTAGAAGTTAATATCTAACAAACAATTATTGTTACCAATCAACCTTACATGGAGCAAAAAATATCAATACCTCTACACATCAAATGTGTAGATCATGAGATTTGAACTCATGACTTGGAGCACCTAAACCACTAGCCAAGGACGAGTGATCCAACCCTTGGGAATTAACAAGAAATAATTTTTAGTGACTTTGAATCAGAATTTGAAAACATTTATGACATGGAACAACATGTACATTTGAAACAAAAAATTTCAATAATTTTTACTATAGTTAATTTCAAATATAATAAAAATTAAAGATTAAAATTTAATCTTATCCATTAATACAAGTCCATAATTTAGATTTGAAGATATAGAAATATAATGTTATAAAAGTGGGTGATATGGAATCCCAATGAGAGATGATAGGAATAAGTGTTGAAGACATGCTCATGTTGGAAAATAATAATGAAGAAGATGATGACAATCAACATATGAATCACCAATGACTAGTATGAGACTGTAAATAAATCAAATAGTTGGAATATCACGTGACATATATCCTTGAGTAACATGACAAAAATGAAAACTGATATAAATAATATATGCTAGTTATTTTGATATCTATATATAGATATATGGCTAACCAATGATTGTCTTCTATATCAAAAATATGTTTTTCAAACTAATATGAAATATCCACAATAGTATAGGTCAATTTACCAATGTCAAAAGTATAATATCATGACTTGGGTAGATGTGCAAATAAATAATTGTACAAAAAATTGATATTAAAAACCATGCAGGGTGAAAATGTCACAGTTGACTAATGCACAAAGAAGACTCAATTAACAGAAGAGTCAAAAGATCACTAGTTTGTAAGTTGAATTGTTGACCAATTAATAGGCTGTTTACAATCTTCTAGGTAGTGTTTTGTTAACCAATTCATCTTACAAACATGTAGAACAATACTTAGAACATGAATTAATATAAACAAATCTCGTACCAATTATCTTCCATTCACAAATACACCTTAACCTATATAAAATTATTCTTACCATGACATAATACTGAACATAAGGAGTTGAAATGAATAAGAGTACTTTCCCTCGAATAAATTATTCTTTCATTTCACTTACTCATAGAAACATGATGTGATAAAAATTGATAATTTTTGTTATAGTTAACACATAAAATTCAATTTCATTCTCTTCTTGTTCAATGACACACACACTCTCTCTCTCTCTCTCTCTCTCTCTCTCTCTCTCTCTCTACAAAATATTCTACAAAATATAAGATTATTCTTGTCTAATGAAACACTAATTACACACACACATACTAAAATAACGAGATAATTCTTAGTTATTATATAGATTTATTATCACATTGTCGTAATGAAAAATTAATTCCAAATAATAGACGGCATTAATAATATTAGATAAGGAGGAAATAAAATAACCATTACAAAATTATAATCATTGTTAGGACTGGAATATGTTATTAAGGATATGAAAAGAAAGAGATACATAGAAATGGATAGAAGAAATATATATGTAAAATAAATAAAAATAGGAATATTAACAAACGAAGTAATCGAGAAACACATATATGGAAATATTTACGAAATATTTTTGAATAGGTTTATTTGATTTTTGGCCAAGCCTTACCTATAATTAATCAATCTAGAATGGGGCCTTCAATTTGATTCCTTCATCGAGTACCAATTAAACAAGTGGGATCAATGATAGTTTTAATTTTATATATAAACCCAATCGTTTGTTTCCGTTTATAATCAAGGTTTATAGATAGAGTAGAGGGTGTTGACTACATTTGTATATCTTATATATATCAGGGATTCACCGTATGATATAGATAGTATCCAAAATAACCCCCAGGTTATTTTTGGATTTAACAGAGTCTAAAAATGGACTTAGCCATTTTTTGGGTATGGGACTTTCAAACAAACCTCAAATTTCATTTCCCTAATGCACTAGTTGTTGGGATTTGAAAACCTATCAAATAATAATGTTTAATTCATGTACGAGTTATATGATTAGTGCCGTGAAACAAAGGTGGATCTTCGATCCAAGGATTACACAAGTTTAATTAAACCCACGGGAACCAAGAAAATTTGTACAACAAATAAAAGTCATGGACAATAAAATACTAACATGTGATGGGTGAAGGAGATTCCATGTGGAAGTCTGACAAGATAAAATAGGAAAACATCAACATGTCTATTAATGTGCAGTTACATGTAGTTAAACAACCATATTTAGCAAGATATTGTGCTTTATATTTTTCAACAAGCAAAGAGAGACTTGGGGGACGCACATGATATGCCATGCAGAAATTCAATTGTAGGAAAAAGTAGATATTCATAAAAAACAAGATCAAAATCTGATATTTTCCTTATGATTAACCTCTTATCTATCAAAAATTGCTATATAATATAGAGGGTGATTCTTTTTTAAGGGTTTAAAATTCTTGTAATGCTTTTGCAGTCTATATTAAGAGTTACATATGTGTATATGGGTTGTAGACCTCATATTTAAGCTTCAAATTGGTGAATCTTTACTTTTTCCTTCGATGTAATTTACTGTGAATCCTTATAAAGAAATAAGATAGTTGTTTCTTAGATATTAATCTATCCTAGATCGTGTTCTATAGAAAATTTCATGCCTTTCATTGCAGTTGTGGGTATTTATGTGCATCTTTTGTTCTCCCTGTAGAATATAAGTCTTTTGTGTCTTTGAAATGGTAGATTAAATGATTTTGGGACTATGATAATTATGTTTTTCCTCACCTATCTCATTCTCTCCCTATTTTATCATTTGAGAGTGTCTCTTCACCCTTTTCTTAGTTTTATCACGTCCTTTAGCTTAGGATTTCACATTTTATGCATTTCTGCATCTCTCTAGTCCCTTGGATTATTACATTAGGAATAGATAACTTCATTTACTTCCTTAGGAGTGGCTTAGTATTAGGAATAGGTAGAGGAACCAACCTTCTCTGGAGGTTGATATGATTTATGCAGGTCCCACACTTGTGATATCATCCCATGTTTACCAAAAACTAGGGATCTATATTAGGAAAATCCTAGGGTGCTACCTTTTTCCATAACAATTTTGGCATGCCCGATGGGATGTGAAGTTAATTTTTCCCATTTTTCCAAGTTTTGGTGTGTACCTTGGTAAATTTCATCCTATGGAGGATTTTCATCAACTCATTTTCAGACTCTAAACATTATATTCACTGTTTTAGCAGTCTAGTGCCTAAGTTCATGAGAAGAATTCAGACAAGATCTAGAATAGCTAAAGAAGGAGCTTTTTTATACTTGTAACTATCACTTGGGAGGAGAAGAAGAGGAAGATCAGTTCAAATGTTAGCTTCACCTACAAATATAACTATTTCCACACCACCTCCCATCTCTCCCTTCTTGCAGTCTACTAGAGTTCTCATACCTATCGTTATTGAAGCACAACAGGAAAATAAAGGATTTGTTAATATCAGTTATATCAGTCCTCTTGCTTTTAATTCTCATAATCCCATTCATGCATGTGTACTTCAGAGTATCCCTTTATCCACTAGATAAAATCATACCACTCCAGCTCACCATATACAAAAAAATTCCAATGTTTTTGATATTCATCAAATTATTTGTTGTCATGCAAATGTGTAACAGGGAAATTGACAATTTCCAAGCACGACAACTATACCCCTATGCCAAAATTTTCAAGCCTATCACTCCAAAACACACTGGATATTTCTAGTAATTCCAAATGAGCTCCTAGATAATGTTATAGCACTCTCCTAGGTGATTTAGGAAAGTCCATTCATTCCCCCTAGGTTATTTTAGGAGTCCATTTCCAAAGCTACAGGAAGTTGTGGGAAGGGCTATCACTGGCCTTCCTAGAGTTGGAGCAACCTGAAAAAGTAAAGAAGAAGAGCCTAAGTGGATGTGGAGGTAATCCAAAGGTCTTGAGACATTATGGAGATGGTTTAGGAATATTTTGGAAGGTCTTGAAGAAGTTGGGACAATTTCTCCAGAATTAGGGTTCACATGCCTAGTCAGTGCATAGGCCAAAACATCTATTGGGATTCAAAATAAGATTTTGGGAGATCTAGATGGAGTTAGAAGTAAAAAAAATAATTTCCAAAAATAGGATTCTAAGACCTACATGATGGTGGAATCACATTTTTCACAACACCTTGGTGCATAAGATTTGCATGCATTTTTTCTCAGGAACTAATGGAGTCTCAAATCAAAAATCTGATTTTTCAAGGATTATATGGTTGAATAAAGACATAAGAACCCCACCCTTGATTCAAAATTCCATTTATAGTCAAGATCGTATAAAATTTCACCGTGAAATTCCACCGGGAGCTTAAGTTATCATCATCCCAAGTTTCCCTCTCAAAGGTAGTTCAGGAGTTACTCAATTTTTGAGAGGACACGTGTCAGCACCAAGAGCCTGGTGGGATTTCATGTCCCTAATGTCCCTGAGATAAGGTAAACCAAACTTGGAAAAATGTATCTAGCCCCCATGTGACATCTAGGACCCTCATGTGACATCTAGACTTGATAGTTCAGCCGCCAGGCACATTTTTGGAGCATCCATTCCCTTCCATCAGATCAAGTGCCATGTGTCAGCTCTAGGACCACCATGGAAATAAAACATGAAAAAATGCACCCACTGCCTATGGGGATCTTTAGGTCACCCATGTGACAAGCTTTTAGCCCCCTAGTGCTTTACAACTTTTTTTACCTTCATTCCCTATCGTTGGATCGCCACCACATGTCATCCTCTTGACCACTATGAAATTTGATGTCCCTCACATCCCTGATGTAAGGGAGATCAAGTCATGAGAAATTCACCCAATATTCTCCTTCCATGATTTCAAAAATTCAAATTCTAACTGCCGCTTCAGTGGTTCCAGGTGCTTTCACTCCTGTGCACATATTTTCTCCGTTCTTCCTCTGCAACTTCTCACCACCATTCATCCATTGGTGAACCTCAAACCAAACCTACCACAAAGGTAATTCCCTTAACTCCATGAAATAAAGAAGTTCCTAGAAGGAAATTTTGAGTAAACACAGATGAAGAAGCATAGAAAAAAGAAGGAGAAAAGAGAGAAAACTACATGACCATGAAACGAGAAGTTGAAGAAATATCCCAAACGGATGCATGAAACAAAACATTATATTTTATTGTTCATTCCTATACCAAAGGCCATCAAGAAGACACCTTAAATCTCTCCTCTCATGTAATAGAGCATCCACACAGAAAAAATCCCACTTTTGTCTCAACGAAGATAAAATTCAATTTCCCGTCAAACCATTGGGTGAAATGAAGTAGAATTTCACGTGAAACACCAAAATAAAAAAAATATCCCAATGAAATTTATTTCGTCACAAATGGAGGAAAAAATCAAACCTAAAATTTTGAGGTCCATTAATGGATGCCGCATCCAGAAGCACTACTAGGTCAAAAATTTGAAAGTTTAAAATATCCTAGACTATTAAGCGTGGGGGTTTGAAATTACAGAGGGGTGATATTAGGAAAATATAGATATAAAAAAACTTCATTCTGTGTCAATCGGACCTCCAGAATCTCACTTTATAAAAATAGTAGGTCTTTTACGTAGGGAATGTTATTTCAGCAAAGTCAGCAACAAAAGAACCTACAAAGGAGATAGAGACATTAGAGGTGCATGACAGCTAATAATTCATCGGAATGGAAAATTTTGACACTTACTAACAATAGTAAATGGTCCCATAGAGACCTGCTAAAAATATAAATTCACACTGAAAGAGTAGTTTTGGCACAACTGGACATTCAAAACTTTGTCGCATCATATCTTTCCATGAACGAGGACCATCGAAATTTATCGTGGGAAACATATTCTACCTTATCTCTCTTCCCACTCCCCCAAATTTCTCTCTCTTCAACTGCTCTAATTATTTGTTAGATTTTTCACTTTTTTATATGCCTTTAAGTCACTTAGAGGTGACTTTAGAAACATAATGTAAATTAAGTCACCTTGATTTTATAAAAGGGACTTAAATATTTTGTAGTTATAAGAATAGTCTAAAGTTAGAAATAAGGCATATGGAGGGTCATGACAAAGACGATAAATCACCTCTCATTCTATAAATTTTAACGTCACTCCCATTTCAAATGGTTGGTCATTAATTTTGTAAGCTCAAGAGTGAATTCTAACTTGAGAGAATAAAGGAGATAACCAAATTCTTCTTTTCCCCTTTTCTCAAATTCCTCCATTTCTCCACTATGTAAGACTTTGTTTGAGAAATTAAGACAAGAAGGATTTTCTATCTTTCTTCAACTAAGGGATTTCTTGATAATTTGTGTTTATAAAATTTCATTTGGTTTTAATGATGCTTACAAAGTTGTTTCTTCTCATAAATTCATGTGATGATACTTCTAACTAATGTGCATGCAAGAATCTTATTTCCTACCTGCAACATTAGTTCTCCTACCTTTTTTCTTACTCCCCTTTCCCACACTTTTGAAAAAGTCCTCTCTAGCAAGCCATTGCTATATTTTTTGCAGGTTCAGTGGAGTGGCCCTGTTAGATCCCTAGTCGAAAGGCCACGACAAAAATCCACATTTTATCACACATGCATATACGAAAGATGCATAAGTTAATTAGAGGGAATTAGATTCTGAGAGCATTGGTAATAAATCCACAAGTTTATCCACCTGAAAATTTTTCTTGCCAACATTATTGAACAAGATGTAGCCATCAAGCTATTAGCCTATTCATTTAAGGGAAAATGTTTGCAATGGTTTAGGAGTTTGACAATAAGATCACTAATTGTATTCACTTGTGGGCAACACTCTACAATCAATTTGGAGATAAGGCAGATAATTTCTCCTTGCTAGAACTACTAACAACTATAAAGAGGGATCCCAATGAGCTCATGGAAGAATTCAATTTCAGATTTTAGAAGACCTGGGAGAAAATTCCAGCCCTTGTAAGACCAACTCCTGAAGGTTCTTTTCTTTACTATTTAAGAGAATTAAATTTTGATTTTATTGTCATGATTAAGTCTATGGGGGTGTAAAATTTCCTGCTGCTTTTTATCTTCCTATTAGAGTTAAAAGAACAGTCTCAGCCAAGATGGAAAACTTGCTCCTATACCCCCAATGCCCATTTACCTAGATATTGGAAACCTAAATGATCATCAAACACCCGAGTTAGCCCTAATCCTAACCCCAAGAAACCAAGTGTAAATATGAATCCCTCACCCTTCATTGTGTATTTGGTCATAGGAAGTAACTCGGTGCACAATTGTAAGTTTGACTCTAGAGCAAGAAGCTTAGTAATGCCAAAGAATATTACAGATAAAAAATTCCTCAAATATAACCCTCTTTCAAAAGGTGTAATGCAATTGGATGTGACAACAGTAGGAAATATTGGAGTTATCATAGACCTAAGCCTCACATTACATGCATGTCATAATCTCATAGTTTATTTAAGTTAGGTTTCAGTTATTGATTGTGTGTTAACCTCAAAATCCATCTCTTTCCACATTTGATTGAAATTTCATAGGAGAGAATCTTAATCATGTGCCGAAATGCTTCTTCCTTCTTAAAGAATTTCCAATAGAAGAGATGTTCTATGGCCATAGTGTTTTAATATCTTATGCACAAAAAATTAATAGGATCATCATCATACTACATCATATGGCCTTGGGGTGTATGTATTGGCTTTCTATTATTCCTACGATTCCCCTTCAGAAAACTAAGTGGAAGGGTGTTCTCTATGCCACTTATTCCTACTTTATCACCACTCTTTTCTTCTTCTCCCCAAGATCTATCTGATCTTTAACAATGTGTTTTTTTATGAACTCTACCTCTTCCTCAATATTGTGGTGAATTTCCTTCTCAATTTTGTTCTCTTTAGTAGGTTCTTGTTTCTCCTCTAAAATTTGAGTGATAAGCACCTTAAACCTTTCAACATATTTCTCCATGAATGGTAATTCCTCATGATGCATGACACATTCCTCTATATTTGTCTCCTCAATGTCATGCGCTAAAGAATACTTATCCAACACATCATATTCCTCATTACTCTTGGTCTTTTCTTCATCACTTTCAGTCTCCTCTATGTCTTCACTAGATATGGCCTTTAATTTCTTCCTTTCTTGAGACTTCTCATTCATTAGCTATCTCATGTTGGGACTTTATTTATCTTCCTTGCACATTGGAGTCTTCTTCATAGTTACACTCTAAACAGGATTCAGTTTCTCTTTTTCCTCTTCTTTAGTTTTTTATTCTTCTTCTTCTTTGTGAGGTGTCTCTTCACGCTCCCTATTATTCCCCATTGTCTTTTTTTCCTTGTGTGGTTGCGGTATTTTCGAGTCAACCTCCACATACCTCCCCTTCACCACCCTTGGCTTCAAATATAGACATTTATGGACTCCTAATTTCAAACTACCACATGAAGGATTTCTTATTGATATCATCTGATATCAAGGTCTCTACATCTACATGTTTTCCATATTTGATATATGTCTTGCACAACATAGGATATTCAAAGTCTATCTTGTCTGCATCAAATCACATTTTTTGTGCTTTTGTGAACATGTTCACTAACCCTTGGAAGTGTCATGATATGAAATAAAATGAGTGTTATCACCAAAGACTCTTCTTCCTTCCCTTCAAGTTAAATCCACCCCAATAGAAGTGTTTATATACGGAAAACTCTACACTCTCGTCTAACTACATAGGTAATTCACTAGGAATGCACCATTCTTTTCAAAATTCTTTATGCATACTTTTATACCATCTTTCTACTCTGAGTTTGTAGGAATTAGTTATCTTGTCACATGTGTAATTTTAAAACCTTATGGTAGGGGATTGATCTTCATCCATAAATTCAAATATTTTCTCATTTGGCTGATCCATAACGACAATTTATGAGAAGATAAGAAACAAGAGTTTTACGAAGAACATGATATTTTCCATAGCACATGGCTCTTCTATATTTTTTTCATCAATAAACCCATTCATATTTTATGTTGTTCCTTTGGCCATATTTTTGGCTATATCTAACCACCACTTTTTTACCTATTTACATCATTCCAATGCCCCCAACCTTGTGATAAGTCATGTGGTAATTTTAAAAACAGGGTCAATAATCCTGGAAGTGTCCATCGTTCACCTCGTCATTGATACTTTAGAGTGGCAGAAATAGTCTTCACTTGAACATCATCTTCTAATTCAATGAAAATTTTTGTGCCTGATCCCTTGAGGAAAGTAACCTTCCTGATCAATTACACAGTAAGTCGCATCCTTCTTCTCGTGAAATAGAATTAGTCATCATGGACGTGTGAAATAAGCCACTGATAAATTTTATGTAGATTACTAAAATAGGGGATCACATAGAGTTGAAGTTCTCCCACTTTTCTCAATATTTGGTGGCCCTTGTCATTATAGATAGGATTCTCATCCATAGTCCTCTCACTCATTTTTTGTATTAGCTCCAGATCTATTTCAAACAAATTCAAATTTGAGACATGGTTGAAATCACTAACAATCACCCGAGCCTGACCTGAGACACCCATTTCTGCCTTATAATAACCTCTTTTGGGTATTGCATTTCATAGTATCATTCCTCCTATACATCTTCGGCCATGTGTTTCTCCTTGTATTTTCATTTACCCTATATTTTTGGTGACATAGTAGTTGTATTCCTAGGTGTTATTGCACGTGGAAATATACACACTCATGACTGTAATATTTTATGCCTTTGGTGCCCTTAATTTATTGATTCAACCCATCCTCACTAGGTATTCTTTCCATCTTGTTTATTTTTCTTGATTTTGTGCCCTAACTCTGTAAAACCTAGAATTAAAACCATGTACACCCTTTTCTGATGGAAAATAAACTTCCACATCTCCCCCAAGCATCAAAATTCCCTCTGAAGGAGATCTTCTACTCAGCCATGTCCTTACTTCACTATGGTTCTCATGAGTTTCTAGGTTTGCATGCAAGTTCACAAAAATTCACACAAATTCATTCTTAAAAACTTGGAAATTATTCACAAGGCAAGTTAAAAATGAATTTATCCCAATACCTTTTTATATATTTTCAAAATTTTACCACATTTATTGTGCATCACCTACCACTGTATAAAAAATTTTATTTTATTTTTTCACTTTTTTCATGCTACTTCCTTTTGCATGCTGGAATCATAACCTTCTAGTGCGCTTACCACTTCTTAGATTGCAAACCTCCTCGTGCATGCTCCCATGCACCATGGTACATAATCCTATGTGTCATATACCAAGTAGTTCATTATGCCCCTACCTACTTCACATTACACTATGAAAACCTTTTTCATGCATGGTCCTCATGTTGAGAAATTTTATTATTATCACCATCCTTCTTATTTCTTGAGACACCTTTTTCCTCTTTTCCTGCGTGCACACTCTGTAATGGACACAACAACCTTCTACCAACATGCACATATCTTCATCCACTTCAACGCACTTTCAAGTACCAACATGGTCTCCTTTTTGTGCATTTGTACGTGGTTCACACCACACTAAAAGCACACGTGGTCTTCTGCACATGATATAAATTTATAGTAATAATCTTCTTACACACAAGCATGCTTATTATAAAAAAACAAATAAATAAACAAACAAGAAAAAGAAACAACTGGAAACAAAAACATGAAAGGGAAACCTAATCTAAATGGTAATAGTGCCTTATTAAAAACACCAAGAATCTTTATTTATAGCAGGTATTTAGCCTACTTCCATTGAATTTACTAGGAAACATGGTGCCATCCTGAACATGCAATTTACATGTGTCGGATTCAAGTATCTTGGTTATGAAAAAAGGTCCCAACCAATACACCTTCAATTTTCTTGGGTGGCGCACGAACTTGGAGTCATAGAGAAGGACCATCTCACCAAATGTAAATATCTTGTTCTTTCCTAGCTCCAATGTTTGATAGCTTGTCGCTCATCTAATTATAGTAGTTCTTAAATGTGCTCTTGAGAAATTTTCTCATCATCCAATTCACCTGCTCACATAATATGTAGGGATGGTAATATAAATTCAGTGGGTAGTGATGCCTCCATGCCAAACATAAACTAAAATGGGGTGGCCTTGTTCAATACTTTATAAGTTATCTTGTAAGCCCAAACTATGGTTGACACTTTATCATCCTAGTCATTCCTTCCAACGTCACATATTTTTGTGAATTTTTATCCAAAGATCTTGTTGAAATCTTATGTAGTACCATTAGCTTAAGGGTGATAATGAGTAGTTTTATGGTGCACCACCATAAACTCCACCAACATAATTATTATTGTCTCATTCAAGAAATGAGTTCCTCTATAGATTGTAAAGCTTAGTGGAAAACCATTCCTACTAATAATGTCCCCCCCCATAGAAACATTGTTGTTTTAGTTACATTACAGTCCTTTGTAGGTGCAACCTCTCCCCACTTTTTTAGAAAGTATTTCTGATTAATAACGTAGCACGTTTTGGTTATGTGCATGGGTGGTGCAATAATTATGAAAAAATTCAATATCCCACTTATCAAAAGGTTTTATGCTCACAATAGGTATAAGTGTCATCTCATCTCTATATCTAGGATTTCCAAGCCACTGAAAATGATCACATGTTTTGACATAATCCTTGGTTTCTTTATATTAAGTTTTCCACCAAAGGCCAATCATGAGGATTTTGCACATGATTGCATTACCTACATAATGTCCACCTTATATACCTCCATGAGCCTCTTCCATAATATTTTTTTACTCATGTTCAAGTATACAATTCCGTAAGAATTCATCTCAACCCATATTATAAAAATCTCAACCAAGAAACTAATAAGGCGCAATGCGAATAACAAGCTACTTTTTCTCTAGTGTCCTAATTCCTTTTGGTGTCAATCCATTACAGGAAAATACAAATATATCTTACAAATCTAAGGGAACGTGTTTTAACCTAAAAAACTATGTATCAAGAATATTATCTTTATTTTTTTACAAGTCCTCACCTAAATTTATCCTTAATATATGATCAGGACTTGAATTTCTATTTCCTAGTTTGACTATAATTGTGAAAGCAAACTCTTAAAAAGGAATTATCCTCTAGCATATGTGCCCTTTAAAAATAGGAGTATTGAATAATTACTTTAATTCCATATGATCTATATCAAAAATAAACGAGGTGGCCAACAATTATTGTCTAAAATTATGAAGCACGTAAATCATAGAAAAGGCTTCACATTTCATTGTTGTAAATTATTCTCTGTGGGTGACAACTTCCTCCTTACAAATAAAATAGGATGATATCTAATCCTTTTTCTTGGTTACATGAACACTTCACCAATTTCCATTGTAAAGGCGTCAACATGTACATGAAAGGGTTTTTTCCCATGAAGGAAAGCACAAAATAAGTGCTATGATAATTCACTCCTTCAATATATCAAACATCTTTTGTTTCATGTTATCCCAATCAAATTTCACTTTATCCTTGAGAAAATCCTCCGGGGGCATGGAAACCTTCACATATCCCAAGATAAAATTCTTATAGTAGTATGTATGTACCATAAATTTGTTCACCTCACTCTGATTGGTAATATCTTCCAATCCCAAAATGATGACTAACTGAGTTGATTCTGTTGGTGCTCAAAATAGTCTCCCCCCATTTTACCATTGAAAATCTATCAATTTACTTCCTCTGTCATATTTTATTCCCCTATGTTTTTCCTGAGAAGTCTCTTCCTTCTTTTTGTTGCCATAATCAATCTGTTCCTAGGTCAAAGATCACGTATGGATCTAATATTTATTTCCTTGTTTCTCTATTCCTCTGAAGAAGTCTGTATTTAGGTGTTAAAACTCAGGCTCTCTCGTTCTTTGTGTCTTTCACAGTCGATATTTGTTTTCCTTGTTGCTTTTGTCCTAAATACTTGAAGAAAAATGAATGGACGTAGCACAGAGGAATGTATTTGAGCCTTATAACATTTATGAGTTCTCTGTCCTTGGAGAAAATTTCATCACCATGATCAAAGTGGTCACCTTTCTACATTATATGGTTTGACGGGCATTTCTTCCAGTCAAAATTTGGGTCCTTGCATCAACAGGAAATGTGGCTTCTCTGGGTTGAACGCGGCTCAGCTGGGTACTTCAAAAATTATATGAATCGCATTGAGTAAAAAAAAATTCACATGGAGGAACGACGTTCATTTGAAGATATACCTTTTTTTTTGGCCTTGGAGTAGCGGTGAGAGGACATGTGGAGGTTTTCTCTAATTTTCCCGGACTTAGACAATTTTTATGCAGTTAATACAGTGTTTTGGGATAGGGACACGTGGTGAGCATGCATTCATTCAGAGTCTTAAACTTGAGTTTCATTTTAAAGAAGCACCAAGAGGAGACTTGGAGGCCTCTACTCACTTTACATTTTTCTTGGACTTATCAATGGACAAAGGAGACTACTTCAGAACCTAACTCATGGCACCTTCTGCTGAGCTTTAAGCCTTTAGAAAAAATTTGTCGAGCTAGGACACGTGGTGAGCCCCTGCTCGCTTAGGGTTGTAACTTTTGGGGACCATCTCAAGATGCGCCATTGTGACACATGGCAGTTTGAAAAATTCCAAAGGGCGGGGAGGTGGACCATCAGGGGTAACTTGGATTTTTTACCTCTTGTCATCAAAAGGATTAAAACATAAAAATGGCCCGCAAGCCCTACAAAGGATCAGTCAAAATTTGTTTCAAGTCAAAAGGGTGGGGTGGCAGACCATCGGGAGTAACTTGGATTTTTTGCCCCCTGATATTAAAAAGACTCAAATCATCAAAGTGACCCATGGGCCCAATAGAGGAAATGTCAAAGATTTCTCCAGTCAATGGCAAAGGTGCAAACCTTCAGAGGAAAAGTGGGAAATTTTTCGGTTTGTGTGAAGAGGAGCTAAAAGTGAAAAAGAGAGCATGGTTCTGCTAGGACCCACATCAGAGACTAGAAGCGGAAGTGCGGAGATGCAGGGAAAAGTTGGAAATTTTTCCCTTTTCTGAAAAAGAGGTGAAATATCAGAATTTAGCTGGGGTTTCTTTGGGGCCCACCTCAAGATATGTGTCAGGCTCATTTCTCAAGGGTGGAGGTGTGGAACAAAATGTGAAAATTTTACGAACCCCCAAGCCCATTTTAAAATGTATCTCCCACATGGATGGTCTAATTTCAAAATTGAAATCAATGGCAGTTGTGCATCTGTATATGATTTTTCCACCATTTTCACTCTAGAGCTCCTAGAGATGTGAGTCTTCATGACTTCTCAATATTTCTTGCACACCAAACAGTGAAGGGGAGTTAATTTGATATCTAAGTTTGGTGAGGAAGATTTGGTGACATATTTTTCCATTAATATGGGATCTAACCTCTACGCTCGATTTGATCTACCATTTTTTCTTCCCGGGCACACAAAGAACTAGATTTGATAGATTAGGGGCAGAATTGGTTGGTGAGTTGAAGGGAGAAAGATCTACCTGATGAAAGAGTTGAATGCAGGAGATATTCAAAGATATTTTCCTCCCTAAGATCATGACAACTTTTACATATCTAATTCTATAAATCATGATCGAGATCATGATAAGAAATGGTACATTGAATGTTTTCTACCTTTTTGGGGAAAATATTTGTTGTAAAATGTTATAAGTTACATCAGTTTATCATGTAAATTGTTGGAGTGTTAGAGGTCGAAGAAAATTCTCAAGAGGAAAATTTGACAAAACATGTCTGTTTGAGAAGCCATCTGAGGAACCTGGTTATCTCTTTTGTATTAAGTTTGATCATGTCAAGGTGTTTGCGAGTGTACAACAATTGATGAGATTTGATATTGTTCTAGAAACTTTTCCCTACTAATTAATTTAATAAAACTCAAGTTATTTTGTGTTGATCTTGAGAAAAATGTGTCTGTTTCATTTTTGAATGTCTACAAATAGTTTTTCTTTCTCATATCAAAATATTGTATTAAAAATATTTCTAAATCACACAGGTCTTAATCCTTGTGACAATTTAGTGGCATCTACAATGTTATTTCTCATAATATATTTCATTTGGGAATGAAATAAATGATTTAAAATCACTCTTTTTCATCTATTGACAGAGATTATCTATAATCCTTTAAGGGATATCCATTTAAGGGATAAACAAGGCCTTTAAGGGATATCCATTTTGAAAGCTATATTCATGTATTTCAAAAACCCACTTCCCCTTATCAGTTTGTCTCTCCCTAAAGGTCACCTCCTTGATTAAACATGGCCCATCCCCCACCCAGACCTCCATTTGTTGTAAATACCTTTGGTCCTATAAATTTTATGGGAATGGATGGTTATCCAAATGCATTTCCTCAAGATGTAAAGAGCATACTAGAAAAGTTCTAGGGAAATAATGCTATACTTGGTGATCAGCATTTAAAGCTTTTATCAACATGATGGAAGACTTTGAGATTAAGTTTGAAGATGTATACATAAAATTGTTTGTTCACACTTTGGAAGAGGATGCAATGGAATAATATAAAACTTTTCCAGATAACTCTATTGATTCTTGGACTAAGATGCATAATGCATTTAGATAACAATATGTGATAAGACTGACCCTAGGTTTCTTCTATCAGAATTTGAAAACATCAAGAATAATCCTAATGAGTTAGTACATGATTTCAACACAAGGATTAACAAGACCTTGAGGAGATTTCCTGTTAGCTTAAGGCCATGTGATGAATCATGTTTGATCAAATATTCAGATGCATTTGATAAAAAAGCTTCTTATTACTTGAGGGACAAGAACCCTACCAATTTGAGGTAGGCCTTCACCATGGCTTTGTAAATAGATAATAAAATCAAGGCAATTGGAAAGCCTCCAAAAAGGGAGGGTGTGACGCTGATTAATGTAGAAAATCCTCACGCAAGTAAGGCTACTGATTTGGAAGAAGTTGTGAAAACTTTGGTAGGAGATGTAAAAGAAATATCATACAAATTAACCTGAGCAGAAAAGGGAATTTGACATAATTCATAGGGTCAACACAAGCAACAAGGCCAAGACATGTTTAAAAATCACCAAATATTTGATGATAGAGGCAAGGGATCTGCTGGATTAGGAAATAAACAATCCCAAGGTAGGGATAACAGAATGGTACACGATCCTTTGAATGTAAAATTTATTATTGTGGAGGAGACATATGTCATTGATTGGTGTGATAGATGTTTCATGCCCCATGCTCCATGTGAGGTAGACCAACAAGAAGTTGAAGAAGTAGCAAATGATGAAATTGATGATGATGCCTGCATGACGGAGATCCTTGCAAGTTCGCCAAGGGAAGAAACTTCAACTAAGGTAATAAGTGTTAGAACTACTGTTGGTTTTTGGGATTTCATCCACCAAGTACCTATTCTTCCTCTCTCTTGAATACTTTAGAAGTAGACACTATACAAGCTTTTGAATTGCCCACTAATGATTTTAAATACTTGAGGGCATTAATGATTAAAAAGTATGATTGAGGAATTCCTTTAGAATAAGATAGGAAGATATTAATGAATGTCACAATACCAGAAGTAAAGCTACCAAGGGGCCACAAACCAAGTCAAAATTTCAATTTCTTACAAAATAAACCCTAAAGAAAAATGCATCTGGCAGAGAGCTTGTTTCCCCAAGAAAAACTTTTGTTCCTCCCCATGCCCAAATTGAAAAAGAATCCCATTCCATCTGATGAATTTTCCAATCTTTCTCTTAGTGCTACTTTACCCAAATTTTTTCCATATGACATTGCCCAAGTTTTGAGTCAAATCAAACTTCCTGTCCCAATTTTTGAGATGCTTAGGATCCCTGAGCACAATAAGAGGGTTTTTGAATATTTAGGATTCAAATAGGGAGAGATCATACAAGGCAGAGCTGTAAATAAGGTTGAGATTCCCCTTAGTGTTGCAATATTGGAAAATCCACAAGTGTTGGAAGAGTTGGGGGAACCACCAGAGGTCTATTTAGGAACTTCTTTGGTTAAATCCTAGCTGAGTGTGGATCCATTCTTCAGTACCCTGGTTATCAAAGACAAGTTGTTACATAACTTTATGTTTGATTCTGAAGCTTCATGTAATGTCATGCCTCTTGAGGTCATGAATGAATTAGGTATAAAAGTAATAAAAACATATGGGAAGTGCACTTCCATGGACTCTAGAGAGGTTCTAGTGGTGGGATGTGTAAAATATTTGGTTGTGCAACTTGCATCTTACCCTGGAAGGAACTTAAAACTTGAGGTAGTGATTGTTAATTTCCCTACCAAGTGGGGGATGTTGTTGTCAAGAAAGTGAGCAACAAGTGTTGGTGGTAGTGTGAAAATGGACATTTCTTATGCCACTAACCCCATTAAAGGAAACTTGGTGTAATTATATTGAGAGAAGAAGATGTTGTACTTGATTGAAGACCCGAGCAATGTATCTTATGAATTTTTGCAAGCAGATGTTGATCTTAACAATTTTGTGAGTTTTGTGGATTTCAAGGAGTATGATAGTGTTGAAAAAAGAGATCCTAAGTATGATTTTTTTTCTAAGAATTTGGTCTATGATTTAGCCTTGAAAAATGTTAAAGAATTTGACTTAAATAAAATGGAGGAGCTTCAAAGAAAATGGATGGTTTACAAACTAAACAAAGAAGAAAATGAGGTATATTTCTAGTTGATGAAGACATATTAGGATTGCTTAGCATGGTCATATCTAGGATGGCAGACACTTGAAGATTTTTCTTGATTTTTTTTCTTTGAATTAGGGTTAAATATCTTCTGTACAGTCTATAGTTTTAGGGTTTGTTTTTTGTCTTTCGTGTTTTTTGATCGTTTTGGCCCTTGGTGGCCTATTTTTGTTGTTTTCTTGGTTCATTTTTGAGGGATGGTTCTGGTTTCATGCTTTGTAAGATGACTTCATTTCCGAATGGATATTTTGGCACTTGGTCTACCTTTTTTCTTATGGCACTCATTGGTAGTGTCCATCCCTGAGTCGGAGCCGATGTTGGTGCTCAAAATAGTCTTGCCCCATTTTACCATTCAAAATCTATCAATTTACAGCCTCTTCCATATTTTATTCCCCTGTGTTGTGCCTGAGAAGTTTATTCCTTCTTTTTGTTGCAATAATCAACTTGTTCCTGGGTCAAAGATCACATATGGATCCAATATTTTTTCCTTGTTTCTTTGTTGCTCTCAAGAAGTCTATATTTGGGTGTAAAAACTTGGGTTCTCTCGTTCTTTCCATATTTCATGGTTAGGATTTTTTTCCTTGTTTATTTTGTCCTAAATACTTGAAGAAAAATGAATGGACATAGCATGGAAGAATGTATTTAAGCCTTATAATATTTCTTAGTTCTCTGTCTTTGGAGAAAATTTCATCTCTAGGCTCAAAGTGGTCATATTTTTGCATTTTATGGTTTGACGGGCATTTCTCCCAGTCAAATTTGCATCCTTGCATCAAAGGAAACATGGCTTCTTTGGGTTAGATGCAGCTCAGCTGGGTTTTGAAACAAAAATTTTCCACGTGGAGGAATGACGCTCATTTGAAGATCTACTTTTTAGTTTTGCCTTGGAGTAGTTCCGGAAGGACATGTGGAGGTTTCTGCTAATTTTCGTGGACTTAGAAATTTTTTTATGCAGCTAATAAAGTTTTGCAAGATAGGGACACGTGGCGATCCGACACTTATTCAGAGTCTTAAACTTGAGTTTCATTTTAAAGAAGCACCAAGAGGAGACTTGGAGGCCTCCACTCACTTTGCATTTTGCTTGGACTTTTAAATGGCCAAATGAGACTTTATCAAACGCTGAGACATGGTGCCTTCCACTGATTTTTAAGCCTTCAAACAAATTTTTATGAGCTAGGACACGTGGTGAACCCACGCTCACTTAGGGTCTCAACTTTTGGGAACCATCTCAAGATGTGCAATTGTGACGCATGGTAGTTTAAAAAAGTCAAAAGGGTGGGGAGGCAGACCATCAAGGGCAACTTGAATTTTTCGCCTCTTCTCATCAAAATGATTAAAACATCAAAATGGTTTGCAAGCCCAACAAAGGATCAGTCAAATTTTGTTTCAATTCAAAAGGGCAGGGAGGTAGACCATCGGGGCTAACATGAATTTTTTTCCCCATGATATTCAAAATACTAAAATCATCAAAGTGACCCGCGGGCCCAATAAAGGAAATGTTAAATATTTCTCCAGTCAACAGCGGAGGTGCAGACCTTTAGAGGAAAAATGGGCAATTTTCCCTTTGTGGGAAGAGGAGCTAAAATTAAAAAAAGGAGAGTGCTTCTGCTGGGACCCACATCAGAGACTAGAAGCAGAATGGTAGAGCTGCAAGGGAAAATTGGAAATTTTTCCCTTTTCCAAAAAAGAGGTGAAATATCATAATTTGGCTGCGGTTCCTTTAAGGCCCACCTTAGGACACATGTCAGGCTCATTTCTCAAGGGTGGAGGTGCGGAACAAAATGTGAAAATTTTACATTTTTCCAAAAGTTGTAAAAGGAAAAAGGGAACCTGCATGCCCATTTTAAAATGGATCTCCCACGTTGGCAGTCCAATTTCAAAATTGAAATCAATGGCAGTTGTGCATCTGTATTTGATTTTTCTACCATTTTCACTCCAGAGCTCCTGGAGATTTGAGTCTTTATGATTTCTTGATATTTCTTGCACGTCAAATAGGGAAGGGGAGTTAATTTTATATCTAATTTTGGTAAGGAATATTTGGGGACGTCTTTTGCCATTAAGATGGGATCTTATATCCGGGCTCGATCTGATCTTCCATTTTTTCTTCCTGGGCACGCAAAGAACCAAATTTGATAGATTAGGGGTGGAAGTGGTTGGCGAGTTGAAGGAAGAATGATCTACTGGATGAAAGAGTTGAATGTGAGAGATATTCAAAGAGGTTTTCCTCCCTAGGAGCCTGACAACTTTTATAGATCTGATTCTTGAAATCGTGATCGAGATCATGATGAGCATTGGTATATTGAATGTTTTCTACTATTTTGGGGAAAATATATATTGTAAAATGTTATAAATTACATGAGTTTATCATGCAAGTGGTTGGAGTGTTAGAGGTCAAAGAAAATTCCCAAGAGGAAACTTTGACAAACCTGTTTATTTGAGAAGCCGTCTGAGGAACCTAGTTATCTCTTTTGTATTAAGTTTGATTGTGTCAAGGTGGTTGCAAGTGTACATCTATTGAAAAGCTCTGAGATTGTTCTAGAAACTTTCCCCTAATAATAAATTTAATCAAACTTGAGTTATTCCATGTTGATCTTGAGAAAAATGTGCCCGTTTCATTTTTGAATGTCTGTAAATATTTTTTCTTGTTCCTATCACAATATTGTATTAAAAATATTTATAAATCACACAGTTCTCAATCCTTGTGATAGTTTAGTGGCATCTACAATTTCATTTCTCAAAATAAATTTCATTTGGGAATGAAATAAACGGTTTAAAATCACTCTTCTTTCATCTGTTGATAGAGATTGTATGTAAGTCTCTAGGTGTACCTTAGGCATGATTGAACTTAGATTTTTATGCTTTGTTGGGTTCTTTAAATTTATCCTTTGTGTTAGAATCTCATATATTATGTGAAAGAGTTCTAATCTAGGCCTCCATTGAAGAACATATTCTGGTTAAAGAAAAATATTAGCTATTCGGTGGCATTTTGTTGGTTTAGCCTTCCATTTTGTTGAAGCTCTCAAATATCTATGAATCAATTCCATCATGCCTCACCTCCCACCAAAAATTCATTAAAAATCATGCAATCCTACCTGCACTACCTCTATTTTTCCTATGTGTGTACAAATGTATAATTTTTTTTAACCAAAACACAGAAACAATCAGGATCTCAAATGTCTTTAGTGGCCTTAATTTTGTTTAGAAAATATCTCCACTATATAGAGTGAAAAATCGTGAGAGTTAGATTTTGTTGCATTGATCATATTTTCTTCAAGGTATATTTAACAACTTCATAAGGAAGGATATCTTCATCTCCTCCATAAAAAATAGGCTACAAAAGGGTTCTCTTACATTGGTTGAAAGGCACAACCTAAAATAGTGAGGATAGATCAAATCCTCTTGAGGGTGCTACCCATTTCTCAACATCCGAGTGAAAAAAGGCTAGTTAGATCCCATCCCCAGCTACAAATCAACTCATTTTGATCTATCTATCTCGAAACATCCTGTCAATACTTGTGATGTTGCTCAGACATTGAGGGAGAATCAATCTGGGTACCAACAGGGTCTACCAACAATCCTTGTTTACAAATAATATGCCAAAGAAACGTAGTGTTATCACAAAAAATTAGCATCATGGGATTATGTATTGAAGATACCTAATTTTTGCTAGCATGGGAACATCCCTCAAGTTGTGGGACTTACTACTTGTGATGGACCTTTGGAGAAGGTCGGCTTCCTCTACCTAATCTAATTCTAAAACTACTCCAAAAGAAATAAATGTAACCAACTAATCATAAAATATCCATTACAAGGGACTAGGGAGAGAGAGAGCGGAGGGTAAGAAATATGCATGTAGGGGAAATCCTAAGCTAAGGGATGGTGATACCACAAAAAAATGGTGGATATGCTCTAGTTAGGGATAATGGAGAAGGAAATGGAGAAGGATGAGTGTTATCTCTCGAAAGCACACCTTGTAGAGAGATGGCTACATGTTTTCTAAGCTTGCACAAATGATCTCTCTCTTTTGTAGATACAATGGAAACACCTCAGGTCTGTGGGTATACCTATTTTGAGGTGAGTCTCTGATATCAAGGTTGGTTCCTTGTTGGTGTATACTAAACTACTTTCTGGAAGTTTTAGGGTAAAAGATGTCTGTAAAAATGATTAAAACTAAGGTGATACACCAAATTTGTATGAGGGCTTTGACTGAGTATATGCATAACTGATCTAGGAAGGATTCTTGATGTACAAACCAATAGTTTTTCTATAGGATATCTAAAGCAAAAACACTTTATTATACTGAGGGAGTGTCAAAATTATACTAATAAGTTAACATGCACATTAAAATTTAAGCAGAAAATACTAAAAATTGCAGCAGGGTAAGGTGGTTGATCAGGAAATTTTCATTCACAAGATTTGTATAACATACATAAGACTGCAAAATAACTTGGAAAGGTAGATAACACTTCACACTAAGAGGGAAAAACTGGAAAAATTTACTTTAGTACTCATATATCCAAAAAGTCCTCTATGAATCTCCCTTGTGCTTTGCAAAGGCACACAATATATAGCAAAATAAACTTTCCCACTCTTCCTAAAAATAGACTAAGGTTGTACTCATCCATGCATCCTAATTTTATCCTTTATTTAATAATAAATAAAGGTATTAAATAATAAAAACTAGAGTATGTAGTTAAAAAAATGCATTAATAGCCTTGTTTACAAAGCAGTCAAACTGAAGTTGACTGTTCTATTTTTAAGAAAAGAATGGGTGAATAATTTGCTAATAATAATTAAACTGCTTGGTAGGAAACTCTCACTCCTTAGCATGCGAATTCATCTTCTTCTCTGCTATGTCTTCTTGTGAAGAATGTATAAATAAACTCCCTGTGCTAGCTCCATGTGGGGACCACCCTTTGATATATGGATTTGCCTTTATTTGAGTTTGGCCACCTTGTGGACTTATCAAATTATTGTGTTTGAAATAATATAAGGGGCACCTTACTTTAAAAGAGGGGAACCATATTACATTCGGCCACCTTGTGGACTTGGCACATCACTGTGGGACCTGCCACCTTTACATTGTTTGCTACCATGCATAGTTTTTGGCACTTGATTTATTTGATACGTTGCATGGTTTATATTTTAAATTTTAACCTTTTTGGTGATCATTGGCAATATAATGTTGATCGGTCCCTTTTGGTCAATTGATTATATACACTATATTATAGACTTTGGAAGTCAATGCAATGATTTTCCTATTGACACGTGGGTTGGCCCCTTCTCCATGGTGACTCAACCCTTGGGAAATATTGTTGGTGGCATTTGTAACTAACCCTTGATCAAAAGAGAGTAACTTGGGTCTGTGTGGAAGTTGGTGATCGTCCGGAGACGTCAATCTCTGTACCTTTTCCATGGTGACCATCGATCTGTAACTTGTGGTTAGGGTTTTAAAGCTGGCAATTAATGTGGTCGGTGGGAGGCTAGCCATGGTTATTATTTGATCTCTAAGCTCATTTCTTAGACCATTGATCCATTGTACTTGGTGAATTTGAGCCGTTGATTCTTGACCCTTGATTAGGATTAGGTTAAGCCAAAGCTGTGGTGGGTGTGTTAAAACACTTGAACTCATCCATTTTTCTCACTTTGCATCTGGTTTACGGGCGAAGCCCTAGCAATTTTTTTTTGTGGCCGCCATGGTTAAAGTTTTTAAAGCTCAGATTAGCACATTTTTCTCACTTCTTTTCCTTCGAGCATCTTTATAATTTATGAGGTCTTTGATTTCTTAGTCCCAAGCCTTCAAGATGAAACATTGTAGTAATGGCCACGTCTTTCTTATGAACCTTGCGATCGTCTTTCACTATATCCTGGATCTCCTTTTCTATAGAACTCTCTATCATATTAGTTTTAATTGTGGAACTTTTGGTTCTTTAAGCTTTATCTGGTTTATATTTTTTGTGCGACATCCATGAGAGCTTGACATTGATATTTTTCTATCGTTTTGGGATTTGGGTGCTCAGTTTCTATGGGGGGACTCAAACATTTGACTTCCTTGAGTTTTCATGTTCGTGATTCAGTCATTCTTGAGCTTTTACAATCTGAATTTCTGTACTCTCGTGAAATTTGTGAGATTTTTCAAAAATGGCCGCCATCAGTCTATTCGAGCTCAGTTCTTTGAGGATTTTCTGGTTGTATGTTTGATTGTTTCTGATCTCTGCGAGTCATTCTTTATTCTTGGGATACTTGTCTTGTTTCTTGAATTCCAAGAAATATTAGTAATCAGTTATTTCGTTGTATTTCCTATGTTTTCATGGCTCGACCTTGGTCATTTCGAGTTGAAAATATTTTCTGAGCTTCCCTTACCTCCTCTGTAACTCAAGGATTTGAAGAAAACAATTTGAAACAATAAGTTTCTTAACTAATTTTTTATTAAAAATGGGTTTTTTCATAAAACTTTTAGAAACAAAGCAGATGACGTAGTTTGTGAAATATTTGACATATTTCTCCAAATCTTCAAATCTCCTTTGTCAGGTATTGCGATATTTTGAATGGTTTCTATTTGAGTGATGAATATAAGGCTTCATTTGAAGGGTTTTTTTGTTCATACATTCTTTTCTTTGATAGTCGCTCCACCTAGTCTTCTCTGAGATTTCTTTGCTTGAACCTCTACAGCCATGTGGGTTTGTCACCATTGCATGATTGTGGGGTTTTTATATGGATTTCTTCTCACTTTATAATTTTGAGCTATTTCATGATCACTGATTGTAGGTCTTGGAAGCTTGGGCCTGTTAGGATCTATACTTTAAATTTGACCATAATTGGAAAATTTTCCTTTATTTGAATCTTTAGGCCTGTAGGCTACTTTGAATATATTATATCTCTATTTATTTTTTGTATCTCTATATTTGTTCTAATGATGAAATTTTCCTTTTATTTATTATTCAAAACTAGAACAATGGCTTGAATTTGATATCTTCTTTTACTTATCACATTACATGTTCCTTGTGAATCCTCCAACTCATAAACTAGTTCTACCATCATCCTGGGACTGCAATATATAGTTAGTTTGAAGAAAAATAAGGTATTATCTTTCTCGAAAACTATATCTGTATGTTTCAGTCTTCTGCAACTCTTTGACTTGGATATGAGGGCCATTTGTATGGTTATTTACCTTGTATCCTAAAGATGATGATCTGATGCACAATTTAACCTTTCTACTCCAAGTATGATCTTGTCCTCGAATAGGTAATGATGTTCTACATGCTTGCCTTATTGTTCTTGTCAGTATGAAAAATTATTTACTGAATTATTAGTGTTACAATTGTATGCTTTCTTTTGAATTGACCCTTTGTAACCTGCAAGTTTCACTTATACTCTTTGATATCTGCAATAATTTTAAGAAATTCTTGATCGGTTTTGATGTCACTATTATGTGCAAGCGTTGATTCAAATACTTTACTCTATTACTTTCACTACATTTCTTTGTTTTCAATTTTATATAGATGCTGGAAAAGTTGAAAATGTTGGTTTCATAGGGTGAAGCCCTACCAAATTTTTTCCATAATTATCTCTCTTTCAAAATATTTTCGAACTGGACATGTTCCTCATGCTTGCAAGTATCCTATCTATTCTGAAAGTTAAGCTCATGAAGACCTGTAGCTTGATCTGGTCTTTGATTGTATAGCTACTATATGATGATCATTCATGCACTTTACGTCTTATGAAGCTTACTTCAAACTGTTCTTGTATCTACTTTTAATTTCATCATGAGATAGATTCTTTTGTTCACATGTAGTGGCTTCTGCTTGATGTTTTAGATGAGTACTACCTTGTTTGAATGAATTTACTTCATTGATATTATAGTAATTTTGTGCTCTCATACCTACTTTATTTTGAAAAACTGTAACTTAGAAAAGCTGAAATTTGTAAGATTATCTTGGAATTTCAATTCCCTTCAGTTTTGTACGTTATAAAGAATTCTTTTTCTACACTATATACTATATTTCCTTTCATTAAAGCTTTGATAAATATGCTGAAAAATCTAAAATATTTATTTTATAAAGTGAAGCCCTGACAAAATTTTCTCTGAATCTTCTCTCTCATCCTATTTCAGCTGTAATCCTTTTTTCTCTTAGCTTCAGCTTGTTGAGATTTAATTCTCCCTCTTCTTTTCAAACTGAAAAAGAATACTTCTATCTTCCATTCTCTTTTCTGAGCTCTAACTTCCTCCATTTGCAGAATGTTTAATGAACTTTGAGTTACACTTTGTGTTTCTTTTATGATGTACTTATGACTTATTTCTTTCTTTGGCTACAACCTATACCTGCACACTTAAGAAAATAGTTAGCAAATATTTAGGCTTTTTAGCATCTCTTATGTCCATGTTTTCTTCTTTCTTTTCACTTTCTTCTTTCTGAGTGATTAAAGTAGGCATGCATTTTGATCCTTCAAGTAGAATACATCTCTTGTTTAGGGGAAGATTCATATGCACGAAGTAGGATAGTGTAGGAATATGGTTTGATCCCTGAGCTCATAACTGATGGTTGATTTGTTTTTCCTTTTCAGGTACCATGATTTGAGGATGAAGGAGTTAGCTAGGAGATGCTTTCACAAGGAAGAATACACAAGGCAATGATGGGTTCACCCTCGTACTCCTTTGCTTTCTCCTTCATCCAGGTGTATCTTTATTTTTAGTAGATGTACTTTACTTTTCAGTTACATCCCACGGCTTGTTTGGGAAACATTTGACTCTCCTTGTGAATAAAACATTGAATTATGTAAATGAGTTGTATATCTCTTTCTGCATTTCTACTTTCTGTATGGATTGTATAATGAACTAAACAACTCAGTAACATAATTGAATGTCTTAATCATAAAGGAAAGAATATTGAATAGAACTTTTAACATTTAGTAATGAACTCTTATTTCTTGTAATCTACACTTATGTTTTTTGTCCTAAAACTTTACACTTCACCTATTCTGTAATTGGATGTCCTCATCAAGACAACACAACTGTCCTTCGGGGCTTGTGTTCTTTTGTTGAGGATGATCATGAAATTGTAAACTATGTGATCTGTTACATTTTGTAACAACACACATAGTTGCATATTTCATGTAATATTTTTAAAATAAATCAGAAATGATGACATAATTTGATGTGATCTCCCCTATCTTAGGTATACTTCACCTATTCTATCCGTCGTAACAAAGTTTCGAGTTGCCCATTTTTACACAAGTGCAAATATTGTAAACAGTGAGGCAATACATAAGTGATGTAACACCTGCAAAAATGACCACTTGAGACCAAAGAACAACCTAGGTTTATATAGAAAAATTATGGAATTTTTTTTGTGAAAAGCATGTCCACTACTAGGCTTCAAGCAAGAGTTGTCACAACAAAGGTTCAAATTCAACTATAATCTAAAAAAATGCAATTTTCCTGTTGAAACAAACATTAGATCCACATTACAAAATTAAAGAGTATAGTTAATTCCAATATAATTAAATTTCTCTTAGGTGTTAATTAAATAAAAAATTAAATTAACAATATATTTAAATGTTCCATAATTAATTTTAGAGGGTCAAAGGGGCCAAAAAAATTAAATGCCCAAGGTATTTAATTTTACAAGGTCTAATCAATGAGAAAGGTCCTTATTTACATGGGTTAGAAAGAAATTCTCTTATCCCCTAATGCGACCCTTTAAAAAGGTCAACCCATGCTATAGACTTAAACATTTAAGTTAAAAAGGGGTAATGTCCCACTTACTCACCCTTAGACTCATCTTTTCACTTCAAATTTATTTTTCACATGTTTAATGCACTTAAGGTTTCCTAAAAACATTTCCATTAGATAGGAAATTTCTTCCCCTTTCCAATGATATAAAGAATTCCTCCTAACTCCTCATATTTCTTAAGTTACAGGACGACGGGCCTGGGGAGGAAACATTTCCCAAAGGCGGGCCTGCGGGCCTAGGGAAGAAAATTTTCCCAAGGGTGGGCTTGCGAGCTTGGGGAAGAAAATTTTCCCAAAGGCGGGCCTGCGGGCCTAGGGAATAAAATTTTCCCAAGGGTGGGCCTATGGGCCTGGTGAAGAAATTTTTCCCAAAGGCGGTCCTCCAGGCCTGGGGAAATTTTTTTTCCCAAAGGCACAAAGGACACATGACACATTTTTAAGCCCACGCAGGAAGGCAGGTCATCGGAGGTAAATTTAAATTTATCTTGTTTTTTTTTAAAGAGAAAAAATGTTCAAAAAATGTCGCGCCTCTGCCGATGCCCAGAGATGCCACATGTCCGGCCCAAAAGAAACAAGCAGGAAAAGTGAACCGTCGGGGAAAACTTAGAAATGTTGGATTTTGTGTTTTAAAAAACATGAAGGTTGAAAACAACCCATGCCTCCGCCAACGCCAAGCGAAGCCACATTTCAATCCAACAGTGACTTGCGGAAAGGCAAGTTGGTGGGGAAACATAGGAATTTTTTTAAACCTTTTTCCAAAGGCGATAAGATCTAAAACCATCTGTGCCTCTACCGACACCTAAAGAACCCACATGGTAGACCCTCGTTGGATGCGGGGTGGCGGCCGTCAGGGAGACTTAGAAATTTTCACCTGTTTTCTTTTCAAAAGGTAAAGTTTGAAAGTGTGGGCCCATGAACCCATGGAAGTATTCCTTTTCCAAAAGAAAAGGATGCGAGGCTGCGAGGCCACGGAAGAACTTGTGATTTTTTGCATTTTTGTAAAAAGTTCCTTAATAATTTTTGGGCCCGCGGATCCGATTTACAAAATTTTCTATTCAGCTTTGAAAATTGAAAAGGATTGTGTTCCTTGCAAGCTGAAATCATGTAAGGGCCACTCCATAGTGTATCAAAAATTGAGTTTCTTCCTAGCTTTTCACGATCAGCATCCCACTTTAACACAATATCTCCTTCATTGAAGACTCTGAATTTGGCTTTCTTGTCAAAAGTCTTCTTGATTTGTTTCTGATTCTTTTCCATATTTAAATGAGCTTGATCTCTCAGCTCTTGCAATTCCATTAACTTTGTATAACGAACCTACAATGCTTCATTCTCAAGTAGCTCCATTTGATGCAGCAAATCTAATGTGGGAAACTCAACTGAAATAGACATTCTTGCTTCTTTTCCATACACAAGCTTGTATGGTGAATTGCCAACTGATCTTTTAGGAGTCACTCTATTAGCCCAAAGTGTAGAATTCAACATCAGATGCCAAGCTCTTTGATTATCCTTGAGTGTTCTTCTGATGATTCTTAACAGATTCTTGTTAGTACTTTCAGCTAAGCCATTACCTTGTGGGTAATAATTAGATGAAGAACTCATATATATTTCATGTTTGACAGCCCAATCTGTTACTTTGCACCAAGGAATGCTAAAGCATTATCTGATATGATCGTTGTTGGAACACCAAATCAATGCAAACTATGCCTTCATAAAAGGATAGTATCGAAGCTTTGTTAGCATCTTTTAAGGCTATTGCTTCAGTCCATCGTGTAAAATAATCATATAGCAGTTAAGATCCACTTATGCCCTTGTGACGAAGGTGGGTTTATCATGCCAATAAAATTAAGACCCCACTACATAAAAGGCTGATCAGATGAAATAAACTGCAAAGGAAATGAAGCAAGACGTTCTTTTCCAAAAAGAAAGCACATTTCTTACACATTCTAATCCATTCAAAACAATATTTGAATATGCTAGGCCAATAGTAACCTCCTTTCATAATTTTTAAAGTTGTAGTTCATGTTGAGAAGTGACCTCCTACAAGTCCTTCATGGAATTCTGATAATATTTTCTGAATTTTATCTGGGTAATCAACACATCACAACAAGATCCCATTTATATCCCTTTTGAACAACACACCATCGATGAAAAGATAAGGAATATCTTGTAATTTGAAATATCTTCATTTATTCTTATCCATACCTTCCGGATAGGTGTCATGCTATAGGTAGTTAACGAAATCAGTCATCCACCTTGATTCTTGGATCTCTTGAGTAGGTTTAGGTTGTTGATTCTCTAGTTGGACCATGATATTTGATTGCTGATACATAATTTCAGCATGTTGTTCTGAATCTTTGGGTTCTGTAGCTTGCTATTTTTCCATATCAGCAATTAGATGTTCACATAAACCTTTACCTCAAACCATCTTAGCAACCTGAATATCAACATCATATTCCATAACCTTCGTTATCCAGCCTACTCTTTTCTCATTCAATTCTTTATTTAAAAGGAAATCTTTCACACTTGGATGAGAAACAAGAACGTTAATTTTATTGTTTGAAAGCATGTACTTAAAATTATTTAGTCCTCTGACTACTTGAAAGTACTTTTTTTTCAAGAAATGTGTAACTTGTTTCATAATCATGCAAACTCTGTCCAAAGAAAGAAATTGGCCACTCAATATTTTCACCATTAACATGAGTCAAAATAGCTGAGATTGTTGCAGCTCCTACAAGTACATACATTGTAAAATATTTATCGAAATTTGTGTTTGCAAGAGTAGGAGCCTGAGAGATAGCTGATTTTATTACTTCAAAACCTTCCCTTCCTTCGCTATTCCAAGAGAAAGTTTTCTCTTTCTTTAACATAGTTGTTAACAGTTTAACCAATGCTACGAAATATGGAACAAATCTTCTAACAAAGTTGATTTTTCCAAGAAAACTTTGCAATACCTTTTTATGATGAGGCAATGATAGCTGCGATATAGCTTCGATTCTGAAAGGATAAATTTCTAAACCTTGCTTAGAAACAATATGGCCAAGTAATTTACCTTGATGTACTGAGAATATAGACTTCAGTGGATTCAAAGATATTCCAAACTACCCGCATAGCTGAAAAGTTTGCCTTAATGCACAAGATGGTCTTCTGGATTCTTTGAGAACATGGTAATATCATATAAATAAACAAGAATACATTTATTTAACAAGCTCTAAAAATCCATGTCCATTGCACATTGAAACGTTGCTCCGGCATTTGAAAGACCAAAAGGCATTCTTTTGTAAGCATAGGTACCCCACTTGGTAATAAAAGTTGTGTTGTATCAATATTATTCTTATCGAACTAAAATCTGATTATAGCCACTGTAACCATCCCGAAGAGATAGTCTATCTGAACCTGAGACTGTTCTTAAAATTTTATCCATATTTGGAAGTGGGTAATGATTTTTTAATAAAGCTTTATTAAGATCCCTGAAATCTATACATAGTCTGATTTCACCGTTCTTCTTTCTAACAGGAACAAGATTGACCACCCAACTTGAATGATTAACTGGAAAAATAATACCCGATTTGATCAATTTGGATTATTTTTTCCTCATCAGAGGTTCTATTTTTGGATTTACAATCCTTTGTTTTTGTCTTACAGGCTTAGCATTTGGATTTAATTCAATTGTATGTTGTGCTATACTTGGATCAAATCCTTTCAGATCTTGGTATTTCCAAGAAAAGACATCCTTAAACTCTTTGCAAAGACTAATAAATGAATTTTTTTGGTTAAGGAACATACCTTTCCGAGAAATAAATTTTTCCCTTCATCAATTGAAATCTCTTCATAGTTATCAGCATGTGTTGACTTCTTAGTTTTGTCTTTTCTTAACTGATCATCAGTACTGAAGATGTCTTCTAATGTAACCAGACCTCAAGGTAATTTATTTGTCTTCAAATGAACAATCTGATCACCATATAAATGTTGTAACTTATCCTGATTAACTATAGAGAACTCAACTTCCTGCTACAAAAACCCGTAGATTTGATCATCATTTTCAAAAACCTTCCAATTTAAATCATTATCAGGTATTGAGGCCTGAAAATTAGCTTAATATGAGGCTGAATTTTTCTATTTTCCATCTATTCCAACACTTCGAAACTAGCACAAACTGCTGCAAGTCTATCTACATGCTTGTTTTCAGCTCTAGGAATAGACTGAATATTAATAGCTTCAAAATATTCCATTAAGTCTGAAACTCTATGTCTGTAAGACTTCATTAGTGGATTCTAACAAACATTGAAGTTTTTTACCTGATTGATAACCAACTCAGAATCACCAAATATTTGTAATGTGTTGATACCTCTCTTTCTAGCCCAAAGTAAGCCATGAATTAACGCTTTGTATTCAGCCACAGTACAAGTGCATGTAAATTGGAGACTTAAAGCTGAGAAATACCTTTCGTTTGTTAGGGAAGTGAGCATCAAACCTACTCCCTATCCTTTCTCATTCTTATCTCCATCAAAATGAAGCTTACAAATTCCTTCTACCGAACTTTCCATTTTAAACAGCAAGGGAAATGGTGTATTTTCTTCACGCATACAATACACACCAAAAATATTTTCTTCAACCTCATTTAAAGGATCATGAACATGTTCTTCAAATATCTTTTCATCCATAAACAAGTTAGAAAAACCATCCAATGCTAAAACATGAGCTACCTTGACAAAATCAGATTGATCTAGGGCTGAATAGTTAGCCATTGCATTTGAAGAGTGAGGCTCAATATGGAATTTGGCCAATGGTTCTGAATTGATAGTAACCTTAGTTCCATAAAGTTTTGTGAAAAATAAGAAGGACCAATTTGAAGAGAGATAACCTCCTATTTTTGCCATGAAATCTCTAGATAAGCATAAAACAAAGTATGGAGGCAAGTCCACAATAGTAACATCTTGCAAAATAGAAACATTTGGGCAAACATGTAACGTTATCACTAAATTTTTTATCATACCAACCGTGTTTGTTGCAGTTCCATCAAGTTGTAAGACACTCCTTTCTGTAGGCTCATACTGCAATCCTAATTTTTCTGCAATCATTTTTTGGCATAATTGTGCTACTTGCACTACTATCCACCATGTAATTATGAACTAAATGTTCTCCAATAATCAGTGATAAATAAATTTTTTGTGGTTTCTTGATGTCATGAGCATTCATAACTTTCTGAACCATCCACCTAACTTTCTTAATACGTTCTTGCTCAAAAATTCCAAGGACCATATCTGTTATCTGAACTTCATTCTCTGTTATATTTGAAGAAATCTACAATTTAGCTAGTTCATGAGAAAGTAAATCTTGTTGTCCAAGAATACTTAGAGTGTCCCACATTGAGATGTTAACATTATGATTTTTCATTACATAAAAAATGTTAAAAGAATCAACTGTCTTGGAGTAGACTTTAGTGAAAACCGACTCTGCTTCAGTTGCCTTAGATATCTGAGGTATAAACAATCTTCTTGGATCAGGTTGTAGTTTTTTTTTATGACCTTTATCAATTGGAACACTTGTTATTTTTTTAGGAACAACAAGGTTGTTAGTTGACTTTGGGACAACTGTCTTATCAATGACGGTAGGAAAGATAGGCCTATTTTGTTGCTTTTTATTTTTAACAACCCAGTGATTGCAATGAAATCCTCCTCATTAAAACTGACTAAATTTTGTTCAGGTGATTTCTGAACATGAGTTTCTTGTTTCCCACCATCCATTTGAGGCATAAAAAATGTTTTGGATTGAGGTTATGCAACAAGATTCAGATTCAGAAAAGTATTTGGGAAAGTTGCAGCTAAATGAGGTTGATTACAAGGCTGACACCACTCCTCTGTAGCCATATTAACTAGAACTAAAGCATTAGAAGAACTAGGAGCCTTTGGGTCAAACTACCTTTGTTGGTAAGGCTTCCTATAATTCTGATTCTATTGATAGGGTTTCCTGTTTTTTTGATTCTGTTATTATGGATGATAAGGAACTTGGTAGGATCTACTAGGTAATGCAATTTTATTCTCAATTGAAGTTAGCTTATTCCCCATCATCTACAAAGCTTTAAATACATCATCTAATGGAGCTACAACAGTGGGTTCTATGATTGTAATAGGCTGAGGAATAGGTGCTAAATATTCCAAAAATGGCATTGATGGCCTTGGTGCTAACTTTCCAGCTTGAATAAGGCTATTTTAAGCTCGGATACTAATATCATAAGCTGCTGGGAGTGTCTCTTCACCCATTGACTGCATCATAGTTGAGATATCACTATTTAATGCTCTAAGATATCAAAGGAAAGCATGATCAGCTTGAGGCTTGACACTTACTAGAATTCTCTCCCAAGTTTTGGAAAAACAGATATTAGAACTAGACATAAATTCGTTAGGAGATCTTTTAATAGTAGATAGTTGTTCAATGAGAGACAAATGACCTGAGTTGTCTTGGAATTGTTTCAGCAATTTTTCACCTAAAATATCCCAAGTTCCTATGCTTCCAATTTCTAAGTTTCTATACCATTGCAAGGCTTGTCCTTTAAAATATGCAGCTAAAAGTCTTAGGGCTATGTCTTCATGAGTGATATTATAGACTACACATAGGGCTGTAACATCTTTGATATGTTCAGCTGGTGTAACATGATTTTCACTTGTAAATAATGGCAAAAATTTTATGGCAGCGTTGGGAATATCATGATAAACTAGAATTACTAATGGGCTACCATTAGTAAAGGGCAAAAAATTCCTGGGTGGTTGTTGGGCCATTGGAAAAACTGGGATATTAATAGAAAAATTTATACGTGGTGAAGGAATATTAGGAGGGTTACCAAAACCAGGTCTATTATAAGGCAAAGTATTACCAACTCTTCTCCTTCTAGCAGAATTCAAAGGTAAAGAAACAAAATCAGAAGGAATCCCTCTTACCGATGATCTTGTCATAACTTTAGGCATGGAACATGCTGCAATACTGATCTGAGATCAGATTTATGGAGTCGCCAAAAGATCATAAAATCTTTAGAATAAATTAGCTACAGTCTACTCCCAAAAATGACTTTTAATTTGCTATAAATCTGTTGTTGATCTGAAAAATCACATGCAGATCTGATTCGTTGTCCCAATGGGCATGCCAAAAACTATTATCTCTTGAAAGTGCACCCTGTAGAGAGATGGCTATAGGTTTTCTAAGCTTGCACAAATGATCTCTCTCTTTCGTAGATACAATGGAAACACCTCGGGTCTGTGGGTATACCTATTTTGAGGTGAGTCTCCGGTATCAAGGTCGGTTCCTTGTTGGTGTATACTAAACTACTTTCTGGGAGTTTTAGGGTAAAAGATGACTATAAAAATGATTAAAACTAAGGTGATACACCAAATTTGTATGAGGGCTTTGACTGAGTATATGCACAACTGATCTGGGAAGGATTCTTGATGCACGAACCAATAGTTTTTTCTGTAGAATATCTAAGGGAAAAACACTTGATTGTACTGAGGGATGATCACAACAGTACTAATAAGTTAACATGCACATTAAAATTTAAGCAGAAAAGACTAAAAATTACAGCAGGGTAAGGTGGTTGATCAGGGAATTTGCATTCACAAGATTGATATAACATACACAAGACTGCAAAATAACTTGGAAAGGCAGAGAACACTTCACCATCAGAGGGAAAAACTGGAAAAATTTACTTCAGTACTCATATATCAAAAGTTCCTCTAGGAATCCCCCTTGTGCTTTGCAAAGGCACACAATATATAGCAAAATAAACTTTCCCACTCTTCCTAAAAATAGACTAAGGTTGTACTCGCCCATGCATCCTAATTTTATCCTTTATTTAATAATAAATAAAGGGATAAAATAATAGAAACTAGAGTATGCAATTAAAAATAGGCATTAATAGCCTTGTTTACAATGCAGTCAAACTGAAGTTGACTGTTCTATTTTTAAGAAAAGAATGGGTGAATAATTTGCTAATAATAATAAAATTGCTTGCTATGCAAGTCTCACTCCTTAGCATGCAAATTCATCTTCTTCTTTGTTATGTCTTCTTGTGAAGCATGCAAAAATAACTCCCTGTGTTAGCTCCCTGTGGGGACCACCCTTTGATATATGGATTTGAATTTATTTGAGTTTGGCCACCTTGTGGACTTAGCAAATTATTGTGTTTGAAATAATAATAAAAGAGGGGCACCATATTACATTCGACCACCTTGTGGACTTAGCACATCACTATGAGACCTCCCACCTTTGCATTGTTTACTACCATGGATAGATGTCGGCACTTGATTTAT
Organism: Taxus chinensis; assembly: GCA_019776745.2. NCBI lineage: Eukaryota > Viridiplantae > Streptophyta > Pinopsida > Cupressales > Taxaceae > Taxus > Taxus chinensis. The sequence goes on from CM034155.1 coordinate 390,432,713, forward strand.
TTGATATGTTGCATGGTTTATACTTTAAAGCTTCACCTTTTTGGTGATCATTGGCAATATAATGTTGATCGGTTCCTTTTGGTCATTTGATTGTATATACTATATTATTGACTTTAGAAGTCAATGCAATGATTTTCGTATTGACATGTGGGTTGGCCCCTTCTCTATGATGACTCGACCCTTGGGAAATATTTTCTATGGCATTTGTAACTAACCCCTGATCAAAAGAGAGTAACTTGGGTCTGTGTGGAAGTTGGTGATCATCCTGGGACGTCAACCTCTGTACCTTTTCCATGTTGACCATTGATTTTTAGCTTGTGGTAAGGGTTTTAAAGTTGGCAATTAATGATGTCGGTGGGAGGCTAGTCATGGTTATTCTTTGATCTCTGAGCTCATTTGTTAGACCATTGATCCATTGTACTTGGTGAATTTGAGCCGTTGATTCTTGACCCTTGATTAGGATTAGGTTAAGCTAGAGTTTTGGTGGGTGAGTTAAAACACTCGAAGTCATCCATTTTTCTCACTTTGCATCTGGTTTGAGGGTGAAGCCCTGGAAATTTTTTTTTGTGGCCGCCATGGTTGAAGCTTCTAAAGCTTAGATCAGCCTAGTTTTCTCACTTCTTTGCCTTCAAGCATCTATATACTCTGTGAGGTCTTTGATTTCTTGATCCTGAGCCTTTAAGATGAAACATTGTAGCAATGGTTGTGTTTTTCTTATGAACCTTGAGCTCAGCTTTCACTATATCATGGAGCTCCTTCTCTACAGAACTCTCTGTCATATTAGGTTTCATGGTCTACACTTTTGGTTCTTTAAGCTTTATCTGGTTTTTATTTTCTATACGACATCCATGAGAGCTTGAAATTGATATTTTTGTCTTTTTGGGATTTGGGTGCTCAGCTTCTATGGGGGGACTCATATTTTTGACTTCCTTGAGTTTTCGTGGTCGTGATCCAGTCATTCTCAAGCTTTTGCAATCTGACTTTCTATACTCTCGTAACTCTGTGAGATTTTTCAAAAATGGCCGCCATCAGTCTGTTCGAGCTCAGTTCTTTGAGGTTTGTCTGGCTGTACATTTGATTGTTTCTGATCTCTGCGAGTTATTCTTTATTTTCTGGATACTTGTGTTGTTACTTGACCTCCAATAAATATTAATAATTAGTTATTTCTTTGTATTTCCCGTGTTTTCATGGTTCAACCTTGGTAATTTTGAGTTGAAAATCTTTTCTGAGCTTCCCTTACCTCCTCTGCAACTCAAGGATTTGAAGAAAACAATTAGAAACAGTAAGTTTTGTAATCATTGTTTTTAAAATGGGTTTTTCGTAAAACTTTTGGAAAGAAAGCAATGCCGTAGTTTGTGAAATATTTGACATCTTTCTCCAAATCTTCAAATCTCCTTTGTCGGGTATTTAGATATTTTGAATGGTTTCTATTCGAATGATGAATATAAGGCTTCATTTGAAGGGTTTTTCTGTTTGTACATTCTTTTCTCTGATAGTCGCTCTACCTAGTATTCTCTGAGATTTCTTTGCTTGAACCTCTACATCCATGTGGGTTTGTCACCATTGCATGATTGTGGGGTTTTGATATGGATTTCTTCTCACTTTATAATTTTGAGCTATTTCATGATCAATGATTGTAGGTCTTGGAAGCTTGGGCCTGTTAGGATCTATACTTTAAATTTGACCATAATTTGAAATTTTTCCTTTATCTGAATCTGTAGGCCTATAGGTTGTTTTGAATATCTTGTATCTCTATTTTTTTTGTAGCTCTGGATTTGTTCTAATGATGAAATTTTCCTTTTCTTTATCATTTGGAACTGGAACAATGGCTTGACTTTGATAGCTTCTTTTACTTATCACATTACATGTTCCTTGTGAATCCTCCAACTCAGAAACTAGTTCTGCCATCATCCTGGGACTGCAATATATAGTTATTTTGAAGAAAATAAGGTATTATCTTGCTCAAAACTATATCTGTATGTTTCAGTCTTCTGCAACTCTTTGACTTGGATATGAGGGCCATTTGTATGGTTATTTACCTTGTATCCTGAAGATGATGATCTGATGCACAATTTAACCTTTCTACTCCAAGTATGATCTTGTCCTCGAATAGGTAATGATGTTCTACATGCTTGCCTTATTGTTCTTGTTAGTATGAAAAATTGTTTACTAAATTATTGATGTTAGATTTGTATGCTTTCTTTTGAATTGACCCTTTGTAACCTGTAATTTTCACTTATACTCTTTGATATTTACAGTAATTTTAAGTAATTCTTGGATAAATATTTTGACCTGTCACTATTAGGCATAAGCCTTGATTAAGATACTTGAAATACTGCAACCTATTTAATTTCATTGCTTTTATTTCTTTGATTTCAATTTGATATAGATGCTGGAAAAGTTGTAAATGTTGGTTTTATAGGGCGAAGCCCTGCCAAATTTTTTCCAGAATTATCTCTCTTTCAAAACATTTTCAAACTGGACATGTTCCTTGCTTGCAAGTATCCCCTCTATTCTAAAAGTTTAGCTCATGAAGACTTGTAGCTTGATCCGGTCTTTGCTTGTATAGCTACTATATGATGATCATTCATGTACTTTGTGTCTTATATAGCTTACTTCAAACTATTCCTGTATCTACATTTAATGTCATCATGAGATAGATTCTTTTGTTCACCTGTAGTGGCTTCTGCTTATGTTTTAGATGAGTACTACCTTGCTCGAATGAATGTACTTCATTGATATTATAGTAATTCTGTGCTCTCATACCTACTTTATTTTGAAAACTGTAACTTAGAAACGCTGAAATTTGTAATATTACCTTGGAATTTCAATTCCCTTCAGCTGTGTAAATTATAAAGAATTCTTTTCTGCATAATATACTGTATTTCCTTTCATTAAAAATTTGATATATATGCTGAAAATTTTGAATTTTTGATTTTATAAGTCAAAGCCCTGTCAAAATTTTCCCAGAATCTTCTCTCTTATCCTATTTCAGCTGTAATCCTTTTTTCTCTTAGCTTCAACTTATTAAGATTTGATTCTCCCTCTTCTTTGCAAACTGAAAAAGAATACTTCTATCTTCCATTCTCTCTTCTAAGCTCTAAATTATTCCATTTGTAGAATGTTTAACGAACTTTGACTTGCACTTTGTGTTTCTTTGATGATGTACTTATGACTTATTTATTTCTTTCTTTGGCTACAACTTGTACCTACACACTTAGGAAATTAGCTAGAAAATATTTAGGCTTTTTGGCCTCTCTTATGTCCATGTTTTCTTCTTTCTTTTCACTTTCTTCTTTCTGAGTGATTAAAGCATGCATGCAGTTTGTCCTTCAAGTAGAATACATCTCCTGTTTAGGGGAAGATTCATATGCATGAAGTAGGATAGTGTAGGAATATGGTTTGATCCCTGAGCTCATAACTGATGGTTGATTTGTTTTTTCTTTTCAGGTACCATGATTTGAGGATGAAGGAGCTAGCTAGGAGATGCTCTGCACAAGGAAGAATACACAAGGAAATGATGGTTTCACCCTCGTACTCCTTTGCTTTCTCCTTCATGCATGTGTATCTTTATTTTTAGTAGCTGTACTTTACTTTTCAGTTACATCCCACTACTTGTGTGGGAAACATTTGACTCTCCTTGTGAATAAAACATTGAATTTTGTAAATGAGTTGTATATCTCTTTCTGCATTTCTACTTTCTATATGGATTATATAATGAACTAAACAACTCAGTAACATAATTGAATGTCTTAATCATAAAGGAAAGAACATTGAATAGAACTTGTAACATTCAGTAATGAACTCTGATTTCTTGTGATCTGCACTTATGTTTGTTGTCCCAAAACTTTACACTTCACCTATTCTGTAATTGGATGTCCTCATCAAGACAACACAACTGTCCTTCGGGGCTTGTGTTCTTTTGCTGAGGATGATCATGAAATTGTAGACTATGTGATCTGTTACGTTTTGTAATAACACACATAGTTACATATTTGATGTAATATTTTACATATATATCAGCAATAATGACATAATCTGATGTGATCTCCCCTAGCTTAGGTATACTTCACGTATTCTATCCATCACAAAAAAATTTGAGTTGCCCATTTTTTCGAAAGTGCAAATATCGTCAATAGTGAGGCCAGACATGAGTGATGTATTACCTGCAAAAATGACCACTTGATACCCAAGAACAACCTAGGTTTATATAGAAAAATTATGGAAATTTTTTTTTGAAAAGCATGTCCACTACCAGGCTTCAAGCAAGAGTTGTCACAACAAAGGTTCAAAGTCAACTATAATCTAAAAAAAATGCAATTTTCCTGTTGAAACAAATATTAGATCCACATTACAAAATTAAAGAGTATAGTTAATTCCAATATAATTAAATTTCTCTTAGATGTTAATTTAATAAATAATTAAATTAACACTATATTTAAATGTTCCTTAATTAATTTTAGAGGGTCAAAGGGGCCAAAAAAATTAAATGCCCAAGGTATTTAATTTTACGAGGTCTAATCAATGAGAGAGGTCCTTATTTACATGGGTTAGAAAGAAATTCTCTTATCCCCTAATGTGACCCTTAAAAAAGGTCAACCCATGCTGTAGAGTTAAACATTTAAGTTAAAAAGGGGTAATTTCCCACTTACCCACTCTCAGACTCATCTTTACACTTCAACCTATTTTTTCACATATTTAATGCACTTAAGGTTTCCTGACAAACATTTCCATTAGATAGGAAATTTCTTCCCATTTCCAATGATATAAATAAGTCCTCCTAACCCCTCATATTTCATAAGTTACAGGCCTACGGGCCTAGGGAAGAAAATTTTCGCAAGGGCAGGCCTACAGGCTTGGGGAAGAAAATTTTCCCAAAGGTGGGCCTGTGGGCCCGGGGAAGAATTTTTTTCCAAATTTTCTAGGGACATGTGGCACATTTTTAAGCCCACATGGGAAGGTAGGTCATCGGAGGTAATTTGGATTTTAAATATTTTTGTTTGAAAGGAAAAAAAGGTTCAAAACCCTTGCGCCTCCACTGACACCTAAAGATGCCATGTGTCTTGCCCAAAAGCAACAAGAGGGAAAAGAGGACTATCGGGGAAAATTTAGAAATTTTGTCTTTTGTGTTTAAAAAAAACACGAAGGTTAAAAATACCCGCACCTCCGCCGACGCCAAGGGAAGCCACGTGTCAATCCAACAGTGACCTGCGGAAAGGCTAGCCGAAGGGGAAACTTAGGAATTTTTGCCAACCTTTTTCCAAAGGCGATAAGATCTAAAACCATCTGCACCTCCTTTGATTCCTAAAGAATCCATGTGGCAGACCCTTTTTGGCTATGGGGTGGCGGCTGTCGGGGAGACATAGAAATTTTCACCCATTTACTTTTCAAAAGGTAAAGTTTGAAAGTGCGGGCCCGTGAACCCGTAGAATTATTCTTTTTCCAAAAGAAAAGGATGTGGGGCTGCAGGGCTATGGAAGAATTTGTGATTTTTTGTATTTTCACAAAAAGTTCCCAAAATAATTTTCGGGCCCGCGGATCCGATTTACAAAAATTTCCTTTTTGACATGTAGTTTTTTTTTGAAACCCAATGGAGTAAAAACTTCATAAGACAATAAATTTTGACAAGGAGCTCGTATTTGGAAAAATAAGGAATTTTTGGAAAGGGCTCAAACTCCTATTTTCATAGGAAGCACAAAATATTATTTTCAACAAATAGATGGGTGAAATTAAAGAAATCGCCTTTCCTTCCATTAAAACGTGAATCAAAATTTTTCAACTACCAAATTTGATTCCATCCGCCATTATTTCTTCTTCAACATGCCAAAAAGACATGGAGAGTTGTACTTGAAGGATATCAAAATGATGGTAAGGATAAAAATATTAATGATCAAGTGTTTGAAAATGAATTTCCTTTTCTTTCTGTGAAATTGCAATATTTTGGCTCTTTCCCGATCAAAGAAGAACTTTGTAAATTACAAGTGTAATACAAACTATTTTGGAATGTGTTTTGATCAACCTTAGTTCATTTTAATATTATATCTTGTATTTTATTATTGCAAGGTACTCTGTATGTTTTTAGGATATTTATTTACAGGTCTTACAGTGATTCTAGATGAAAAACATACTTAAACCCCAATTGATCTATTTTCATTTACCATAATCTAAATGTTAAGTTTATTTAAATCTAATTTACAATGATTAACTTTAATTAATTCAATCCATGAAAAGCAAGAATGTAATTTTATTTTAAAAATCGTTCCAATCAAATCATACAGAGGAATGTAATAATTTTAACACAGGCATTTCCAGCCTTTAATAGAGAGTTTACAATATACTTACAACAACAAGTTTTAAACAAGAGTAACACCATTTGGTGAAAGGTGAATCAACATTAAATTAAATGGAACAATTCCTTTTACACTTCTATTATGTTTGCCAAAATATGCCAAATAAATCTTTCTCATTCCTTTGTGACTTTCACATCTAAAAACAAAGAAGCTTTTCACCACAAATAATATTACAATGTCATCCACTTAAAGTGGGAAATTTTTACAATAAGGAACCCAAAGAAGACAGCAAAATTGTCTTCATACACAGCTCCAAGATCAGAAACAAGAGAGATCCTCCAGATTTCATTTGGTCACAACAAAGAAAAGGATGAGAGGGAACACTCTCCACCCAACCAATAATTCCAATGAAGAGGGGAAGTCATCCTCCTAATTGGCCTCTGAGCCCCAACCACATTACAATAGGAAATAGATTCAACTCATGGCAAAAATACAAGCTTCCACAACACAAAACAGATTTCACAAACATATCATAGTCCAAGTAATGCAGTTACAATCATAGGAAGAAAAACAACAAAATACTCAAGCTTCATCATGTAAAAGGCAAAGGAGAAAGATCTATCAGGGAATATTCTTATACCTTCTAATGAGGAATGGGTGACCATCTTAAAAAACTTCCAAATCATTCATCTCAAACCCCTATATACTATTATGCCTCCACTAAGTACCTTTTATGCCTCCCCATTCTCTTATGTCTCCTCGAAAAGTAAGAAATGCAAGCTATTTCTTGTCCAAGGTGGAACAACCAACCCAAACTCCATCCACAAATAACTCTTCTTCCTCCCCACAACTCTTATGCCTCCCCTCAAAGATCTCCATAGTCTTCTCCTACACCACACCTAGGAAATTTACCGAACCACCCAACAAATATACCAAACACTCACAAACATTCACAAAAGCACAATGCAGAAAGAAAACATTTTTACGAGAGTCCAACTCCTTCCTCTCCATGATAGAGCTTGATCCAAAATTTCAAATGCAAGCTTTTCCAATCCAAACATTCCAAAAGCTCCAACAATCCATAAGCCTTCAAAATTCTCTAGTTCTCTCGAATTGCAAGAGCACCAAAACCTAGTGAAGTAACCCCCAAAACAACAAAAGAATTAGAATAAATAGAAAAGGGAGAGATGAGGATGATGTGGCTCCATGTATGATGCCACATCCCTCATCCTCAACACCACCTCACAAGTCAACTTCAAACTCCAAGCATAATTAAAAAGGTGGGTCAATAAATGAACTTTTTACTTACACACACAATCCAAGTCCACACCCCAAGGACCAAAATTAATTTCATGCAATAAGGTGCGATAAAAACTTATAACTCACCTTCCCAAAATACATAATGAGGCCTAATTTTTACTCCCCAACCCATAGGTAGGGTTGGTGTAACAATTTAATAGGTGTGGGAAAATTTTAACTTGTCCCACAAGCCTCCAAAATCAGCCCCTAAGGACATATCCAAATTTCAAAAGGAAGGTGGAGTGTTTCACACTCCAAGTTACTTACACAAACTTACAATACATAGCTAAGAGCCATCAACTCTAATGAATGCATTTTTTTTGACCCATTTTAATTTATTTGTGACATGATTACTCACTAATCTATCCACAAATAAATAAATAATAAAGGGGAAAATACGACAGTAAAAAAAATCACACATTAAAATTAAACAAAAGAACTAAATAAAAGAATACACATAACTAACTCCTTGGTCACTTTCAAAGGTGATCCCCCCATGGGAATCCATAACAACAAAACAAAAAAACATACAAACAAATACACGTTGTCATGGTTACCCTTGTAGAATTCATATAGGATTCCAACGTGGTTGGTCTCCAATCCCCCGATGTTTGTTGTGACATGTTTACCTGCAAACACATAACACCTCCCTCAGCCTGATGGATGCATAAAAAAATCCAAAATGAATATACAATATAATTCCAAAATCATCTATATATGAATCAAAACATCATCTAGGAAAGTAATGATATCATTTACAATTTCATCAATAACAATATGATCATAATATTAGTTCAATTTTCTAGGTATAATCAAAATGATGAAATGTCACATGTCTGAAACACACACACACACACAAACACAACCATGTCAACCAACATATCAAAATCAATTTAAAATGTCTCCAATATTCCACATGTATCATATATGAATCAAAATCCACAATAGTCCATGATCTCTAATGTCTAACATCATGCCAAATCAAAAGCTACAATAATGTTCATAAGTATAGTCGACAATATCATAATCAACAACAAAAAGGTGTCAGACGGAAGTGGGCACTACAAGTGATACATACCCAAATATTTTTTCATGATATTCTCTCCATGAAACACAACAAAATGAACATGCAAAGGAGAAATATATGCACAACATGATACTATAATGTAAGTTCACGAAGTTGGGTGGCCAAAAAGTAGACAAAAACATGAAAAAAGCAAAATGCATACGCATTCTATTATAACGTGATTGTATTTTAATTTATTAGGTTTGGTATTTACCAAAGGATAACACATACACATTATGTCTACTATAAATTACAAAAAAGTGGCCCGAGCCTCTATCATTTTATCTCCTCAAACATGAGTTTCATAGCTTAACCATGCCCTCGGTTTTTTCATTCAGCTCTATCTCAAGCTCAAAGGATCATTTCTAGATCTATGGGAAGATCTGAATCAATGATGGCACCACAGGGAAGTTCAAATTATTTATTTTCATATCTTCCAATTTCTATGGTGTCTTGTTCTTGACTTTTCTCTTATATTTAGCTCAACTTTTATCGCCCATGATTAGAAAAAATCAACTAGTGGGGTAGGGGAAAAAACGAACTAAAAAAAATCATGCAAGAATGTAGAGAAAATTTCAAACCAAACAGAATGTATGCAGAATTCTCGTGAAAGAGATGAAAGGGACGTTGGGGGGCCACAATATATAAACAAAGCATAAAGCGTACATGTTATGATATTTACCTTTTCCAGCATATGCCTCAAGGCTTAGGATCCAATTTGGATCCCTAACCCTGAGGCATGGACCTGCACAAACACAACAAATAGTGTAGAGAAGAGCAGAGTTTTAAAATATATCAAAATAAAAGAATCGATCCATTTAAAAAAAATTATACTACGACGTAGAGCAGATTTTCCTCTTTCTAAAAATATAATTTTTCAAATTTGGTAACTCATATAAGGTTTCCATATTATTTATTTTGTAACTATGCCTTTTTATAGATATTTTTTGAATTTTAAATATGTCTATCTTTCATCATGTATCTTTTATTTGGGTCATCAAAATTGAAAAAAAAGTATACTAGCACAAACTATGCATAATTCTATACATATTCAAAAAAAATCTAGTTTTTGATATTTTTTGAGGTAGTTAGGGAGGGGGCAAGGTCAGAGCTCCATTAATTTTCAAAACATAAAATTTATGTACTAGAAAAATCATAAATAAAAAAATACTCCTAGCTATCTTTCTACTAAAGGGTTTTAAAAAATACTCAATGTTGCTCAGAAAATGGTGGGGGCACCAAAGTCACTCTATTATGTTTTTAAACAAAAAAGGATCACTTGTTGGTATTTTAATTGTTTGACCCACTTAAACTTATCCATTTTCAATAAAATTTAGTAGCTAAGAAACTAGACTCAAAATGCTATGATTCATATTTGTACAACATCTTCCAATTTTGAGTGCAACTATTTCGAAAAATTAGAACAAGTTGGAAGTTTTTTATTTTTCAGAAAAATGCATCCACTTAAGACCCCCTTTTGACCACCTAACTTGGTGCATTTTCCCTATAAGTTAACGATAGGAAAGGTTGTAGACAAAATTATCTAGGAAAGATAGATGGGTTATAAAACAAAATTCATTGTAATAAAAGTATTCACAGTCCATTACAATTAGAAAGGAAGGAACAAGAACAAATTACCAAGCACAAAATGAAGGTTTGATGGCTCGTAGCTTATCAGAAACTATTTTTACATAGTTCCTTTGCATTTTTGTAACATAATTTTTAAAAAAAATGAAAGATATTACAATATATAGCTGAAATGAGAGAGAAATAACAAAGAGAAGAGGGAAAAGAGAGAAGCATGGATTCTTCAAATTTCAACCACCAATAGTCTGCATTGAAGTCTCTTGCAAAGAATATGGGCACTATATAAGAAAATTACTATGTCTATTACATAGTGCAAAAGGAAATGAAGTCATACTTCATCAATTCTGGTGTTTGAGCCGTCTGATTTAAATATTTTCATGCCCAAGACTACTCTTTTCTCCCTCTGGAGTTCTGTTTTCCATTTTGACCCACCAAACATCATAAAAACTCAAATATGATTACATCAAATTGAATTTCTTGAGGATATATTTCCAACAATATAAATTTTGCAATTTATGGAGATCTGAATTGAAAGATATGGAAACTTGAAGATTTACATGTCGGCGAACACAAGACCTAACACATGGGAACATTTAATTGGTTTGGGAATCAACTTATGTTAATGTGTGCATTTATTTTATTTTACCATGTGTTGGCCTCCCATTGGATCATAAGGTCAGCTTTACTTCCTTTTTCTTTCCTACCCTCTGGGGCTTTATGAAATACGAGCCAATAAAATGATGTCACAGTTCTTCTTAGTGTCATACTGCATTTTTCCTGAACTGATCATTGTGAAGCATAAGTCAATGACACAACTCCATGCCACTGCACAATGTCAATGTGAGACTTCTCTTTTCCTTTTCCTTTTATTAGATTATGAAAGACAATCTAATGAGAAGGCTCCACGTCGCTTCAGTTTCAATATTTTTGAAAGCTCTGTTTGACAACTACAAAATATAAGCCACTAGTAAGACTCCACACTCTTCGCAGTGTCATAATTTCTATGAACCTGGAGTGGCCATTGAGAAGCATGAGAATGATGAAAAATCTCCATGCTACTTCATATGTCTATTTGATATCCCCTTTTGACTACTACGAAACATGGGCTAATAGGTAAGCTCCACAAATGGAACATGTTTGATTTTGATTGGCTAGACCTTCTCATAGCAACTTCTAACTTTAGAGGACTTAGAAAATTTTAGATTAAAAAAAAATGCACCAATTATCCTCTTATCACTGGTTGCGGGGATCGGGTGGACTCGAAAAATTATCTTCTTTGGCTCACCTTGGGGCTTGATTTATTGATAAGCCCATTACCTTAGGAAATGTGTCCACCATCAGTTGTCGATCTTGTACCATGTGTTACCTCCTTCACCCGTAGTGCATCTTTTGAACTTTCAACCTTGCTTGGAACATACATCCTTTTATCAATTTCCATTCATTTCTTGGACTTTAAATTTGTGGGATTCCATATACTCAAAGTGTGATGGAATTATGCCATCTTTCTACCTTGAACCATCTGTCTTACACCATTTTTTACCTTTTTTCTTTGTCATTGGTCTTTTGAAGATACTCACTTAATCACAGACCCAATAGAATATGGATTCTAAATAATTCCACAAACTTGAAGACCTCTAGGCCCGAAATATTTGAAGAGATTCAAAATTCCACCACATGGCCTATTATTTTGATGGTCAATGTTGAATTTTATGACCAAATGGACATCATGTGGATTTTTTACATAACCTGCTAATGAATTATATAAGTCTCATGTGGGTTTTCCAATGCCAATAGCTAGTGATTTTGGAAGGGGGAATTTTATAACCATCTAAATGTCCTAGACCTATAGAAATGGCTAAGTCCATTTCTAACCTTATCAAGGCCAAAATAACCCAGGGGTTTTTTTTGTATAATTGGTACCAAATAGTGTCTAGGACGGATACACTTTTTAATGTTAAATGAGATTCTCAACTTCTTTTACCTCTAAAACATAAGATAGGGGTTATCACAATGATCCTCGAATAAGTCATATACTATCCAATCATCTAAATACACTTGGAAGAAATTGTGAATAAAATCCTGAAAGGAATGTACAACAATGCGAGAAAACATGACCAACACGGTCTTCAATCCAAAAGGAATAACTATATATGGAAAAATTCCCCACTCAGTGGTGATATTTGTTTTCTCCTGATATTCTTTCATGTTGTGCACATTGTAATATCCTGAAAACCCATCTATGAAAGAATATATATCACTTCCCACAACTCCTTAGACAATATCCTTTGTAAAAGGCACATGAAAAGGAACTGTAACACATGAAGAATTCATCTCTCTATATTCCACAAAAATCCTAATGCTCACATCCTTATTAAATATTATAAACATGGGCTAACCTATTCAGACTCTTCAATTGGCTCAAAGATTCCATACTTGAGCATCTTATCAATTTTCTCTTTCACATTGACGTGTAAATTAGGATTCTTCCTATAAGGCCTCTTTCTAACCAGGCACATGCCTTCTTTCATCTTGATCTTCATCTTTCCTAAAGAAATATGTACTCCCTTTAACTCATGGTAGCCTCTAAAAAATATATCCTACGATTTGTGCAATAGATCAATGATCTTTTCCACCGCTTGTTTTGACCAATAATCCCTAATGATTACTTCCTTAGGCTCATCCTTTGTGCAAATATTTACCTTATATATTTTTCATGAGGGCATGGTATGTACATGCCTTCTCATCTGTAGAATCCTGTTGGTCCGAAAATCTGTCGCCTGGACAGATCTATGGATAGACGAGCCAACAGTGTGCAGGGCTTAGCCCCTCTTTGAGTCAGCAAAGCGAAACTGGTTTATTGCTATTCTACCAGCAGGAATCTATGCAATTCTGACAGATTCTGCCTTCGGGGGTTTGGGATCTCATCCCAGTAGAGTGTTTCAGGCTGCGAAAAGAAAGGAATGAAAGAGGGAAAAGAGAAAGAACAGATCCGAAGGAAGAAAAGAAATGAATTCCAAAGCAGAAAGGTCAGAAGATTTATGTTTTTGGGTTGGTAGTAAACAGAGCCAATCCTACTTGCATAAATAAACAAAGCAATACTGATGAGCAAATGACAGAAAAGTAGATATGAATCCAACAGATTAAACACACACAGATCTAACGTAAGAAAGATCTAATGCATAACACAGCTATTGAGCACAAAGTCTTAATATTTGTATTACTGTTTTCTTCTGTTACAAGAAAGCTCAAAGTCTTTCTCTCCTCACTTCTTTTTTCATCTAAAAATGTTCACCCTGAATACAACAAGTATTCCAGTATTTATAGAAGAGAGGAGAAGGAAAAGAAGGCAAAAAGGAGCCAACCACCTATTTACAAAGATATTTACAAAATATCTAAAAGTCATGTTGACTTTTGACAACTTGATGGATGACATCATCCCATGATGCAACATGGATGATGTCATCATTTGTGCCAACACACTTTAGACATTTCAACAAGAAAGTCAGAGAATAGAGAGAAGAAGAAGAAGAAGAAGAAGAAGAAAAGCAGCTACTCATCATCGTCATCCTGCGGCCGAAAGGGGGTTGCCTGCTTCTGATGCTGCTCAGGAGATGATATGTGGAACTGAGCGCGGTATTCCAAAAACTTGTTAATCATGGGCCCAAATTGATCCTGTGATGGATCCTTGTGCCGTTCGCTGATTGCTTCGCAAGTCTCCCGCTCGTCTATGAGCTTTTCTGGGAGTTTAGAATAATCTTTCTCCGCCTCGATGAGGAACCCGATGAAGTCCCTACAGGCCAGTAGGTTGTTGATAGATTCAGTGTCAAAGGTGACCTCTGGCCCCGTTCCTTGAGAAGCGATCTCCTTGAAGATCCGGATAGTTTCATCAGCTGATCTCATGGCAAAGGAAGGAGTGAGCAGCCCTGGAGACATGTTAAGAATAATTCGCTCCATTTGATGCATCGCATCCAGGGCCTCTTCCTTCACCTTGTCTATCTTTTCCAGAACAAATTCCAGCTGATCTATCCGATAGTCCAGAGTGGACATGGTTTTGTTGAGGGCCCTTGGATGGCCGAAAACTCCGAACTTGACCAGATCTTCGACTGAACAGTCGAACATTTGTTGAAAGGTCTCATGTTGGAGTCTAGCATGTTCTAGCTCTTCTGATATGGGACCCGCTAATGCTTGGAGTTCCTTGTTCACCTTTCTGATGTTTAGATATGAATTGACATATTCGGCGATCACTCTTTCACTGTCCTTGAGGATCTGGCTCCTCCAAGCAGAAACGGCCATACCCTGCTCGCCGATCTTTGAATATTCATTGATTTTCTCCTGGCTGAGAAGCTCAGAAGTCTCGGCGGCAGTCGTGGGAGGTGCACTACCCATCTTCTGTAAGGCTTGAAGCAGATATTTGTTCTGCTCCTTCAATAGCCTTTTCTCTTCTTTTGTTTCCTGAAGCTTTTGACAAAGGGCGTCGACCGCGGAAAGAGCTTCCCCCTGGAGACTTTCAGAAGATGTCCCCATTGTGACTTGGGTCACAGTAAAATCTGCCAGAGACAGATCCTTTTTCTCTTTGAGGGGATCGGGGTATGCAATTTCCATGATCCTCTCACCTGCAGCACTTTTAGAGAAGCGTGCAACAGGCTTCAGCTTCTTCGCCCCTTTGGCTGGGATCACTGAAAAGTCCATCGGAGCGATGGGAACTTTCCTCTTTTGCTGGCTCAGCTGCTGAGAGATCCAGGCTGGTCCTATGGAAGAAGGACCAGAAACGGAGGAGGGGGCAGCTGCAGTAGAAGAGGGGAAAAACGTGGAGACACGCGGCGGCGGCATTGAGAGAATAGCCGAAGAAGTGTCCACGGGAGGAAGGGAAACTGCAGCTGCGGAAGACATAGGAAGGGAAGGGAGCCCGGAAATGAGGGAAGAAATGGAGGAGGAAAGATCAGCGAGGGAGGAGAAAATAGACGAAGAAGCAGGGGAAAGAGTAGAAGAAGGGGCGGAGGACACGACCAAAGGGATGGTCGCTTGAGTCACTCGAGGAGGGGAAGGAAGAGAAGAAGAAGGGATAGAAGGGACCTCTGTGGTTGTAGCAATGCCGACATCCTGAGTGGATGGGCGTATGGGACTATCCTCTGCTGCTTCTTTCTCTGGTGAATCCAGAGTTATTACCTGTTCTGGCGCTGTGGAAGGAGGACTTTCAGGGGCTTCTTCTTGAATGGTGCTAGGTTCACCTTCTACACCTTTTCATTTTAGCTTCTTTTTGGACCTTGGAGGTGCACTACCTAATGGGGAAGTTGTGAAATCTACCCCGAGGTAGATCAGCCCGTTCATGCGGCACCAGTGCTCTGTTCTCCGCATAGTCTCCTTGACCCTCTCCTCAATTGTTTGAGGAGCCTTGCTTCTGTCAATGGCCGGGAAGGGCCAATCATCCCCTTCTGTGTCATTATACACCTTGTCTACTTCATCTTCCGTAGTTTGGAAGCCTTTGGGGACAATGGCCACTCCGTATTGGATAATTTCCGCCAATGCTAAGCGAGAATGATCCTTTCTTCTGAGTTCCACCTCGTGGATGACGTCAATGTAAATATCCTCAATTTGAGGGACATGGATCGGATCAAGCTTAGCCCTTGGCAGGCAGCTCCTTGGGTCAAAGGTAGGCCTGGCTGGGAAGTCGTGTTTCAAATTGAGCAGCTCCAGCTCTAAGAACATTTCCTTCACCTTGTGATGGGAGGAGCATGTGTATCGGCCCACTGTGAGGGGGAAAGGAGTTCCGCCCTTCTTTCTTTTGAGGCATTTCTCATGGTATGTGACCAGCTGCCTTGATAGCTCTAGTAGAATCAGCTTAGGTCCAGCATACCTCGGTAGCCTGGTTGGCTCGCCCAAGAAGTTGACCGCCCTCAGATAGGTAAATGTGGGAAACTGGGTGAACAGGGCCCCCCACTTCTCCACAGTTGACACAATGTTCTTGGTCGTGCGACCATGAGTTAGATTTGGCCTCAACAGGCAAATGATGTGATAGAAGAAAGCATCGTTAATTTTGGCGAATTGAGGGATGCTATTCTCCAGCCTCAGTTCTGGATAATATTCATATATTTTGACCTGAGGCCAAATTCCACTTCGGTTTAGCCCTGGATAATCCCTCTCTGACGCTGCAGCATAGACTACGTAGGAGTTCATATGGAACACTCCCGTTGTGGCGAATTGTTGTAGCTGCTCAGAGATGGTGCTGCTTATTATTTCCCCCCAGCAAAAGCGCTGATCAGGCAATTTTTATTCATTGTCTCCAAGTACCTCAGCATCCATTTATGGAAGTAGTGGGCGTCAGAAAGCCCGAAGACTCTGCTCAGGAAAGTGATAGTATCACTAAGTTCTTCTGAGAAATCACTGCGGTGGATGGTCTGGGGCCACCGGGTTACCACCTTCTTGTTCTTTAAGTATACCTCGTTCATCATTTGCATACACTGGTCTTCATTGTCTTCCCAGGCCTTAATGCACTCTGCTTGGCTGACGGCCACGAAGTGCCGGTGGTGAGGGATGCCGAGTATCATCTCAAAATGACGGGCAGTGAGGTTAATGACTACCTCACCCTTGCTGTTTTCGACACATCTTGTGTCCTTGTTGTAAGATTGTGCAATCACCATCATGAATTCATTGTTGACGGCACTGACGGGGATTCCTCCGGTGAAATGCAGGGCACTGCCTATTAATTTGTCCATCCATGGACTTCTTGTAACCTTCTGAGTCCTAACCCAGAATTCTTCCATGTCAATGTGACCCAACTCTGAGTCCCTGACATCCATACTGCATTCAGCCTGTGATTCGGGCATCCTGACCCGTTGATATTTGTACTTCATCTCTTCCTCTGTAAGCTTAGCCTTTCCTTTTGATTTGACGGGTCTCTTGCTGGATGTAGACATATGTTCTTTCGAATTCAGTTGCTGATCTGCATGAAGAAGAAGCGAGACCCAATCCAAAAAGGTTGAATTAGCCATTTGATCTTCCATCGGAATGTTAGCAGAAGAAAGAGTTAGAGATTTTAAGGCTCAGGGCGCGGGGCGCATGAAAACTGCAGCTAACAGGGCTAAATAGATAAGGCGCACAGAAAAGGAGTGCTGCAGAGGTTAAATTGGCGCCAAAGGCGCATGGCGACATGGATACTGCATATTGCATTTGATATAGGGCGCATGAGAAGTATGCGTGTTACATTGGGATAGGATGCGCCAAAGGGGATATGGCGCGGCGCAAGAAGAGCTTACACAACATAATGTTATTGCAATCGGGGGTGCGCCTGCGCCTTTATAGCTTCATACTTGGCGCGGAAAAAACTTTTGTTGCATGGAAGCTGGGTGCGCCATGGGCGCATGGAAAAGGGATGCA